>CM065378.1:51602500-51737500 GCA_033060915.1 Euryodendron excelsum
CATCTATTTTTCTGCTATAGGATTAACCTATCACAATGAAAAATAAGTAGCATAATTCCCTTGGCAAGCATGTATAAAAATCTCATTATTAAAAAAGAAAAGAAAAGAAAGAGTTAGAGTGAGACAATTAAATTATTCAGAAAATGAGTTAGAAATACATGTACCTTTATTAATTCCTTCCAACTTTAGGTTCAAGCGCTTCACTTTCTTGCAGTGGAATTCCATGCAAAACCACTCAATCCAAATTTAAACAGATCATAACACTCAGTGAAATGCCCTTTAACTGTTGTCATACGATTCTTCAAATGATCTTTATTGAAATCTACTCGAAGTACTTCATGAAACTCTTTTACAATGTTATCATAAGCTCTACATGTAAAGGTTCTATAGGTAGGACTTTTAGGAATGTCTGGCTGAACTCTCAAACTAACTTAATAAGCACGAGCAATCTGCAAGAGATGAAGACAATGAGAATGACTCGACCCTTTTTGGGCCGAAGGCACTCCGATAATTAAGTTAGCAAGCTTAATCACAATGAATCGAATAAAATATGGAAAGCTAAAACTCAAGTGAACGTACTTTACACCTTTAGTACATAGGAGTATTTATAGGTTTCGAAATGCCATGTTCCCTTTGGGAATTGGAGTCAATTTTTTCCCAGGAATCTTCTTTGTTTAAGTCGATTTAATGCATCAGACTTATCCTTTATTTCTCCTAGTTTACTTAGAAATAGGATTTGTGTTCTAGACTTCATTAGTCGTAATACCTTTTCGATTAGAATCCTTGGGCCAGCCCCTTTGAGTCTTAGCCTTTGATCAGTACGGGCTTAGTCTGACAGGTGGGTCATCTTTGGGCCCACCTCATTGGGCTGGTCTTCTCTTGGTGTTAAGCTTGGCTCTTGTTGGGCCCATAGGTTCCATTAACCCTATCACCATCACAGTGTTGGTGATAGAATGCATTAATTAATGCATCATCCATTTGGGTTGTCCAAAATACTTTCTCTTGTTTGGTCATCTTCAAAACCTACATAAAAATAAACTTTTGTAATGAATAAATATTGTAATTACATATCGTAATAAAGAAACTGGCCATAAAAATTACTAAACATAAGAAGTTCATAATGAAATTCAAGTGCAATTAACTAGAATAATCCAAACAATGCTTGCTAAAAAAAATAGCATATAAAAAAGTCTCAAAGTCAAAAGATACAATTCAAAAGGATAAATCAAGCTTGATTTGCTACATAATCGTCCCACATCTTAATTTCTATTGACTTTCTAATATTCTCTCCTTGAGTAGAATCTTCATCATTGTTCCTAAGAGAATGATCACGTTTTGCTAGTTAAGATTGATTTAAAATCTCTCGGTCCACTTCATTGATAAGCTCTTCATCAAGATCTACACCCATTAAGTAGTTGTGTAACAAACAACATGCAAGAATAATTTATAACTGTGTATCGATTGAGTAAGTGAGTTCAGTAGTTGCTATAATAGGGAATCTTTTCTTGATAACGCTAAATGCTCTCTCTATTGCATTACGTAATGATGAATGTCGAAGGTCAAACAACTCTCGAGAATCAATTGGGGCCCTGGTGGAGTATTCTTTCAAGTGGTAACGCACACCTCTAAAAGGGGTGATAAGCCCACTCTTTAGCATGTAACCTGCATCAACCAGGTAGAATTTACCTATGAAGAAATTGAAAATTATTATTGTTTCCATGGTAAGATCACAAAAAATAATATTTTGATAGTGGTAAAGATTTACCGTTAGGGATTTTCAAATCATCTTCTCTCCTTAGCGCATTTTTTAATATCCTTAAATCAGATGCAATGCCTTCCCATCCAGGTAAGGTATACGTAAATTTTAAATCAAATGAACTTGCAACTAACACGTTTTGTGTGGGGTAATCTTTCCTACCACAATACCTGGGAGCATCCTTAACAGAAACTTTGACCCGAACATGTGTTCCATATATTGCTCCAACACAATCCTAATATAGATGAGGTAAATGAAAACATTGATAGACATAAGCTAAAAAAATATTTGAAAAAATTCAATAAATTGATGTTTACCTTAAAATATGTATAGAACCTATTACCATTAAGTATTTCTGAAGGGACTTTTGATCCATCGGGTTGTCGAAGGAAATGTTCTTCTATTGATATAACGGATGTCAAGACTCTATGGAAATGACAACCTATGGTCTCAATAGAGCAACGAAAGAAAAATATAAGTGTTCAATTCTTCGCATGATGTGATAACATGTGAAGAAACATTGCAACTTGCTCTTCAATTGTTGTTCTTTCTGTGGGTTGGAGACCACTATTTTTTTTTAAGTATGTCAGATAAATTTTTAAAAGCTTGTGGTCCCATACGAGTAATATCATGACAATTGTCATTAGTAGATGATTGATGCAATATTTCATCTCAGGCCATTTGTCTTTCTATTTTTGTTTGTGGCTCTATTTCTGACTTTGTGTGTGGAATGCACCAATACACGACTTTTTTTATACTTTCTTTGATGCATTAAGAAATATACTGTATAACAAATAATTTGAACTGTAGCTAGTTGTCGCATTCGCCTTCTATCCCACATATACAATGCATCTATTTGTTCTTTTGCTTCTCTATCCATCTATCTGTCATACAATTTTGGTCAATGAATTGTTAGTAAACTAATACATGAACATTTACAAAATGTCAAAAAAGATGACATTGCAGTTAAAGTTGATTGACGTTGTAGTTAAAAGATCATTTGATCAAATCAATTAGCAAGATGAAGATAATATTAAACATGCAAAAAATAGTACAAATATACATATATAAGAATAAAACAATACATACCTTGATAGGTGATGATAGATTACGAGAAGCCACCAAATAGAACGACGAATATAACAAGAGAGAGTTACAGGAAATCTATATTGCTTTATCAACGTAGTCCTAAACAGTATGGTAGTCGTATGCCGACATTTCGGTATATATTGAAGTCCTGTACAACTCTTCTGTATGGATAAATAATGTTAAATTAATTTTCTTACAACTTAAAGGGTATATTGGGTATTAAAAAATAATAATAACAATCACTTTTCCTTCCCCCATATCCGCCCAGTTTTGAAGGAAGAAAAGTACTCAGTCATCTCATCTGTCTTAACCCTTTCATTCACTTCCCTTTTTCTCTTTAAAAATAATCTAGTCATGATATTAACTAATTTTTTTCTTTCGAACCCTTCGCTTTCCTTCCAAAGCCCTCAATCCAAACTTACCGTTAGATAAATGAATGACAGAGAATATAAGCAGCACCGTTTGTCGTCCCCACCGTATAAAATGAATGGCAAAGATCGACCCTAAAACCTTGGATCCTACCCAGTACCAACTCTGCCGAGATTCTTTTTTATTTTGTTGTATTTTTGGTTAAAAACCGAGAACAATGTGATGCATGGGAATCAAAATCAGAGAGAGAGAGAGAGAGAGAGAGAGAGAGAGAGAGAGAGAGAGAGAATGGGATCAACTTCAATTTCAAAGGGTTCAAATACGCAGGTGCTTCACAGCGTCTTCGTGTACGGCAGTCTATTGGCTGATGAGGTGGTTCGGGTACTACTGAAGCGCGTCCCTGAGTCATCGCCTGCCATCCTCAATGGCTTGTCAGTCTCTATCTCTTTTGATTGGACCTGCAATTCTTCTTCTTCTCTATTATGTTTTTCGATTTTTTTCAGTTTATTGCTTTTAGTGATCTAAGATAAGATTCGGCTGTCTAGGATTTATTGTATTCTCTGTTAATTGATACTCTGTTTGCTGTACTCGGAAGGGTACCTAACTTAATCGCTGCTTCATCCAATGGATTTCCTTTTTTTTCTTTTCCTTTTTTCTTTATTTATTTTGTTTTATATCTCTCTTTATGAAAAAAAATTCCAGTAATTAGATAGTACCGAGTTTTTTAGCAGTAATTTTTATTAAATTGTGACTTAGTCTTTTATTACTTTAGTAACTTAAATTTATTTTCTTATATCAATAACTTGAATTTGATCCTAACCACTGGACATATATATATTACTTATATGCGTACATCTATTTTGGTGAAGCCAATTTGATGGCACATTTTTAATTACCAACAAAATCTAAGGAATTGAATAATTGATTAGCATGATAGTTTTCTTTTTTCTGTTGAAATCACCTGAGCACTGGTAAATAATTTGATAAAAAAAGTTTGGTAACCATCACTAGTCACTTCCTATTTTTTCTTTTCACTAGTTTTAGACCTGTGCGATGCGCGGGATTGGACTACCTCTTTAGATGAATTGTTTAACGACAATGGTTTTAAATAAAAACTAAGTATAATTTCGTTGATCATGTTTTTAAAGTTTATATATAATTTAACTAAATGTAGTAATATATATATAGATATAGATCGATACAAATATAGATAGAATGAACTCTGTGTTCATATAATCTGTATAGGTACATGAATCTACATTGTATGAACCAATGAAATATCCAACCACGTGTATAGAATACATGAACTAGGGATATACATGAATCTACAATTAATGAACTAATGAAACATTTAGTCACATGAAAAAAAAACATGAACTACAATAAATGCAGTCAACCACACAGCTGTAGTAATCTATAAAAAAAACTACAAAGTATCAAAAAAAAAAAACACTACAGTAAGCCACTTGTCACAACCACAGTGCTAGTGGCTTCTTTTTTTATACTGTATAGAATACATGAACTATGTATGTACATGAATCTACAATAAATGCACCAACGAAACATTCAATCACGTGAATAAAATACATGAACTACAATATATACAAACAACCACACAATTGTAGTAATCTATAAAAAAAAATTTATAGTGTAGGGGAAAAAAATAAAAATAACACCACAGTGAGCCACTTGTAACAATTACAGTGATAGTGGCCTCCTTTTCTATATTTTATATAGATTTGCATAAACTTGCTCATGTCGTGGGTGATATGTGCACTAGAAGTGAAGGACTTGTTCAAAAAGAAGAAGTAGGTGCCCATAACTGCCACTAAACCCACTAACCCACTAACTCTATGTGCCCATAACTCCCATTAAGCCCACTGCTACATATTAAGCCACTTGCTAAAGTAAAATGATATATTTAGCCTTCTAAGTAAATATGACAATCCTCACCAATTGAGGCATTGCCTTTATAGTATAGTATAGATAGATAGTATAGATATCTATTGTAATATATAAAGGGAGACCATTTGGTGTATTTGAAGTCGAGTAATGCGGCATGACTTTTTTTTTTTTCTTCCTAAATTGTTCTATTAAATTTATTTTATTACTGCTTCAATAAGTTTGTTTCTCAATAATTGTAACAGCAAATACATAAGACATAAAATATTCAAACTACCCATATGGTTATCCTGATAACTATTTCAGTTATTTATAAATTATGGATTCTATATCACCCTATTCACTTGTCGACTTTTGAGAAGATCATCATCTTCGGTGATTCCATAGATCACAACGAGTACCATCTCTGGCACTAAATTGCACACACATCGCGTGTGCCCACCCTCTAGTGTGTAAAAAAGCTAGAAATGAAGGAACACACTGTGTGCCCACTACTCCCACTCTCTTTTGTAACTCTCCACTTTCTTAAATTTTGTATGCTCCTTCCTATTCTTCTCTTCATACTTTCCCTGTTGAAATGTCTATTATATCCTTGTGGGAACACCTATTTATGATAATCTACACAAAAAAATAATGGTTTTTCTTGGAAATGTAAAGTGGCTTCACTTGGAGGTAGACATTTTGGGAGACACCAAACTGGTGTTCTTCCTTTATATATGTTCTAATATATAAAGGCAGTAAGTACCCTGTAAGCTACATATCTCTTTTACTTGCCAAAAATGTCCTTAAAATTTCTGAAGTTTGTAGATTTGTTTCACTTTATCAATTGATGCAATTAGAGGTAATTTTGACCATTTAATTTTTTCTACGACTGAATATCAGTTTTTCTCTTCCCTCACGTTTCTATAATTGCTACAAGAGAGTTGCACACGCTTTGCGCGAGTCCCACCCTCTAGTATTAATAATAAAAATATATTAGTACATATATGTATATATTTGGCAAATTATGAGTTGCATACTTTATTTAAACTTCTTTGACATGAATCCATACTTTTTTTTTTAACTTCCTTGGCATGAACCCAACCTGATGGAGGAGTTGTTTGGGTTAGTGGTTCTGTTCCCGGTCCAATTGTCGTTGGCTGCAAGTGTATGTGTGACTATTAGCATAAGGATATCCCTTTGTTAGTTAAAAGAACCAAACTGATTCAGTAGATGATTGTAAGGGTGTGCCCATGGGCTGTGTTTCCTGAGAGATAGATAGATAATGAGAATGAGGGAAAATGATTCTTCTTTCTTGGATGATTGGAACAGATTGATGAAGGTTTTGTGGGATATAGATGAACTTTATATATAAGACCCTTGTATGTGTTCAAGAGTGATTTGGTTCAAAACTAGAAGTAAAGTTTTTATTGTATAAAACATAACTTCAAATAAAATAGATGAATATGAAGAGCAAGAAGAAAGTTGACAATATGAAGGAAAATTAATTAATCTCTCCTTCAAGTAAATAAAAATTCACTGGAACTTCTTAATGGAATATCCAACAGCTTTGGAAGATACAGTTAACACTTTTTCTTTTCCTTTTTTGTTCATTAAAAAAAGAGAAAAACACTATAACACTTGATTCTAGTCATTAAATTATCACAATTTTATCGCAGCACAACCTAAAGAAGAGAAACCTGACAAGACACATTGTATGGGTGAGCCTTTAAATCTAAGCTCCGGGAAAATGTTCCAACCTGTTGGGAGCTTTCTTCAAGTGCAGACTTTGCCTTGATTTGACAGAAATGTAAACCTTGAAAGAACATTTGTGTTGATTTCCTTGTTTGATTCTCCATGGAGAAGAGGCGTTCTTCTCTACAATTTGGTGAAAAGGTTATCCCAAGTTTGTTGCCAAAGAGGGTAATACCCCAAAAGAATTCATTGTTGGTATTGGATTGAAGGTCTCTTGGTACTAAATGGCATGAGTTTGATTGAAATCCTTCTTTACAACTCTAGCTTGTTAGCCTGGAGCTCTACAGGCCGCACCCATTTGCATCCAACCAGCTCTTTCCTTTCCTTTTGAGATTGCAGCAAATTTCCGTGTATCACTACCCTGAAGCTCTGTTTTCCTTTCTTCCACTTAGTTTGTGCCACTGATATCCTACTTTGAGGCATTGATGCAGAGGACACTGATGAAAATGCTATAGGAAGGTAGGAGACAATTATGAGACAAAGTGAGAAATAGAATGTTGAGTTGTAGACCGACTTCAGTTATGAGTAATTATGAGGAGATGATGATCATTGATACAAAAATATTTGGAGCTGAAACAGGATGAAATCAATCAACAATAGTAATGGTAGGAGCTAAAACAGGATCAGACTCATCACTAGGATTACTACATATATGTAGCGAGTCCAACTTCTAGGAAAATGAGTAAATTATAGTGTTCCTATTTCACTGTCAGCTAGAATAAACCCTCGAATCCTTATTTCTGGTCACATCCTCTCTTGACTTTCTTTCTTCCATAGACTCTTCCTCTTCTTGCATTTCATGCAGCAGCATTAGGTCAAGCTAAGTTACGCATCACAATGCTCAAAACTAAAGGAATGTGGCTGCTTGCCTCTAGATCAAGAAGAATTACCATTCGTGATCCAATTTCTTGTGGAATCTCAGCACAGACACAGCAGGCTATGAATGTTGCTTCAGTTTGTCCTAAAAATGGAAAGGTTACATACTATTTATAGCCCAGCAAAGGAGGTTCCTAACTTTTTTTGAAAGGAAGGGGGTTCCTATTTGATAGCTATGGAATCTTAAGGAAGTTGCAGAGTACTCAATTTTGAAGGAGCTAACTAAGGGCAACTTGGTGACAGCTAGGTTACAATTCAATGGCACCCGTTTAGGCTGCAAGAAAGCATGTGATAACTAAAGAGGTTGTCTGAAGGGATAATTAAGCAACCTTCTTGAACTGGGAAAATGAAACTATTATGAAATCCCCACGTTTATTGAAATTACATAAGATACACTTATGTTTTGCAATTAAGTTCGGCACTAATATAGTTCCTAAGTGGAGTGCTTCAGCCTTGTGCAAAATAAGAGCAGACTTTCTCTACAGGTATCCTTTAAAGTTTGTGTGGAATCTCTATCATAATGTTATTATTGTCAGGAATAGAATGATATCTTTAAACTTCCACTCTTCCAAAACATAAGTCTTTGCAATTGGGAGGATAAACTGCAGAGTCAGAGATGTTAAAATTTATGACATAAAAAAAAAAGGGAGATGTTAAAATTTATGAAAACAAACTTCTTCCTCGAGAGTGTGTTAGGACCTCTATTCCATTTATCTAGCTGTATAGCCAATTAAAAAACCCTAAAGCACATTAAAGCTAGGGCTCATATGGGGCATTGAGTTTGGTTATCAACAATACACACTTGAAAGTATTCCTTCAACATCTATTTTTCCAGTAACTAACTAACCCCTTCAACAGCTTTTCTCTTGGGGTCTTTATAAAGGTCAGCTATTTTATCTATATCTTATCTTGCCTTAGCTACATGAACTGCGCATGGAACTATTGATTGTAGTTAGTAGGAAGAAACTAGTAGAGGATGCAATATGGCTTGCTTCACCTCATTTCATTTCTTGATTTTGTACAGGTCCGGTTTTTAGAAATTTGCTTGATTCTTGATTCTTGATTCAATAAATGTGCAATCTCTTTCTTTTCCGCCTCAACAAAGTAGAGCCTTTTGATTTTTGGTTATTTCATATCCATCTAGTAAACTACCAACAATGCTGCCTCCTTTTCAAATTATCACCATAGTATTTCACTCCTTCATCAACCTCAAAGTTCAGTTCTTCCACATGATCTTTTTTTTTTGATAACAGGGGTATCCCCACCTTCGGTAGGACTAATCCCATATAGGGAGCTAGCGCAGCAACCCACGCCAATGAATATTTTCATTTTGAAGAAAGGTGGTTGGTTGGGGGGAGTAAATCCGCTATGGTATCCATCCAAGATTTGTGTGAGAGAAATGAATGAAAGATAGCAAACTGTTTCAGTCTCTATGAATTATAGAGGTTGAAGCTTTCATCCTTTCATACCCACTTGTTTTCCCTTGATTTGGGAAAAAGAAGTTTCAACTAATCCTTGGGAGTGAGTAGTAGCTTTGAAAGATTCTCTTCCTATATTGTTCCCAATAATTTATGGTTGTAATGATCAGGGATCAGTGGATTAGAGTTTGGGGACAGAAATAGGGTTTGACACAAATCAATAGTTATTGCTTAAAATTTGGAGAAAATAAGTAGATTAGCAGGAAGAGGAGGTGAAAAAATAAAAAGAAGACAGAAGAAAAGGAAATACCTAAGTGCACCCTAGTAAATAAAACTTAATCAATAGCTTTTGATTAAAATTAGAATATTTGTCCACTTCAGAAGAGATTGTTACTTTCATCTTATCCATAAATTTGAAAACCTAATCCTTTTAAGTCAAATTAATCATAAATATTCATTGAATTGTAAGAAAGGGAGAAACTTGAAGAAAGACCCAGAAAACATAAACTTGTTTACGGCTTTGGTAGTGTAAATGGTATTGTACTTCAGGAATGTGAAAAAAAACTAAATGTGCTAGAATGAAAGTAATCTCCTGGGAGCTGCCATAGTAACTGTTTAATTCTGATACAGTAATTAAATATTCTACTTACTTTTAGACCTTGAACTACGAAAATTAACTAAAGCTTCGACATACATGATACAAACTTGCAGTAAAGCCCCCATAGCTGGTAAAGATGCTTTCTCTTGGTTGAAAAGACTTCTTCACCTGTGCATGGTGTTTACCCTTAGCTTTGACTTCAACATTACCTAACTAATCCATAAACATACTCCATGAAAAGTTACCCATAAGTATGTTGTTGAGGTAATATTTGTTAATGCATACTAAAGCATGGACCCAAGCAAGGTGTTGCAGTCTTGCACAAAACAATTCAGAAAACCCATCAATGTATTTCTTCAATCGAAAATACCAATAAAATCTATCCCTAAATATAGTCTTAAAGTTTTTAACATAAAGTATACGAAACATAAGAAGCCCATTTACCAACTATTAGGTGAAGCATGTGGTTACTGCATTTAGCATGTCAGATCATGTGCTTACTACGACGATAGAGAATTGCCACCTGATGAATAGAGACTAAAACGAACCAAGAGACTCTCTCTCTGTCTCTCTCTCTCTCTCTCCCCCCTAGAAACTGTGCAAAAGTTGAACTCTATCCTACTCTTATTCCTTCTTTACATCTTGTGTTTATCTCGTTTTCTGTCCTTTATATTTTTCTTCTCTGATTAAATGTTGTTTGAGCACAAAAATAAAACTCCTTTGAGGGTTTTTCTCTCATCACTTCATTGTTTTCTTTCTCTTTCTTTCTTTGTTTTTTTGGAATTGCAATTCTTGATTTTCCAGAAGTCTTCATTTCTGCACACGTTGATCAATTATCATAATTAGGGCCATTACTTCATCTACTTAGCTTGCATCCTTGATGCTAATGATTGTAAAAACAATTTTCCTATAGTTGAAGTATGGATTATTTTTAGGATGCCATAACGTTAAAGTGCAATTACACCTTGATCTCATTTATACAACTGGTGGTCCCATATAAGTACTCAGATAGGTAAATGAAATATGGTGGAATTCTTTTAGTCAAAATTGTTGTTATACTTTTTCAAGTCAACACTTTTGTAGCCATTTCTCCTCTCTGATATGCATTTGAATGGCTTTTCTTTCTTGTAGCCATAGATTTAGCATCAAAGGACGTGTTTATCCTGCTATTCTCCCTATAGAGAATAAGAAAGTTTCTGGAAAGGTTTGTTCATCAAACATTTTGATTGCTGCTCCAGAGCATTGTAATAATTTTGATATAAAAATTATTTTCCTGTTTCATTATTGTAATAAAAATCCCTTCATGCATGCTTGCTCTGAAATGGTAAATCAGGATCCTAAACTAGCTAAAATGGTGACCTCATACGAAATCATTTGTGTTTGACTGCTCTATAGATTTTCGTCTATCTTTTTCTGAAATATATAGTTCTTCTCATTTTTAAGTTTTGATATATTTTGTATTTCTATTTATAAAATTAAAAACTCAAAAAGATTCCACCTCTCAAACTAAAGGCAAGAGATGAAATGCCTTGTCTTACATCTTCACCTTTTAAATGATGGTCCAACCATGAACGGGGACGTGAAAATGCTTTAGTTCTCCCATTCAAATTCCTTGAACTTTGTGCTGACTGTTAACCAGGAAAAATGCAGTGATCTCATTGATATGCATGTTTTAATTAGTTTGATTTCCAAAAAGCCTGGAGATATTTTCTACTTTTATCACTAAAACTTGCTTTGATACCTTGTGAGTTGACACTACATTCTGTGGAGATCACCTACAAATATTGGCCAAGTGCTGTGTATTATGTTTATGATTTCAAGTTCGCTAGGTAGATGCATTCATAGTTGTCTAACCATGTTGCATATAAAAATCATGGTCGCCTAATTGTCATTTGCCACATAAAAACAGGACAGTTAGTCTTGTGGCTTTATTCATGCAAGTTGGACAGGTTTAATTCGACACATTTTCATAATAAACAAAAATAGTATCTTTTTTTGGTTGTAATGAACTTTTGTTGCAGGTAATATCGGGTATCACAGCTACTGAATTGGATATATTGGACACATTCGAGGATGTCGAGTATAAGAGGTGCACTGTTGAGGTTTCGTTGATGGTATGTATGGCTAAAATCATGTTCAAAACTTTGTATGCATTATGGATGCATTTAAATTACCACTTGCAAACTGGGAGGTATGAAATGGCAGATTCAAATAGAAAGCATAGCAGTTTCCTTATCAGTGACAACTACTCAGCTTTTTCAATTACTGGAATCATTTGGTGGCTAGCTTACTTGACATGGTACGGGGAGATACCAATGAGTTATAAGATGGCAATAATATAACTAAACTGGAATGTGTAATGAATTTTCATTATATGACCAATTTTAAAGAGGATTCCAATTTGGTCTTTGTAAAATTTACTCTCTTGTAGTTATTTCTTAGTTTTATATTTTTTCATCACTTCTAAAAGGAGAATCGTATGTGGGTTTTATGCAGGATTGTTCTCAGAACTTAGAGGCTCATGCATATGTTTGGGCAAACAGTAGTGATCCAAACTTATACGGAGATTGGAGTTTTGAGGTAAACTTTCTTGGTTTTAGCTGTAGGTTTACCTTTCATGCCCTTCAACTTGTTCAGATCATTTCAGTGCTGCACTTAGTACAGAAGTAATGTCTGCCAATGAAGAGAGGCCTGGGGAAAGAGGGAGGGCGGAGGGATGAGCTTTGAGCTCTGTGCCTTTCATATATGGCCTAAAATTAGAAAATATACTTCAAAAATAATTTTTTTGCACACACATATCAAGGAGTTTTCCCAGCTCTAGAAAGTGTTGGGCGAACCTTGATTTTTGGGATTGGCTGTGTTCAATCCGCTTTGAGATCTTTTTCTTTCTGTGTAATATCTTTTGAATGTGACTTTTACAATGTTAGTTATCAAACATTATGGATCCTCTCTTGGTGCAATTCTATATAAATTGTATCTGGTAGTAACTATTGTTCAAGTGGGCCACACTGTAGAGTTTCGAGGAAGTATAAAGAAGTATTAAGTAAAAACACACGTGCACATGCATAGGTACGTGGTCAAAGTAGTTGCTAAAATTTGGAATTCTGTGCGAGTCCTATGATCACAATGTTGTCGGGGTGCCATAACAGTACTGCCGCTATGTTAGCCATAGGAGGATGAGGTAAAAAGGCAGAAGTGGGACTTGAATTTGATGAACTTCCCACCAGTTGTGCCTTCCTGAAGTTCAACTAGTTTCACCATATTCTCCATTCTGTGAAATGTTAGCTTCAAAGTAGCTACTAAATTGTGGAATATCTGTCCCAGTCACATGATCACAATGTTGTTGTGGCAACATAACAGGGGGTGCTGATACCACCACTATGTTAACTGAAGGAGGATGAGGTAAAAAAGGTATAAGTAGGACTTGAACTTAATAAACTTCCCACCAGTTGTCTTTATGAAGTTCTTTAACAAGTTTCTCACATCATCTTTGAAGAAACAAATTTTGATTTTAAAGTATGAATGGCCTTTTTAGTCAGCCCATAGTCTCTTCTAACTTCAGAAATTGTGGTAAAACTTTATTATGGAAAATTCATTGCTTCAAAACATTAAAACTAATATCTTGTTTTGAATTAAGTATGAGATTCGTGGTCTTAGTTGGATAAAATTCTGTGTGGCTAAAATTGTTCATCTAATCTTATGTCAAATTGAAACAAAGTTCATCAGAGATGCATGGTTTGACCATGTTGCATGCCTCTTCATTTGTTTTTAAGTAGTTTCTATAGTAATTATTCAATAAAAATTTCATATTCAAGAAAACTATTTTACAGTAGCCTTATTTTGAAGATTGATCACAATAGTTTATAAATGGCGTAATTTGACATTACCCCCTTGTGAGCCTTAGAATTTAGTATGAGTGTATTCTTCTCTCTCTCTCTCTCTCTAGCATCACTAGTCAGCTACTCATGCCACTCCCTCAACACCCATCTCACTCTCTTGTCTATTTCTCTTTCTTCTCTCATCTTGTCCATGGCTGTTTGTGTGCAAAAGGAGTTTCACATCGTATGGAGAAATGAACAATTAGGAGTGAAAAATAAATGAGAAGGAAATCATGCGATTTAGTAGTTGCCACGTCCTAGGATTTATTGATTCCATGTTTTCATGTTGTATATAATTTTCCTTGTTGAAATATTATTGCTTTTTCTTAGTTTTCCTTTCATGTTCAATGCTTTTCCATATATAATTTTTTTTCTTTTGTTTCTTAATTCTGCCGCCTGTCTGTGTGTTACAAGGAATGGAGAGAAGCACACATGAATGACTTCATCAAGATGACGATGGGGTTTATTGAAGAAATGGAGTTGCAAGAACCAAAACCAAGAGTGGCAACCTATGAATCTTTCTACCAGCAGAGTACTGGTGGTGATGACAATTCCCCCATGTCTTAATATTAATTATTTCTTTATCTTCTCAATTCTGATAAATAAATAAAAAATGTTCACTCCGTCATGCACGTCTCAGTATGATTATGTTTATGTATTTCACAGTATTTCTGCGTTCTGGTATCATTAATATTACTAGATATATATGCTCATACATTTGTATACATATATGCATTAAAAATTAAAGATTACTTTCTCTTAACTTGGGATGCGTGGACACAATGTTGAGAAAGATTGGCCATGCCTCCCGTGTGGAAAGTTGGCTGCATCGATCCCTCCCCTTTGGAGTAGTACATGGGATGGAAGGTCCCTTGGGGATTCAATTTGATGAGTTCCGCATAGAAATTTAAAAGAAAAAATTTTGAAAAAGAAACTGATAATCTTTTCTTTGCTGCTCTCTATAGGGCCCCTAGAAGTAGGGGTGCACAATGTACCCGACACCCAAACTGAACCTGACCAATTTCGGTTTGGTTTGGTTTGGTATGGTTTTTTAATGGCACGGTTCAGTTCTGGTTTTAGATTTTCAGGACAGATATCAATATGGCTCTGGATTGAGGAGAGGTTCCCGTTTACCCGAATCAAACCGGGAACAAACCCTAACAAGAACTGGTTTTTTATTGTCTGCCTCGAAAATCAAGGGAACACGATCATCGATTTTCGAAGATCATCTCTCTCTCTCTCTCTCTCTCTCTCTCTCTCTCTCTCTCTCTATATATATATATATATATACTGACCCGAACAAGAACTGGTTTTGTAATGGCTGCCTCGAAAACCAAGGCAATACAATGATCGATTTTTGAAGATCATCTCTCTCTATATATATCTATGTTTATATATATGTATATATATTATTTTATAGACTAAATAATGGAAAATATTCTCTCATATAACAACTCTGAATTGTTGTGAAATTGGTACTTGTTACATTGTGCTAGAAAACAATTAAAAAAAAAGAACAGAAAAAAAAAAAAAAGAAAAGAAAAGAACAGCGACGAAATTGTGGCTCTATCGTTGCTTCTATCTTTTGTTTATTCCAAGGGAGCGGCTCAACCCAACTTTGCCATATTCATTGACGGGGCTTTACTAAATTTAGTTTGACGGTGAACAATGGCAAAGCCAGTCCCTTGCATTTAAAGGTCCATTTAGTACAATTTAATTTTAGCTTTTTGTAATTTTGTTTTTTTTGACTTATAACTTAAAAAGTCAATTTGAATTTTATTTTTATAAGCTACGGTAAGCAAAAAAAAAAAAACTTTTAGAGTCTGTTTAGAAGTGTTGTCAATTTTTATTTTTTATTGTCTATTTCTATTTTTTGTTTTTTATGGTCTAACGATGGAATTTATAGGTTACCGTTTTACTAAAAGTACTATATCAATGTTATAGAATCAAAAAATACATCTATTTTAATATTTTTTTTATGTTTTCATTTTTAAAAAAACAAAAAACAAAAACAAAAAACAAAACCAAACACACCCATAGCTTTAAGCCGAAAAAGCCAACCCCCTCAGCAAAAAGCGAGAGGTGTAAATTGTAATTACATGTTCTCTTTAGCCTGTCTATATTGACCATAACATTTGTAATTCATTTTTCAATTCTATTCATGCCCATTGGTGAAAAATAAAAATGTCTCTCAGGCATAGTTATCAGAACTAGACCAAATCAGTTGTTTTAACCGATTGAACCAGGAATTGAATCTTGAACTGGTACGGTTTCAATTAATTTACTGAAAATATATGTGAACCTGTCGGTTTTTTGAAAAACCGGTGAACTAACTGGTTAGTTCAACTGAAAAAC
This sequence comes from Euryodendron excelsum, assembly GCA_033060915.1. Taxonomy (NCBI): domain Eukaryota; kingdom Viridiplantae; phylum Streptophyta; class Magnoliopsida; order Ericales; family Pentaphylacaceae; genus Euryodendron; species Euryodendron excelsum. The sequence goes on from CM065378.1 coordinate 51,618,476, forward strand.
TGTTGACGAACTTTGACTTTTTAACCCTCTTTCAAAAATTTGACGTATTTGGCAGCACTTACTACTATTGCACTTGATTCATTGTGTTTTATTTTGCAATATAAATTATATTTAAGGTAATATATATATATATATATATATGAATAAATAAAATTTATTTAATTTATAACACCAGTTGAACCAATGAATCGTAAACCAATATCCTCACCGGTTTGATATTCGGTTCGGTTCGGTTCTGATAACTATGTTTTCAGCTTTCCTTTCACTAACTCTTGGCTGTTAGTGGTATTATTTGCGGGCCCCACTGTTGCATGGTTAGTTACATGAGTTGAAAGCAATGTTTTGAAACTCGAGCCGTTGAGTGAATCGAAAAAATGATCAGGTCACGGGTCACTGGTTCAACCATTGGGTCAATCAAAATTGACTCTTGACATCATAATTATGTCAAAATATATTTAAAATCATAAATAAATATAGCGTTAAAATTTTGTTATCTAAAGCTTAAATTGTTTCAAATATTTCTTCTAATGTTTTTCATCATATTAATCCCATACACTTACAATAAATGTAGGTCTAACAAATAACTCTCTCTCAGTATAGTAAAATTAGATCAAATTTCTAATTAGCAGCCGACGCACATCGGTTTCTCGACCGAGTCCTTTCAGCTCAGAGACAAAGCACGGAACTCTGTCATTAAAACTCATCCTCCTAGAAACATGAGTGCGACTAGGTTTGAACTTAAAATTGATTTGATTAAGGGCTTTTTAGAAAAATAGGAGTCGCCACCTAACTTAATTAAGGTAAGTTAGGGCACTTAAAACTAAGTGTTAATCCGAAGATTAAACTTAGGGTTTTTGGAAAAGATTTTGAAAACTTCCTCAAGAGAGACTTGTTATGACCGCATCATTTTAGGTTGCTTACGTATCTCATTTGGTGAGAATCAGATCATTCGTAGTGCGGGTAAGAGCCCGATGAAAAATAAGCACATTAGGGCCTTTGAAAAATTTTAAAGACACTTTGGGGTCTTAGGAAAAGTTTGAAGACACTTTGTGGTTTTTGAAAAGAGAGAACTTGAGAGTTTTGATTTGAAATTGAATAGTAGAGTGTTTTGAAATAGGATTTTGAAACTCTCGAAAGAGGGTTTTAAAGTGTTTTGAAATGTTTTTGGAACAACTCAAGAGAGTTTTGAAAATATTTTGAAGTGTTGTTTTAAAAACTTGTAGGTATGGTTTTGGAATGTTGTAGTAAATTGGTCTTTGAAAAGTTTTTGAAAATATCTAGGACTTTGGAACTCTAATATGGACAATCTTGGAGGTTATTTTTGATATATCATCTTAATTTAGAATTCCTAACCATAGAAGGGGTAGGGACACCTTAGGATTGTGAGTTATTGAAGGCATTTTTAAAGGTAGAGGGTAGGAGTGTTTGGAAAGGTTATGGAGTTGATTTTTTGAAATCTCAAGAGAGTAGAATGTTTTGGAAAAATGAGCTATGAGAGTAGTTTTAAATAGGAAGAACATTTAAAAAGAGGTTTATGAGTTGGAATCTTAAAGTATACTAACCTAGGTTGGGTTGGCCTAAAGTTATGGGTGACCTATGGTTGACTAACTTGGGTTAGGTTAACCTAGGGTTGGACAACTAGGGTCAAGTTAACCTAGGATTGGGCAACTAGAGTCAAGTTAACATAGGGTTAGACAACTAGGGTCAAGTTAACCTAGGGTTGGATTGGAAGATGGCTTTATGCATTTTCAAAAAGAGTTTTAGAAAACAAATTATGTTATGTAAAGGACTTTGGTAGACAACTCCTTTGAAGATCATTTCCATGAAAATTTAACTCTAGCCAAGAGTGTGGTTTATATGGTAGGTGCTTGAAAACTATTCCAAAAATGATTTTCTTAAGGCGATTATAACCTTTATCTTGGCAAGAGTGGGGATTTCAAGAGCCAACATAATGATAACGACTTTTGAAAAATTATTTTTAATGCAAAGATAGAGAGAATAAATCTTTGAAAATCATTTTAAAAAAGGTTTTGAAAACCATTTTTAAAGAAAACCATTCCAACAAATTAGGGTTCCTATGGCCAATGTAAAGAGAGACCACTCAAGAGAGGGCTCCATGTGACCATTCCAACCACTAAACTTGAGAGAATATAAACCTTAGAAATCAAAAAGTTTGAAAATCACTTGCGTGCAAGAATAAAAAGAGAAGGGAATCATTCTAACAATTTGGGGCTCCTATGGCCAATATAAAAGGGAAATCATTCAAAAGAGGGTTCCATGGGCTATTTCAATCACTAAACTTGAAAGAATGGAAACCTTGGGAAGTAAAGAGTTTGAAAACCATTTTCATGCAAGTTGGAATGTAATGATGCAAAAGTGAGAGTTAGGGGTTAATGGGGGATTTTTTAAGGCATGATTTTTAAAGTCTCTTCCTAAACTTCAAGGGATCAGCTCTTAGAACCCTTTTGAAAGGAATATGGTGCTTGAAAGTGGCATGGAAATAAAAATAATGCAAGCTTTGTAGAACACGGTTATAAACATGAAAATGAAGCCAAGCACACAAGACAATATCAAGATAACAAAATGCAAAGGGGTCATGAATACATACAAGGTTTTATGCTACACCACATAATCAAGGGGCTCCTAGGCCATACTATCTTAAAGTAGGTTAGTGAGAGATCCCCCTACAAGATGGCTCCCACTAGCTTTCCTCTAGGCATTAACTAAGAGCCCTCTTGGCTTCAAGCAAACAAGAAAAGGGGGATAAAGATGGAGATTAAAATAGAGAATAGCCTAAGTAGGCTAAGAGGGAGAAGAGAAAAGTGGGGGAATACAAAAATGTAAAAGAAATACCACATTTTGCCTTCAATACTGTTTTTATCCTCTATAGATGCCTTGACTTGAACTTGGATGACTTCAAATATGCTTGAGGGGCTGGAAGGAGAAGTTTAATGGTGTATAAGGCTATTTAGGTGAAGTGTATGGGTTAGAGGGAGGTGGAATCTAGCCTAAGTGTTGGAACAGTGAGAAGTATATAGAAATTCGAGGTTCTAGAGTAGTTTCAGCAGAGGTTCGCATCAATTTTTGGTTTTGGAAGAGTGTTGGAAGAGTGAGGCCAGTATTTATAGGCAACCTGGGAGAGGCCTGGCGCATGTGCTACATTGCCAAGCCTTCCCCATTTATAGGCAATTCTAAATTTGCCTTGACGCATGTAGCACATGCGCTAGTGTTGTTCCATTGCCAGAATGCCATGTGACACCCATTGTACTGGCTAAATTCGGACTGTTGATCGAACTTTGGTCGATTTGATCAAAATCTAGGCGCATGTAGCATACGCTCCGTCACCGGGAGTGTTCATTTAAATTTTGCCTCGATAATTGAGCCAATTGGCAAAGTTTCAGAGGATCGATTACATCCACGATGTTCTCCTAAGGTTTCTCGTGAACTTCTGTGTTTTTGAAAAGTTTGAATGGTGTTTGGAAGTGTGAGATATCATCTCGAAAAATGTGCATGAAATTGCATTTCTGCGAAGCGTCTGTGATACGCTCCACAGGGTTTCAAAAGTAGCTGTTTTGTGCGGTGTGATCAAGGCCTTCGGGAAGCGATCTCTCCAATTAGACCGTACCGATGGAAAGTACTCTAGAAATACTTTCAGGAATTCCCTAATTTACGCATTTCTCAAGTCATTTGACGGTGCATTATAATAAGAGAATTGGGGAAAAAGTCAATATCGGTGAAGCGTCTGTAAGACGCTCCAGGGGTTGCTAAAAGTGGCAGTGTTTGAGCCATACGATGAAGAGCTTCGAGAAGCGATCTCTCCGTTCGAGCTGTATTGAGGGAAAGATCAATGAACGAGCTTTCGGGAATTCCTTAGTTTAAGCATTTCTCAAGTCATTTGACGGTGCGTTATAACTAGGGAATCGGGAGAAAGACAATTTTGGTGGAGCGTCTGCGAGACGCTTTGGGGAACTTTTATTGAGTTGGGGGTGTTTAGCGTTGTAAGGTCTTCCTTAGGTTAAACGGGGGTATATGACAAGACCCACTATTCAACATCCTAGGACTGATGTGGTTTTTGGGATGCGTTCGAGTTGCCAAGGGCAAAATGGTCATTTTGACCGAATTTGGTTGGAAATGGTCAGGAATGGATTGAAGTGTTATGTTAAGCATACCAGGTCATTCGGGGATGATTTTGAGAGAGTCGTTTACTGTTCGGTAAGGTTTGTGCAATGCTGGGGCGTTTAGGGGCAAAATGGTCATTTTGACTAGAGTTAGCTGGAATGGGACTGGAATTGGACCAAATGGCGTGTGGAGTACGCCTGACTGCTTAGTAGCACTTTGGAAGGGTGGACTTACCATTTTGAGGGATTTTAAACTTTCCCAAAACGTGCCTAGAGGCCTAAGGGGCAGGTTTGGTCATTTTTTACTAAGTCGGGCTAGCAGGTGCCGGTGTTGACCTAGGTGTTGGTCTCCCAGATCTCTCAGTCTAGGAAAGCTACTTGTGTGGTGTTGGTCCCTGAGACCGCCCGGTCTCAGAGAGCTACCTGTAGGGTAGTGTTGGTTCCTGAGAACGCTTGGTCTCAAAAAGCTACCTGTGAGGGTGGTGTTGGTCTTCGAGAACGCCTGGTCTCAGAGAGTTACCGAATGACGGACATTCTACATTGGCGGGCTAGCAGGCACCAGAAGTGAACCGTTTGGAATTTGATAAGGTGTTGGTCCTCGAGATCGCCTGATCTTGGAAAACTACCTGGATGGCGTTGGTTTCTGAAACTGCTCGGCCTCGGAAAGTTGCCTGGAATGACGTTTACGGCTTTATTTGGGCCTTGTGGGCCCGAGAAGCGACTAGTTGATTGGATTGGAGTTTGAAAGGCTCGTCTTGAGCTTGCATGTGTTATGATGTCTAAAAACTGAGTCTGGTCGGGCTAGAGATTGCCGAGCGAGCAAAAATGGGGTGCTTACAGCAGCTAACTGAATGTAAAAAAGCAAAATAAGAAAAAGAAAGGAACAATGAAAAAAACGCAATTCATTTGCAAATCACATCAACTTAATTAGTGTTAATATTATAATCCAATATACATATATATATATATATATATATCAATATATGTACAAAAGGACGAGGAAGGATAGAGGAATAGTCTTACATTTATTGCAAATCACATCAGGAGAAGTGGAGGCCAAAGACTTTTCGTTGTGTGTATCTAGCATTTATATGTAAGACAATGGATGGGTCTCTCACATTTATTGCAAACAAGAGAGAGAAAGAGTGATAGAGCGAAAGAAGGGAGACAGAGAGAGAACGAAAGAGAGATAGGGAAATGAAGGAAAATCTTCTCTGCCAGCCATGGCAGCTGACAACTCTACCCACCTCCGGCCAATCATGGCCATTGCTTACTCTTACACCCACTTATGAACATTGATGTCAAGTTATTGTGAGAGAGAACTGAAGAGAAAGAGAGGGAAATGAAGGAGAACCTTCACTACCAGCCATAGTAGCCGACGACTCCACCCACCTCTGGCCAACCATGGCCATTGGTTACTCTTACACCCACTCATGAACATTGATGCAAGTTGATCTTGTAAAGTGCTTGATCTTATTTGCTGGTAGGGATGGTAGTGGATCGGGGCGGAGCGGGGATTGGCACCTCCATTCTCGCATCCACCTACAAAATTCATCTCCATCCTCACATCCATACCCATACAGGGATTTTGTTGCAGATCTATCCCTGCCTGGCAGTTACAAACCTCTATCCACCCCTACCTTTGCACCCGCTTCCATCCTGCACCTGCTAAACCCAATTTAAAGCCTAAGTGACTAAAAATCAACCCATATTCAAACTATACCCTCAAAAAACAAGAACCAAGCATTCAACTTAATTTTCTAGCATTCAAATCAAGCAATATTTGAATAAATCTAAGAACTTCAAATTAATGTTACAAAACCATAAATAAACAAGAGTCCAACAATGCTTGAATAAATCTAAAAAATTCAAATTAACATCACAAAACCATAAATGATTCAAATCCAGCATGCTTAAACACATATCTTGACAAGCATTCCAAACATTTGAAAGAAGCTAATTGCTGCCTAGTTCGGAGAGGTTGAGTTTGCTGAAATAGTAGAGTTGCAAAGAACATGAATTGTTTGAGGCCCTGATTCAATATAAAAACTGTTGAATTAGGCGTAGAAAAAGATTGCCAATCTATTCTTGGCATACAAGAGACTGCTACATATATGGCCATTAGAAAGTGTTTTTAATTTATAATTACCTACTGTTATTGTTGCAACTGCAAAAATAGTTAATATAAGTGAGAGACCTGATTACTAATTACTACTACTCCACCACATGCACATACAAATAACACAAATCCAATTTAGATAGGGTGCTCAAATTCTACCACTGGCCAACTATAGGCACAACTTTCAATTAACCTCCAAGCAAATTAAAGGAGAAATTGAGGAAATAATTGGAAACTTCCTATAAGTCTGTAATTTGTAGATAACACAGTAACAATATGATCAATGGTTTCATTGACAGTAACACAACTTATTGATTTCATTAACAGAGATGATTCAAACTAGAGCAACTGATTGATATCATTCACACAACTAATTAACACAACTGATTCAAAGCAAATGATTCAAACCATATCATCACAATTCGAAACTTCCCTATCATTTTATTAACACAACTAATTCATACCAAAGCAAATGTTTCCATCAAGTTTTAGAGGACACTAAACAGCTCAGAAAACAATAATTCATTGATAGTAAAAAATTTGGAATAAGCCTTAACAGTAAAAAGAAGTCATTGACAACTCCACAATATGTGAAAAGCCATAAACAGTTCAATAGAGGGTAAAAAATTGGAACAAGGCTACTTATCAAAAAAAAAAAATTTTTTGGAATAAGCCTTAACAGTAAAGTAGATATTCTATTTTGTAATGTTGTTTCTACAGTTGGTACCTCAACCTTTGATGAAATTTTAAAAGAGCTTTCATCCTTACATCATTGTTAGTGATAGGCTAAATAGTTGCTTCCACTTCCATTTTCTAATAAACATTGAACGATAACTATTCAAATTTGAGATAAAAAAAATAAAATTGTGGGTCTGTCATTCAAGATTATGAAACATTGTGGGTCTATCAATGATGATGAGCCTATATATAACATTATTAAAAAGAAGTCACTACTTATAAGTAAAATAAAATAATACTGAAGATACAGGTTATATATTAACTTATTACCTTAGATTTCGTTCCACAACCAACTTTGACTGCACATAAAAGCTTCTATAGTGGTTCGAAGAAGTTTGCTACGATGTGGACTAATCACACTCTTGCCTGTGCTAAAAATAGACTCTAAAGCAACGAAAGATACATAAATAGTAAAAATATCCCTCACAATCCTCTGTAGAAGCGAATATTTGGGTCCACTTGACTTCCAAAAAGTCAGTATGTCAAGATCTTAAGTTCTTGGCATCATACTATCTTCTAAGTAACGATCCAATTCTGATCTCCCACATGCTTTTATAGCGTCTTTAGTCCAAATAAACTTATGAAAGTCAGAAAGATCATCAATAAGTGGGCATTTGGAGGTACCACCTAAACTTGGTTGAGGAGGGAGATGTTGATCTTTGTTGTTACTTCCTTGCTTGCCTTCATATTCACTAATTAATTCAAAACAAAGATTTTTAATTCTTATCAATTCATTTACAGTTTCCTCCTCTCCATAAATCTTCTTGTAATAATACTCGAACATGCCCATCTTGTATCTTGGATCTAAAAGAGATGCCACTCCCATGATACCATTTATGATACTCCAACACTCGTTAAACTTCTCCAACATATTAAAGGCCATCTTCTTTATCACAGGGTTTGGACTTTGGAGCCACTTGGATATCTCGACTCTAAGTCCACATGTAGTTGGCAAGTAGGAATTCGTTGTAGGATAATTCATTATTAAAAACAGCTCTGTGGCTTTGCTAAATAATTCTAATCGATTGCATATGTCTCTTCCTGTCTCCTAATCTTTGCCCATCAAAAGAGACTTATATTGGGACTCCTGAAAAGACATCCGCCCAAAAACCTCCTTATAAATCAAAGCAGTTTGAAGCATCTTAAAAGTTGAGTTCCATCAAGTCTTATAATCAAGAACAAGTTTCTTGGTACTTGTAATACGTAACGAACGAGCAAATTCCTCAAACCTTTGGAGTCTTTTGTGTAATCCTTTCCAATAGACAACATTGTCACGAATTCCTTCAATTCCATCTCCAATCATGGCTAATCCATCTTGGACAATCAAGTTGAGGATATGCGCACAACAATGCATATGGAAGAACTGCCCATATAATATTAGTGAACCAAATGGAAGCTTGTCCAACAAAAGAGGTACAAGTGCATCATTAGTTGTGCAATTATTTACCGTCAAAGTCATTAATTTTATACCAAGGTTCCAACCGAAGAAGCACTCCATTAAACAGTTTGCAAAAACTTCCTTCGTGTGTGGATAAGGCACATATAGAAACCTAAAAGTAATATATAATAAAAAAAGGAACTTAGTTCACATTTATCTTAAAAAAACATGTTAGTAAATGAGCACATTAAGTAACATTTAGTACCTTATGATCCGGCTTTGCAAGTTCCAAGAATTATCTATAAAGTGTGCGGTGATAGCCATGTATCCCTTTCTTTGAGCCTCAGACGACCACAAGTTTGTAATGATGGAAAGTCTACTCGTTATCTTTTCTAATAATTTCATTATTTTCTCTCTTCTACGTCATAAATATTCAAAATATCTTTTTTGAGAGTGTTCCAACTAATTATCTTGAACATGGGTTGAAGTGTGTTCTAATATTTTGTAAACTCGTAATGATTTGTAGGATAAAAATTCTTTTGTTTACTGAATTTTACTGAATTCTAAAAAAAAACAACAATGCTAAGTTGATACTCATGTAAAATGACCATAGTGGCAAGAGCTTTCTTCCCTACCTCTTGAACAAATTCCCAATTCTCTAGTGACTTCGCATCACCCACCTTAGAACGGGTTGCATTCAATAAAGATTGTCGAAGATCTCTAGACTTTTTCATTTGGCATTTTTTAGCATGCTCACGCAAGTTGTTAGTTCCTGTCTTAGCACCACCAACAAGTACTTTTTTACAATGTTTACACTCGCACTTAATCTTCCTACCCACTTCTTTCCTTGTGAAATCAATCCACACTGATGATTTATGCCTATCATTCGGTCCAAGAGTCAATGAAAAATCAGGTTGATTCATCAATAGAGATCGACACTTCCCTACAACTATCGGTCGGTGTTGCTCGAGATTGAGACATGCTAGATTCAGAAACAACATTTTCCCTCATTTGTTGTTCCATTTATCTGCATTTTAAATACAATATGTAACAAAGCCTACTGGAATGACATATATAATTAGTGGTACTTGACTTTGAAATTAGCTACATTATTTGAGTGCATTTAAATAGAGATGCTAAAGAATTTAACCAATAGAAAATGATATCAGATTACAGAAATTTTATTTTATGTCTTCCAATTCATGTCCAATCCATCCTTATATGTATATACTCAATAAACTGATCTCATAACATCATTTAGCATCATCATATGTCAATTTTCATGGGCATAAACAAAGTGCACAACACCACACAAAATTCTGCAGAATGTCATCATCCTAAAATGACAAACTTGCCGCAACTTAGAAAGCAATGAGAACAGATACTGCTGCACTCTATATTGATTTTGGAGATATAATGAGGCACAATTATGAAAAAGTTAATGCTTGATACCCCAATAAATTGCATTCAAGATGGACCAGCAAACAAACAAAAATAATAAAAAGCAGAAAACAAGTCTTTACTTCCTTCACCTACAAACTAGACATGACTCACTCATATGTCAAAGGGCTACAAACAAGTATAAATTTATACTTGGCTACCATAAACACCATTTTGATATACTTGGGACATAAAGTATATACAGGTCATCGAAATTCATAAGATTAAGACATCTCATTTAATTTCAAATAATGGTTTAGGCATAATCACCATAAATATAACAATAATTCACTCATCTATTCAGCCACATCAGACTAATTCTCCTACTTTTTTCAGCCTAAGGTAATATAGGAGTTCCATATATCTACATCCTCTGGACAACAGTTGCTGTATAATTTGCCAAGAATTGGACATGGAAGAAACCTTTATCCAGGCATCCTATATATATATATATATATATTATATAGTTTGAGACACTTGTATAAAAAAAAATAACAAATTGCCTTGTCGTTCACTTTGTCTTATGGTGCTCATTGTCTTTGAACTGGGGGTTGGGATCGATTTATCAAGTATCGGCCACCCAACAATTGGTTATTTCACACATCTGGGAATATACATACATTCACGTAAGAATCTGGGATACCTCTAAGCGTGACCATTAACCAATCATTAGACAATTGACTTGTAGGTTTGACAATTAGCACCAGATGACATAAATAAATAGAATGATAGATACAAAGAGATATAGAGAGAGAAAGAAGGAAGAAGAGAAAGAGATAGAGAGAGAAAAAGGGAGAAAGAGGGAATGAGAGAGAAAGAGAGAGATTACTTGTGAGTTCAGCATCTTCTTCTTCTTCTTCTTCTTCTTCTTCTTCTTCTTCTTCTTCTTCTTTCAATTGAAATCGCCAATGTGACTTGTGGGGGCTTCTCTCTCTCTCTCTCTCTCTCTCTCTCTCAATGGTCAAACAACTTAAGAAGCAGCAAAAACCCTAGTCCCTTTTTCATTTTGATATTTTATGATTTTATTATTTACAATTGAGTCCCCATATTTATAAGAAATACACTAACGGGTATCGCAGGGTAGGGCAGGGCGGGAGATAACCTAAGTCCATCCCCGCCTCCATATGTGTATGAGTTTAGTTCAACACCTCCATCCCCACCTCTAGCCTCATTTTGAATCCTTCATACTCTTCCCAAACGAGGTGGGTTCGATCGGATCTCCACTTTTTCCCGGTCCACTACCATCCCTACCTGCTAGAATGGAGCCGCTGGAGGTATATATGATCAAATATGATCTACCAAAGTGGAGACGAAGATGTTCATCAAACTAGACAATTGTAGCAAACCGTCATCAGTTTAAACGAATCACTGATTCAACCACAGTTTCATTCAGTTTTTTAAAAAATAAGTCGATTTTCTATCTTGAACGGTTTAGAGGGTTTATTCAGACCGTTTAAAGGACTAGTCAATAGTTCAATTGGTTCATCCGGCCAGTCCGGTTCGGGTTTTAAAACATTGGTTGAAAGCACTAGTATTGAGAATTTCAATTTGGAACTAAACCAATTATATTTTTTTTTCGGTTTAGTTCATAGGGTCAGGTCTACTGTTTTGGCTCTGGTTCAATATTGTGGAACTTATTTAGGTTGGTTTGGTTCTAAATTTGGAGTCAACCAGAATTGACTCGTGTACCACTCCTAAACCCAAAATCAAAGGGTCCCATGTGCACCCCTTCCTAAACCCATAATTGAACCGAGCCATGTGCACCCTAACTAGAAGCGCCAATTTTAAAAAAATGTATGAAAAGGTTACCATTAAATAAGGTTCTGTTTGCGATTTTTTTTTTACCTAGTATCCCGACCCGATCTATTGGGTTAGTTAAATAGGAGTGTGCAAACCCAGCGCCAAACCCACGCACTAGGTGAGAGAAGGGTTGCTAGAGAGAGTCAAACACAAAACCATCTTTTCTTCTTCCTCTTCTTTTTTTTTTTTTTTTTTGGTGGTTAATGAGAGTCATTTTTGGACATTCTATGTAGTAGTGTACACATTTCGGGGCTTCGACTAAACTGAAATGTTATTTCATGCTTGTACGTACGCACGTGGCATATGGTGGTTAACATCGGAAGCTTCTTATTAGATTAAGGCTTTATATATATATATATATATATATACTCATTTTAACTCATAAAATTGTAGTCCAAAGTCTAATATCAACATGTAACCCCCACTTTTCATTCTTTTCCTTTTATATTTTATTATTGATGGAATTATGTTTGCCCTCACAACAGAGTATTAAAACCTGCAAAAAAGAGTTTGTTGTCCCAAAGCCGCCTGGTCTGGGTTCAAGTTCAGGTTTAGGTCCAGGTTCAGGTCCAGTGCAACCAACCCAAGCTTCATCTAAAGCTATTTTTTAGCATGTTTGTATGAACTTTACACTGAAAATAAATCTCATTGCAAATAATCTTTTATCTATATTTCTTAATTGATGTACACTCTCTCACCATCCATCGTATGTGTTGGGCCTCTCCTAAATAGTCTCAAGCAACAGCAACAATAGCTGCTTTTGCTTTTTTCCGGGGTGGCAACGGAAAGAAATTAGAGGATGATATCAGAAAGCCTAACGAACAAACTGAGTTGCATTCAGGCCAGCAAACAGCCAGAGCATCATTTTCTTGAGGTGGATCATCATTTTTCTCGCTTTTTTTAAGAATCAATGCTCACATATGGCAATGCAGGTGTTGACATGAGCTTTAATAGCCAGCACTTTATGACCTTGTGTTATCGTAGTTTTCGTGAGCATATTTGAGATCAAGCCTAATTCTTAGAGAGTGAACCCCCTTCCCATGCTCACAAAGGTGAAACTTGTCTAGCGTGCTCTCGTAATTTTGACACCGCATCATACGAGCTATAGATTTGCATTAAGAGTTCTAAAAATGTTTTACATAAAATGATAATTCTTTTGAGTTAGTTCTCCAAATGTTTTACATAAAATAATAGCTCACTGAAGCTAGTTTTCAAACCCTTCACATAAAATGATAACCCTTTCATGGTTACTTTCAAAATTTTACATAAAATCATAGATCACTTGGGTTGATATCAAAAGTATTTTACATGAAATGACACTATGCTAGTTTCAAAGTCATTAGGTTTCAAAATCTTAGTGTCAAAATCAAGTTTCAAAACCCTCCTTTCCAAAACCTTATTTTTTCTTTTTGGGTACAATTCTAAAACCCTACTTTTCTCTCTAGTTACAAATTCAAAACCCTGGTTTCTCTCTCTAGGTACAATTCTAGAACCTTAGTTTTTCTCTCTATACAATTCCAAAACTCTTTTTTCCAAAACCCTAGTTTGGCCCCATTTGGTTACGGTTTTAGTTTTTGTTTTCTGAAATTCAACGGAACTGTGTTAGGCAAATTAGTTTCGAAAACTGTTTCTGTCAAAATTTTGGTAAGCTGGTTTTGAAACTTGTTTTCGAGATATTTTTAAGAAAATAACCCAGTTTTGGGAACTATTGAAAAACGTGTTTTTTGAGTTTTCAGAATCGTTTTCATTCAAAAATAAGAAAGATATGAAAATGATGATGTTTTCAATGGTCCAATTTTCTTTGTTTCCAAGAACAAAAAAAAAAGAAGATCTCAAATTTTTTGGTTCAGAGAAGATGAAAGATGAAACTGACATCGGAAACGAAAATGGTTCCAAACAGAACTTTTGGCTCTAAGTTTCCTTTCCAAAACCACTATTTTTCAAAACCATTAGGTTATAAAACATTAGTTTCAAAACCACTAGGTTTCAAAATCTTAGTTCAAGATCACTTTCCAAAACCACCAAATTTCAAAACTCTAGTTTCAAAACCAATTTCCAAAACTACTAGGTTTCAAAACTCTAGTTCAAAATTACTTTCTAAAAAGCATTAGGTTTTTCAAACTTGAGGTTCTTGACCCCTAGGTTACTAAACCCTAGATCATTTGACCATAGGGTTTTTATCCCTGGGTCGATCAACCTAACCTTAGTTTACCAAACTATAGACAACCTAACCCTAGGGTACCTAACTTAATTTTGTAAACCTTAGTTTACCAAATCCTAAGTCCAAAATCTTTTAACTCTCTGCACTTGTTTTCAAAATCCAAGTCATTTTAAAAACCAATCCAAACTCTTTTGAGTTCAATTTCAAAACTCGTGAGTTCATTTAAAAAACCATTCCAAAAACTCTCTTAGTTTATTTCCAAACATTTTCACATTTAAAAATAATCCAAAACACTTTTGAGTTTATTTTAGAATTACTTCAAAACTTTCTTGAGTACATTTCAAAATTAAGTCAAAAATCTCGAGTCTAATTTAAAATCAAGTCAAAATTCTCTCGAGTTCAATTTGAAAAACCTTTTAAAATTCTTCTGGGTCGATTTAATTTTTTTTTAAAACTTCCTTGAGCTGTTACAAAAAAAATACATATATATATATATATATATATTTTAAAACTTCCTTGAGCTGTTTAAAAAATATTTCAAAACTCTTTTGAGTTTATTTCAAAAAACATCTTAAAACACTCTTGAGTTCATATTAAAACCCTTCCAAAACTCTCTCAAGTTTATCATCTCAAAACTCCCTCGAGTTATTTCCAAACACTTCTCCAATTGTGCTTTAGCACGAACTATGATTAACATAATTCTAATCAAATGAGATAGGTAAGCAACTTAAGAAAATCTAAGTACGATCATTTCCGTCCATCAAATGGCCATTTTTCATAATTTTCTTTTGAAGTCAAGATTTTCATATCTCACTTCAAAGCTGGCTTTTTAAACCTTCTATTAGAACTCTTTGTTTTCGAAAGGTTTTCAAAATACGTATCATGCATTATTCATCTTTAAAGTGATGACAAAATTCCATTTCAAATATATATGAGTGGATATTAATAATTGGAGATTCGTAAGTATACCAAGGGTGGATAGACATGTATATAGGTACCAATTTTATTGGGCTAGGTAGAGTGGTAATCATTTGATACATTCTCTACACGTAACATATCTCTAGACCATAGATCTTTAATGCGTAGACCAATCCAAAGTCATGTTTTCAAGAGGGCTTTAAAATATTTTTAAAAGGTTGCTCGAAACCTTATTTCTAAAACATTCTCTAGAAGGCATTTTTAAAAACTATTTTCGAAAAAACTAAGTTTTGATATTTGAATCATACTTATTTTTAGGTGACCTAATACACTTCCAGTTATGTTAGGTGATGAGTCGGAAACTTTTTTAAATATCCCTTATAAAAATTAATTTCAATGATTAACCTTTGTTACAAAGAATGAGTTCTATCAAAGAGAGTATAAGGTTTTTTTTAAGTCAAGAGACACTCGGTCCAAAGCCCAAGGTGCGACAACAGTCACGTGAGGCACACAATTTTTATGTGGAAAACCCAACAAGGAAAATAGGCCAGCCAATATATACACCATAAAGAACGAAATGCAAGCTTGCAACTTACAGATGCAACCCTAGTCCAATCCATGAATTACCTATCCAACATTTTTTCTTTACATTCCTACCCAATAAAATCAATAATCCAGGGGGCTTTTATAGTGCTCGTGCTTGTGCACTACAGAATAACTCTTTTTTAGCCATAAAAATTATCAAAGTTAGGCTTCATAATAAAATGAATGATAATTTTCATACAGACTCTTTAATTTAACACAATGAAAAGCAAATTGCTGTAATATTTAGTATATAAACAATCATAGATGACTTTAGAGATTAAAAGAAAGTTCAATTCCATTCCACTAATAGATAATTGAGTTGAAATGTACTAAGAAATAATTAAAAAAAATTCCGTAATTTGTTGAGGTTTAATTGAATCTATTTTTTTATTTTTTCATATAACAATTTAGTCTTGCACATGCTTAAACTTATAAATGTATAAAAAGAATAACTTAAAATATATAAATATATTTATACATACACTCACATGAATTGGCAATTTTTCAATGTTTTAACCTTATTGATGCCATAAGATAAAGCTCCTTAAGCCAGACTTTGAATTTAAGGAGCAAGAAATGAGTAGAGGGATCTATTACGTGTAAACTCCATTTATACGGTGCTCGCAAAAATAAACAAAGACTAACTCGGATATAAATATATAAATATTCGGTTACCATCTGTTAACCTCCTTAAAAGGTTTTTAAGTCGGGGTAAACGACCAAACAAAATTCATCCTTTTTAATAATTTAATTACATTATTAATTTTACCCTGAATATCATTTCTCATTTCGACCCCCATGCAGTTCAGCGGCATCAGGTTGTTCACACACACACACACACACTGATAATGTTCATTGTATTGGTACAAGTGGGCTCATGAATAATGCTCCCAATATGGGAGTTGGTATCGTACAATGGTTTCCCAACTGGTACCTTATAGCAGACCAGACAAGAATTATATTGTTATTCTCTTATTTATGACAAACATTTTCTTGAATATCATATTTTAGTAGCAAGAAATATTAACTTAGTTTGGGAGGGTTCCGCCGACGGATTCTCAGATACCCAAACTTTCCTGCACCTGGAGATGAACCTTCGAAAACAAATGGCAAGTAGCCTGTGGCACCTTTGTATCTCTGCTGAATCTGGAATTCATCAGATACAAAGAGACCGTTATTTCCGGCACAATCTATAAATAAGCTTAGTATGCAAAACAAGCTCCATTGATAAAAGTCCCTCCCAATCGTCATAAATTGAGCTACAAGGGACTTCCAGATGAACTGTCGGGATAAGAAAGCAATGAAGAACGAAATCCGAAACTTTTTTCATTTTATTTTGAGACGTGAAAATTCAAAGCCAGTAATGTAGCCCCAAAGATTAAGTACACAGTGCTGAAGACCACCTTAAAAATAATGACTTATAAATAAACTCTGTCAATTTGTCCAAACTAATAAGTTTTCAGGATGTTTACCTGGTAACATATATGATTAATGCCAATGTGAATTTTGCAAAGAGGTTACATACGATTAGCTTAAATTGAATTCCAGTATTTTGTAGAAGACCAGATGTTTACTTTTTACAACAGGAACAAAAGAATGCCAGTACTTCACTGGATTTGTTACTGTAGTAGATTGAATACAGCAATACACCACTACTACAGGCCATTTGGTTTGTTCCTAGTTTTAACATTAGGTTTTGATAATGTTGTTCTTAGTTCTAACATTAAGGTTATCAGACCCTATTGTAATTAAAATCCTGGGTTTGAAAATGATATTTATCTATATAAATATTTATCAGAGTAACATATCCTTAGTTATTCCTGTCAAGCAAAGGAATATATTTACCTCAAGAATCTGTTGGCTGCTCCGAAGGCAATTCGTGCCAATGACACACACTGTCCCACCAGATCCACCACCAGTAATCTTTGCTCCATATAAGGTTCTGTCTTCAATGTTAGACTTTTTATTGTGCTGCATTTCCTGCACCAATTGGACAAGCCTGTCTGTCCCGTCTGAGCCAAGTCCACAAGCACTGTAACTGTAGTGGCACTGCAGAACAAGGTCGTGCATCAATAAGTGCCATCCATTTAGCCTTCCTGTTTTACTATTATTTTCAAAATTTCTACCACAAACAATTTAGCATTCAAAATTCCCAAAAGCATAATTGCAGCACTGGGTTCTCAATTGAGTACGGAAAAGACATTTGTTGCAGAACTGTCAGAGTTCCACTAACATGTCCTCATTAAACACAATGTGTCCTCTTGACAGCAGATCAAACCTTTGATCCAAAATTACAAATGACAGAACCTCTCAGTATTAATCATCCAAAGAACCAATGGATCTGGTTTTGGAGTCCTGCAGCAACTTTGGCTGCTGTGTGAATTTCACATAACAGTGATTTGTTGAAGGCATTAAATGTGATATGGCTCCTGGTATCTTCTAAGTTGTTGTAACGATACGAATATTATTCATAACATCAAGCCCTCAATAAATATTACCCTTCATTCATACTCTTTTTAAAATTTTTTGTTGTTTCTCTCGCAATTGTTCACACATCATATAGTACTTTGCAATAAATAATAATTACTCTTAAGCAATTACAGAAATACAAACTCAGATTTTGACAAGGTTTTTCAAAACGAGAAATGATGGTATTAAATCGGTTAGATATGCAGGTTAGGTTTATAAATCTTTTAGATGGTCGCGTGTACATTTATAGGTTCTATGAGCTGTTCATTAAACAGCTTTGCATTGAACACGTGAGTTCCGTAGTGACTCAACCCAACTGGACACTTTGCCATGTTTAAAATTCTTTATTTTTTTCATGAAGTGGAATATATAAGAAACCCATTAACATATTTCTTTGATTGATCACAGTATTTTTGGATCAAATATGTGAGAATCAGCCCAAAAGTCAACCACCAGTTAAATATTTAAATCATGTTTAGGCTTGGTTTCATTAATTAGATGGGTTGAATTCAAGCATTTTATCCACTTATAGGCCCAGTACAAAAATCCGACTAGGTTACGGATGATGTTGTTTTCAGAAAATAAGTTACTCGTCTGTCCCTGAGATGAATTCCATTGAGACTTACAACGTTTTACAAACATTTTATATTGCTGCTAAAATCACTTTCGTCACAATATTTTCTTTATCTAATGACCACCAGAAAGCAAATAAATACTTCATCTAAATTGGAAATTCAACACCAATATCAATTTATTAATCCATGAGCATGACAAGAAATATACAAGTACCTGATACATTAATTCTCCAAGAGCAGTGAGTTGCTCATCTGATGCAGCAGAAGTTAATAGAGCTTTGAAGGCCTACACATTAAATATCATAGAAGGGGAATTCAGTCATAAAAATTACACATGTAATCCACATCACTTTGACAAAGTTCAAACTCAGAGTGCAACAGATACTCCACAAGCATGACGGATAGACAATATCGTGCCAGAGGTGGTAAATATGCAACTTGATGATACACCCTCGGTCGTATGTTATTGGTTTACTCTGATTCACGATTGTCTTTCGAGGATATGATTGGTCATATATATTAATGGCCATGCTTCAAATCCATGATGAGTGCTGGCAGGAAGTCTACTACATCACTGTGGAGCTGGTCAATATACCACTTGATGGAGGAAGTTGGAACCAGAGAATGCTCCCTCAGTTGTAAATTATACAGAGAGAGGTAGGATTGATTGGATTACCCAATTGCAGGCTTCTATGAGTTATGTGATATTCATGCTTATAACTATGTTTTGACCTATGGTTTACAACAAGAACAGATTTTGATCGTTCTTTAGACTGATTAATTAACAATGACCACAATTTTTAGATATTTAATGCTGATGAACATAAGGAGTGAACAAAGTAGTGATAAGGTGATCAGAAACAAACTTTGAGCCCAAAGCCTTTTGTTCTGAGACCCAAAAAAATAAAAATAAATTTAAATTAAATATGGAAGAAGAAGAAATAGAAGAAACAGATTGATCAGTTCATCTTCACAACATTTTGTAATATATTACTAATTCCAAATCTAGTCAATGAGCCACCAATCAACGTTGTAAAATCTTGATTTGCAGCTAATCTATTTTTTAAATAAGTTTGATTTGAAGCAAATATTACTTTTCTGTTGATGCAACGAATAAAACAAAACACAATAATAGAAACCGGATCTGGTCCACAAGCCACCATTTGATATTTGTCAAATCTTGAGTCAGAGATCCACCAAACATAGTAAATAGGAATTTCCTATCTTTCATAATACTTCTAGTCTTGTATAAATAGGAGAATAAAATATGTGCAATACAGCGCAGTATAGGAATACAGTGTCCTTAAATAGATCATGGACAGGCAAACAAGAAATAAACTAGAGAATAAAACTATCTCACCCCCTCCCTTCCATGCGACCCATTTCGCACTTGGAAAGGTAAATAAACAAACAAATCAAATTCAAGCAAATAAATAAACCTAAGGGGCAACAAATTTGTAGACAGAGTGGCTTGAACCTAAAACTCCCAGTATAATATCACCAATTGTCCCAAAAGCTTAAGTTGTTAAGAAATAGACCGAACAATGTACATGAAGCTATTTATAATTCTCCTAAAGTGTGACCCGGTCTTGCACTTGGAGAGGTAGATTGACGAATAGAGTGCACAAATACAAGCAGAACAGATTGCACAGTAACAGACTTAATGGGAGAACAAACACATTTCTAAACCTGAAAGGACTCCAGAACCAAAGCACACCATACCATGTCAGATCATTAGTTGTCCCAAAAGACTAATCTGTTAGGAAATGGGTCAGGTCAAACAATGTTTATATCAGCTAACACTTACAATCAGAGCTTTAAACCCATGTTAGCTTTAACAACCTACTATTTATATGAAGCTATCTTAAATGTAGAAATTAGACCAAGGAGAATACAATGCTACCTCTGTTGTACACGGGGCAAAGAAATACAAGCAAAAGGATACACAAGGACAAACAAAGAAGTTCAGGATTTCATAAATTCAGCTATCAACTTCTTTCCCCTTTAGATGGTGATTTTACAACAAATAGCATTCATTGTTTGCAGGTAGTTCAACTGCAAAAAATTGGACCACAACCTCAACAACGCCCCCCCCCCCCCCCCCCCCCCCCCCCCCCCCCCACAAAAAAAAAAAAAAAAAAACCACCAACAAAAAAAAAAAACAGAGAGAGAAAAAGCAAACAAAGATAAAAAAGATAAAGAGAAAACAAAAACAAAATGGACGAAGGGATAAAAAAGAAGGAAAAGTGGTTGAAGAATTTTGGTGTGAATTTCAATAAAGAATGCAAATGAAGAGATGAAGAGGATTTCAAGACCAAATATTGACTTCCAAAATAAGATGGATTCCAAATAAATAAAGAAAATTCATGCCCTAACAATCAAATAGGATGTCAAATTAAAATTAAGAACCTTGACTCGGAAATTCTCATATATAGGATGTTTTGCCGCTGCTCTAACTCCATAACTACGTTTGCGGTCAATCACTGTGACTGGATCATTATGATCAGCATATTGCTCCAAAAATGCTTCACCAAGCATAGTATCCGGAAGCATCTTAGAGTAAAGAGCTTCACATCTACATAAAACAAAAACAAGAACAAAAAAGCAATTACATACAATTAGAGGACAAGCTCTAACTTGCTTTAATAGTATCATCTTGCCATGTGCTTAAAATATTAAAACATCATCGGATACATCACAAGCTGAAAAGTTTTACGAATGTGAAATATATATATCAGAAAAAAACATTTTTACAAAGGTGGAATATAAATATCAGAATAGAAAAGCAAAGAAGAGGGGAGGGGGAGATAGCTCATAAAAACTGAGACATCAGATTAGACTGAACAAATGTACCACAGAATTGACCTCATCACTCTAAATGTAAGATGTTTGGGTAACTAACTAACAGCTCGAAAATAGTGGCCTAATACCTGTGAGGTGACAGGTTGCACAAGTAATCTAATGAAGCCTCAGTTTGGAGTAGTTCAACACCATCCTCTTCCAATTCATCAATGTTCCCATTTGCACTTGACAAGGATTGCGACAACATTGCAGATGCAATAGACTTTATCATCTTTCGACCCATAAACGCCCCCACTCTAACAGATCCATAGTCTGCACCACCAACACTGCAAAAAAAAAAAAAAAAAAAATTTGCCAATTGCCATTGAAGTTGAGAAAGCAAAAACCCCCCAAACAAATATATATATATATATATATAAATAAGTTGAGGAAACATATTCCCTTCTGGTGGTGCAGCAAGGGTGGGTTGACAGAAAGGAGTGGATGATATTTTTGCAAAGCATGGAACCGGGAATACATTTCAGAATGAAGAATATTATGCTGTTCCCTAGTTTTTGTAATGGTAACATTGTACGCGACCTAATGGGCCTCACCTCCCAAGCAAACTATAGAGGAGGGAGTAGGGACTCTAAATACGAAGCTGTCATGCTCTAAATACAATTCCTCTTTTATTAAAAATTAAAATAATAAAATAACTAGTGCATCATGTACCTTCAATCTGACTACAAGAACAAAAATGAGAAACTGGGGTATTCAAACTATGCCCGTGAATTATGTTAAGCGATCAGGGTTGAGGCATTGAGCTATACCAGCATGTTGTTTGCAATAATAGCAAAACGGAATTGTAAAAGAACATGAATAGCAAAACGGAAAGAATGGAGAGAGTTTCCTAATAGCAACTTTAAAAAAGGGATTAACATGATCCATAAAAGAATGTAACTGGTGCAGAAGACAATTGCGATTTGAAGAGGACAAACAGAGATTTGGAAGATAAGTAGCGAAAGACATTTAATGATCACAACATAACAAAACCCATAAATACTAGAATTATGGAAGAATGCAGAACTAAGTAAATTTTATTACAATGATAAAGATAAAATAAGGCCCGAATCAAAAAATTTTAAGCAAATCCCAGAGCTACTGTATTGCTCTCTCTAAAACAGTAGGATGCCAGCATGAATTATTTATATATATATATATATATATTAAAAAATCAATCCTTGAATGGGTCAAATTCAAATAATCACCCATAAAATATTTAAGCATCATTAATTAAAAATCATAGCATCACCAAATCTTAAGGAAAAATTACGAAAACAAAGCATGAAAGACCTTGTACCTGTGTCTTATTCCTGAATCAATTCCCCAAAACCGTATATGACTAGGAATATCCACAAGTCCGATTACTTCAGCAGGCTGCATAAATTACAAGCACAACTATGGCCAGACTGCTTACATCAAATTAACTTTAGAAGCTATGTTTTCTAGACTAGTAATGTCACATACCTGACAAATCATTGCAAGAAGTTTGTTGGCTTCACCGCATGCTGAAGTCATCTGATCCATCACACCACATGGAGCTCCAACTATGTGATTCTCTACCTATCAAATAATTTCTTCGTGAGCTAAGAAAAGAACTTTGCACATGCAATGTCAGAAAATACACATACTAGGGAAAGAAGAAGTGAAGAAAATTGATCTAAAAGGCACGTTAAAGGTCAAACCTTTTGGCAGAGCAAAGCAAGCTCCCTGGGGCTGATGTCCAATCCTACAAAGAGTAGATGGAAGTACAATTCAATTAGTTCTCCAGTTTAAATAAACATAAGTTTGTGATAGACAGGAAATGATTCCACATAAGATTTCTTTCCTTTTTCTCCTCTTCACCTTGCACCCCTCAACTAGATATCCAAGTAAAAAGAACCAGTAACTTACATATTCAACCTCACCACATAACACACCATACCATAGAGGATGATTGCGTCCTTCCTGATGATATCACTAACGATTTCAATTATTTGGATTCTCCAACATTCATGACAAAAACCCCCATGATTGAAATATTGTTCTTGGTGATAGTTTGGGTATCATCAATCAGCCAATGGTTGTTGATTTATGCGTGCTATCGGGATACAATGGATGTCCAAAACGAATGGATTTGACCAATATCGATGATCTAATGATGCATGATGAAGAAATTTCTTTGAGTGGGATGATTCTCAGTACATGATGTGTTTCACAGGAATTCCAATGGAGAGATTAGAATTGATTTTTTTCTTAGAAAACTTCATAAAATGTGAATAATTCTTTAAAAAAGGTAATGTGATTGTAAAAAATAGTAGTACAGGTACTGTTTGAAGGACTATTTTATCAAAGCAGTGGTATGGAGGAAATGCACTATAAGAACTAAACCTAAAAAACAAAGAAAGCTTAGAGCAATTCTGTAATTTCTTGACATTTATGAGTATTTTGGAAAATTTTCAAATAATTTTAGAACTTCTCAAATTATTCATGCATGAAGAACTGATCATGCTGGTTAGCTTTGTTTTCAATGACATTTAGATTTCAATTACAGATTTTGAGGAAATATTTTAAGACAGTATTGTCTCGGGCATTTCTGACATCTCAAGTTAAAAATTAGATCTTCTAACCTAGTAGTCTAGTATACTTTCTTGAGGGTTGTCAAAAGAAGTTAGATTTTTTTTTTCAACACTTAGATTTATATAATACTAGTATACAGTATTGAACACTCATGGGTGTGTTGCATACTTCATCTATTTTCCTAGTTGATGGTTAGTGTAAGAAAGTTGAAAATGGTTGGAATGCATGCGGAGGCCTTTAAACAACTATCAATATAAGATCTCGGGACATGTGACAAATCAGTGTATCATGAAGACCAACCAAAAGCAGGTGCCTAAGAAGTGCCATTCCCCTGAGACTGCAAGAAAGCTTTCCCTTGTTGTAAATCTTCAACCAGGTACTAGTCCTATAAATTGAGTGAAGCAAATTCAAGGGTAAAGGTGCAGCAGCAGTAGGTTAGATATTTAGAACATCATCTTGGATATGATCAAATTTCAGGAGTCTCATATCAAGAAGAATCCTTGGTTGATTCCCTATGTAGTTTCAACCAAAGTGAAAGTGGTTGTTTACTTGAAAGCATAGAAGCTCCTGGTGTAACATAGACAAGTCTGTGAAGAAATGTCTAAAGGAAAGGAAGAAAACACGTGAAAGGTGCCAAGATGGAAGGTGTGAGAGCTGTTTAGCCTGTTGTGATGCTGTTCTCATGAGAGTTGAGAATTTGACTTACACAATCATCAAGGTCGGGTTCTAAATCTTGTTAAGGAAAAGAGAAGAGGCCCAGGGTTAGGCGTGTCCAAACTCACTTGGAATTTTTCATCCTACATACTAGTGTTGTTTTTCTATGTTAAATGGTTTTGCGTATAGGAACATTTGTAAGTGTCGGATTCATCCAATTCTTATGCCCAAGGTGAGTCACGATTAAATTTCATATTTCTTAAATTCTTTCTGTCATCTATTTAAGGTAAAATGGAGTCTACAATCTAATATAGAATTCTTTTGAATATAAAGAGAGTCCTATGCATAGTTTCATAATCAATTATACTATTTAAACATATTTTTAGGTGTATGTCCAACTAGACATGTTGAAGACTTATCCCACATGCTAACCCATGTGTCGAGTGTCTGGCACCTCTACTTTAAAATTTTAGAAAAGGACATGTAACATGGGTTGTCTGACTTCTAGTATTTTCCTTTTTGCTAAAGATCTTAGAGTCTCAACATTCCCTTCTTGGAACTCTCCCTCAAGGGTAGAGTGTCAAACGAGCCGCATCAAGCCAGGCCAACCCATTTAATTTTGAGCCCAATATGACCCTTTTTAAAATTTTTTTGCCATGCTCATCCATTCCACGAGTGCTAGGCTTGGGTCTGGCATGTTCCATGCTCACGTCGTGCTTGTAGTCATTATTGTGTCTTGTCGAGCCCTGTTTCAAACAAGCCAGACCCATGCCATGCTTGTGCCTATTTTGTGTTCGTGCCATGCTTGGCCCATATGATTAGTGTCCATTCCCGATACGGCCCAAGCTGGCTCACGTCATGCCATGCTGAATGGCCCGGGCCTGACTTTAAGTGGGTTGGGTGGCCTCAGGCCTTTTAAGATGGGTAGCACTAGATTTTGCCTATGATTTTGGCTATAGTTTTACCCTACTGCAAATAATAACCTAAGAAGAATAGACACTAACACGGGTACAGATAAGGAGTCACGGACATGGGACATAGAGATTTTTAAAAAATGAGAACACAGACACAAGAGATGTGACAAAAAAATATATTCATTATAAACTTTAGTTGTTATTTATACGAATGTATCCCCTAACCACAAAACAATAGAAAAAATAAGACTAATTCAACAAGAAAAACACTGTTCAATTCACAATTTAATCATCATTTAATGTAAACACATGATGAAAACAAGTTCACAATTTAAATAGCATAATTGTTTTTTATTTATGTATTTCAAGTTATTTTCTTAAACCTGTAATGTGTTTCATGCGTGTCTAAGTAATAAAGATGTGTGTCCCTCAAGTGTCCGAAGTGTGTCCAGTTCTAAATAAATTTAAAAAAAAATAATAGGACACGTTTGGAAATTGTCCAACTTGTGTTGGGAAGTGTCAAAGGAGTGTGGGTTTGCAACGTGTGTCCGACACAAACATGACATCTTCTTAGAAGTGTCTGTACTTCCTAGATAATAACTATAGATTCAACACGAGAAAGCTTTATTCCTCCACATCAAGCATTTCATGTATTTGGATAAACATACAGTCACTTTGTGTGGTACCAATTCTACTAAAAACAACAAAACTTTCCCACTATAAAATCTTAATATATAGTTTGAATTCCAAGTTAGGAATAAGAAGGGTGTGAATTACGAGCTTGGGATACTTTGATCATCTCTCCCTTGGGGAAAAAATTTAGAAACAATTTAATCAATTTCGTGAAAAAATTTTTGAATGGTTCTTTGCTTTGTCGGTAAGCTCTTTTATGGCTTTATCATGAAACTTTAAGAACTTCCTCAACAAGAAACCTCTAACTTCCATTCCTTTCTTCCTCTATTGAAAGTTCTAATAATTATTTACCCAACATTATTATTCTACCATAGAAAACTAGAGTTTTGATACAACAGGGAAGTAGCTCGAGAATTAGAGGATTTGGTAATAGTAGCAAAAAGTAACACAATTATTGTTAGTGCTTTTAGTGTTGGCATATTCCTTAGACAAAAGCACTTTGATTGTAATTAAGTTGTATTTGGGCCAATTTAAAATAAGTTTTAAGTTGATATTGTTAGAGTATAATCTGTTGAGGCTGTAGTATAAGTTACTGAAGCACGTAGAGCCGAAATTTTGAAATGTCGTATCTCTCAAACAAGAAGTGCTATCGGGATCCATAACATATCAATTTTATATAACCTTTTGAGATCTACGCACTTATGTTCATCGGCAATTGAACAGCCATTCTAGGTGCTCGAACCACCGTTTGCACCCTGATTAGAGGGTTCGAGCACATGAACAGAGTTTTAGATTTCCAGCTAATACTTCAAGTTCTCATAGGAAAACTTATTTTATGGGATTAAACACTCCAACCTCTATATAAAAGCTCTGAAAGCTTCATCATTGATACACATATATTCAAAGAGATCATATAGCCAGTTAGAGAGCTTTATTGTGCTTCCAAGCTTATTGGAGTGTTCTTCTAGTCAACAAACAACTTCACACATCTTCGGCTTTTGTGAATTCCAAAAGTTGGCGTCGAGAGCACAGGAGAAGGTGAATCGTAGGGTTTACCAAACAAGTCTGAGACTTCTACCATAGTTATGAATCTACGGGGAGGGTAATAAATTTATTCTTGTAATTGTCCATCGTTTATAGTGCTGAATACGTTAAAGACTGTGTGTGGCCCCATCATTTTTTTCCTTGGTTTAGGATTTCCCCTAAAAAATACTGCATGCTTATTACTCTGATTGCATGCAATATTAGCGTACTTAGGTAATTGATCTGATCTTATACTTTGATAAATTAGGTTAATCAGAGCAAAAGGCAAGCCCACATCCCCAAAAGGTTTTACAGTTATGTCTAGGCAAGTTGGAACACAATTAACATAAAGTCTGCTTCGTGTGCATATATACAATCATTTAAATTTAAAGGTACTAAATAATATGAACTTATAGGGTTCAAAACTAAAAATTCTATTCTTGTAATATCAACCAACAAGCTCCAGCCTTTGTCTTTAAACAAATTTCTAATACCCAGTCCATAATCCACCAAAACTAAATCCCTCTAATATGTATACCAAAATGAACATCACAATAAAATTTTGAGAATTATCTAGGAAAAAGTTCCTCAAACTTCAATAACTCCATCAAAATAAATGAAACCAGACTAGAACATATATGTGTAAAAAAAAAAAAAAAAAAAATGAAAGGTTGTGCCCAATACAAAAGGCTCCCCGCTTTAAGCAAGGAATGTGAGAGGTATTTCAAATATTTATTTCTGTTAGCAAATCTTATTTCTGATAAGGGTAGTCTTGTACTTTTGCTACTTATTTGACTAGTATATATATAAATGCTAAGGTGTAGGGATTACATTATGTAACCCTAAGCCTATTTTCTTTCCTCTAATCTCTCTCTACCTCTTCTCTTCTCCTTCTATTGAACCCTAATTTTCACTTTAACTTAGTATCAGAACAACACGATTCGTATCTCGAACACCTTAAAACACTTTGGGAGTCGTCGTACTATAACAACATCATATTGATGTCATCATTTGTATGATGACGTCAGCACTGTACGGGTCGCCTAACTTTGGCGAACACCTCTTTTTGATCGACTTGCCCTCCTGATATTTATAGTGATTTTTTTTTATTTTTTTAAAGTTGTTTGATGCAAGTTTCAGATTTTTTTTTTGTATTTTTGGAATTTTGGCCCTATTTTTTTCCATCTGCGAATTTGGTCATTACCTAACCTTCTTGCTACTTTAAATCTACTGTGTGGGCTCCGAAAATAGTAAATGAG
Organism: Euryodendron excelsum; assembly: GCA_033060915.1. Lineage (NCBI taxonomy): Eukaryota > Viridiplantae > Streptophyta > Magnoliopsida > Ericales > Pentaphylacaceae > Euryodendron > Euryodendron excelsum. Next base: position 51,646,660 of record CM065378.1, read on the forward strand.
ATTTACTTTGCTGGTTTCTTCTTGATTTGGTGGAGTTTTTGCTTGTTTTTTAGCAAATCAAAGGGTCAGCTCCCTATTTTGGCCATTACCCAACCATGTTGCTGCTTTGAATCTGCTATGTGAGTGCTGAAATAAGCCTTTGAGGACTGCCTTGATTGTTTCTTCTTTATTTTGTGGAATATTTCCTTTGTTTGAGCCAAAAACAGCCCTAGCTAACTTATTTTTGGAGTATTTTTGCTGCATTAGCCCATTTTCTGCTCTTCTTGGTTAGTCCGCTGGCTCTTGTGTGGCTCACTGCTGGTATCTTTGCTCCTTGTTATTTGATTGATCCATTTTCTTATTTTCTATGGCTGCCCAAAAGGCTTCTAAGTCAAAGGCTCCTAAATACAAAGGTCCTCTGATTAAAGAGGATGACCTGCCTCGCTCGATTACTTCTAAACAATTGGATGGGTTAAACTACTTTGCCTGGGCCCATGTGGTGAAAATTTTTCTTCATAAAAAACAAAAACTAAAATTCATCACCAGTTTACCTCCTTCCTCTAAGGACCCACTATGTGATGATTGGTTAAGTGAGGATTCTATTGTTATGGGCTAGTTGTGGCATAGTTTGAAACCTCATATTGCAACTACCGTTGAGTTTTGTGATTCTTCCAATAAAATTTGAGATTCACTTGCCGAATCTTTTTCACAAAAGAATAATGTCTCTTGAGTCTTTGAGTTGTATGAGCAAATCTTTACCACTAAACAGTCTGGCAAGCCTTTAATTGATTATCATAGCACCCTCAAGAATTTGTGGGAGCAATTGTTGCAGCTTTGTCCCTTTACTGCTGATTTAGAGTAACAAAAACGACATCGGGGGAATTTTATGATTGCTTCTTTGCTTTCTGGCTTAGACCCCTCACTTCGTGGTTTTAACGATCAGATTCTTGCCAGCGAAACTCTCTCTACTGCTGTCAATGCATATTCTCATCTTTTGCGCTCTTCTTTGGACTAGTCCTCTATTGGTGGCCCTTCTACCCCTACTTTGGAGTCTTCTGCCTTGGTCACTCAAAGTGACTCTCATGGTCCCTTTTGCAGTGGGTCTCATAGTATTCGTGGGGGCCGCAATTCTCGTGACGGCAATTCTTGTGGTGGCAACTTTCATGGTGGTGGACATTCTTGTGGCAGTGGAGGTTTTTCTGGCCGCAGTAATGGTATTCAGGGCCACAATGATCTTAAGTGCATTTATTGTGATGGTACCAATCATACTAAGTCATGGTGTTAGACGAAGTAAGGGAAACCGGACAGTGTCAATTATATTACCGATGGTTCTACTGATACTCTTCTCACTTAACTTACTGATATTGTCCAGAGCCTGAGTACTGTACTTCTCTTCTCATCTGTTACTCAGCTTAATGATGTTCAGACTTTGCATATTGCTCTTCCTTCCCCTTCCACTGCTACCTTAGCTAATTCAAGTAATATTGCTTGTGTGGTCACTTCCTCTTTATCTTGAGTCATTGATTCTGGAGCTAGCTCACATATGTCTGGTAATTCTTTCTTGTTTTCTAATTTGTGTTCTCTTAACCACCATGTTGTTTTAGCTGATGGATCTTCTCAGCCAGTTAATGGTAAGAGGATTTTGCATCCCAATAAATCTCTCTTTAACTTCTAGTCTTTATGTTTCTCAGTTTCCCTTCAACTTGCTTTTAGTTAGTCAATTGATTAAAGTTTTACATTGTTTTGTAACCTTTACTCCTACTTTATGTGTCTTTCAAGACCTCAAGACCAATGAAAGAATTGATTCGAGACATGAGAAGGACGGCTTGTATTTTTTAGATCCGCATTGTGCTCCTTCTGTCACTTCATCTGCATTGAGTGCTACCGTCTCTCCTATTCAGTGACATTTTCGTTTGGGCCATCCCTCTTTGGCTAATCTTAAGTTAGCTATCCCTAATTTGAGTCATGTATCTTGTTTAGAGTGTGAAACTTGTCAGCTTGAAAAACATCACCATGGTTCTTTTTTAAGTTATAATCTTAGTTGTCAGTCTGGATCATTCGATGTAATCTATACGGATATTTGGAGTCCTTCTTGAACTTCTACTATTAATGGATTTCTTTATTTTGTAATATTTGTTGATGACTATTCTCGTATGACTTGGTTGTTTTTTATGAAACAACGCTTTGAATTGCCTTTTATTGTTTTCAAATTTCACAATGAAATCTTTACTCAATTTGGTAAGCGTATAAAATTTTTGTGCTCTGATAATGCCTTAGAATATACTTAGTTTGTTCTTCATTCGTTTTGTGCTGATCGTGACATTATTCATCAAACTAGTTGTGTTCATACGTCTCAATAAAATGGTGTTGCTGAACACAAATACCGTCACCTTTTGAATGTGGCTCGTACTATGATGTTAATATGCATATTCTTAAACCTTTTTGGGAGGATGCGATTCTTACAACATATCACCTTATCAATCGTATGCCTTCTGTGGTCTTGCCTCAACAACAGTCTCCTTTCTCCATCTTATACCCTGACACTTCTCCATTCACAATTACTCCCCGTATCGGTGATTGTGTTGCCTTTATTCATAACCTTAACCCTGGTTTGGACAAATTATTTTTTCGAGCTCGTAAGTGTGTTTTTCTTGGGTATTCTCGTACTCAAAAGAGTTATCGGTGTTTTTTCCTCACTTGCAGCGATACTTTCTCAGCGTTGATGTTAGTTTTTTTTAGTCAACTTTCTTCTTTTCTACTCCTGGTCAACAACTGTCATCTAATCTCATATGTTCTCGTGAGGGAGAGCCTCCCTTTCCGTCTTCTTCTCCTACTCTTCCTATACCCATGTCTTCTTCCTCCCCATTTTCATCTCTTGTTCCTTCTCCAGTGACTAATCCTCCTTTGCAAGTTTATCAGTAGTCCCAGATTCGCTCGATTGTCTCTTATGGCCTGACTCCGGCATCCTCTTTGTCTAAGGTGCCTCATGTTCCTTGCTCACTTCCAGAGTTTGATGATTTACCTATTGCTTTACGTTGAGGTAAACATACTTGTACTCAACACCCTATTACTCAGTTTATGTCTTATGGTCCTACTTCATCTTCTCTACATTCTTTTGCTTGTGCCTTGTCTTTTGTTTCTGTACCTTCTTTTTATCCAAGCTTTATATTCGGCTGGCTGGAAACATGCTATGAATGAAGAAGTGAGTGCCGTTTCTACTAATAAGACTTGGGAACTTACTTCTCTTCCACCTGGAAAACAAATAATAGGCTGTCGATGGATTTATACTATTAAGTACCTTCCCGATGGTTCTGTCGAGCGCCTTAAGGCCCGCTTAGTTGCTAAAAGGTACACTCAGACATATGGTGTTGATTATATCGAAACTCTCTCTCCTGTTGCTCGCCTTAATTCTGTTCAGATTCTATTGGCCGTTGTTGTTGCTCGTTCATGGCCTTTATATCAACTTGATATAAAGAATGTCTTTCTTCATAGCGATCTTCAAGAAGAAGTTTACATGGATCAGCCATCTAGCTACGTTGTGTCTGGTATTGCGAACCTTGTTTGCCGCCTTCGAAAGGCTCTATACGGTTTGAAGTAATCTCCTCATGCCTAGTTTGATAGATTCAGTGCCGTTATACTTGACTATGGTTTCCAGCTATACACTTCTAATCATTCTATATTTGTTCATCATTCCTCTGCTAGTACCATTGCCTTAATTGTTTATGCTGATGATATTATCATTTCTGAGAGTGACTCTATTGGTATTGCTGATTTGAAGCATCATTTGGGTACGCAGTTTCATACTAAAGATTTGGGAGTTCTTCGTTATTTTCTTGGGATTGAGGTTACACGTTTTTCTTGGGACATTTTTCTCTCCTAATGAAAATATGTACTTGATCTCTTATTTGAGACTGGTCTCTTGGGTTCTCGATCGGCTGAGGCTTCTATGGATCCAACTGTTAAGCTTGATGCTGAGCTTGGAGAACTCTTTCTTGATGTTGGCCTCTATCGGCACCTTGTTGGCAAATTGATTTATCTCACTGTTACTCGCCCCGACATTACTTATGCTGTTGGTGTTGTCACTTATTATATGCATGCTTCTCGTGACCCACATTTTGTAGCTGTTTGTCGCATTTTGCGATATTTGAAGGGTGCACCTGATCGTGGCTTGTTATATCAGCCTTCTCCTTTTTGTCTATTACTGGTTTTAGTGATGCTGACTGGACTGGTAGTCGTTGCGATAGACGTTCCACCTCTGGTTATTGTACATTTGTTGGTGACAGTCTTGTTACTTGGCGGAGTAAAAAGCAGACTGTTATTGCTCACTCTAGTGCTAAAGCTGAGTATCGTGCTATGGCTCATACTGCTTTCGAGATGATATGGGTTCGCTTTTTACTTCAGGATTTTGGTATTGTTGTCCCTACTCCTATGCCGATGTATTGTGACAATCAAAATGCCATCTTTATAGCAAGTAATCTTGTTTTCCATAAGCGTACGAAACATATTGAAGTTGATTGTCACTTTATTTGGAATCTTGTGCTGAGTAAACAGATTGCTACTCCTTATGTCCATTCCGACTCTCAGTTGGGCGATATTCTTACAAAGCTGTTAGCTCGTTCTTCTTTTCAGTCTTTGTGTTCCAAACTGGGCATGTTTGATTTGTATACTCCAACTTGAGGGAGAGTGTTAGCGAGTCTTATTTCTGATAAGGGTAGTCTTGTACTTTTGCTACTTCTTTGACTAATATATATATATATATATATATGAATGCTAAGGTGTAGGGATTACATTATGTAACCCTAAACCTATTTTCTTTCCTCTGATCTCTCTCTACCTCTTCTCTTCTCCTTCCATCTAACCCTAATTTCTACTTCAATTATTTTCATATTTCCATATTTACCATTGTTTAAAATAAGAGGGATCCACAAGAACTGAACATCCAATGCTTTGGGGAACATGCTGAAACCTAAATTTTAAGCAATTCAAGAAATCCATACATCAATGGCGCTTGGGTTTTTATTTTTATTCATCTAGAAAGTAGCTACAACGGTCCCTAAATTTAATATTTAAAAGAAATTTATTCAGCACTAGTTTTTGTTTTCTCCTTGATATATATTGATTCTTCAAAGTTACTCCTTGTTACCAAACAATTCACAATGTTTCCTTAACATAACTGCCAATTCAGAATTCTTCCTTCATTAGACAATTATCAAATCCCAGGTTTATCACCATGCTATTAAACTAAACCGTACTTGCCAAGGCCCTCAATTATTTATTGAGCATTAGGAAGTTTAATAGCATAATATACTCTCCTTTAATGCTCCAAAGGTCAAACCACAACTGACGAGGCATGAGAGTGGTTAATTGATGATAACGAAACAGCCAAAATGCTCTAGAATCCATATTAATTAATTTATTTCAGGCTCAAATTTGAACAAGGATTAATGCTAAAAGATATCTACCTGTTAAGACAGTCCATGTTGACATGTTTTCTTTCCTTTTTTTTTTCCTTTTTTTTTCCAGGTACGTCATATTGACATAATGTGCTATTGCTCATGCAACTAACCTAGGTAACTTTTCTTCCACTAACAGGCTTCTCACTGTGGACAACTTGAATGCCACCAATATAAATGTATTCTCTATAATTTCTCTTTGGGAGAGAGCCATTCTTGCAGGGGCATTGGTGCATAGTAATTGGCTGCTCAAAAAGAAGGGCTTGAGGCATTATGATCAATTCAATAAGAAATTTAGTGACGCATCGACTGCATTGTATGTTTCCTTTTCTTGGAGTTATGGTTCAGGCAATGGCAAGTAAAACTTCTTGTATTTACATCCTTGGATACATTAGGACTTAGGAGTCATCTCTATCCTCTTGGTTTTGGGTTCAATTATTTGGGTGGTAAAGGGCATGTTCTGTTTGGTAATTCATTTCTCTGTTGGATGTTTTTGTCCACCTTTGCATATTATTTTTTTGAAAACCATTTATTGCTTCCAATTACATTATAAAAAAAGCAAAAAAAAAAAAACAAGTCCTCTATGAGCGAAGAATATTGAGACATATTTCTCAATATCGCATATCAACAAAACTTTACTAATCTAGCTAAATAATATCCGATTAGAGGATTGAATTTGTCAGGTGCCACCCAAGTTCAAAACTCAACTTATTTGTCTTAATCACATTTACAACCCAAAAAGGAAAAAGAAAATGGAAGTGCACGATGCTAAATCAGTAATCAACTTCAGAAAAGCTAACCATGAGCACTATTGAAAGTTATGTACTAGAGATATTATAATCACCATGCGCAGCAGCAATAGCAGACATGCTAGCAACCTCCACAGAAGCAGAAGAAGATACACCTTTGCCTTCTGGGACAGCAGAAGAAACCTGAAATTCATATGGTACCAAATGTTATCGATGGCCTAAGTGCACTTAAATTTCAGAAATGGTTACGCCTATTGAAAACCAGACAACTGTTAAAAAAAATAAAAAAAGCACTGGGAGACTGTTTTGTAATATTATATATTTTGGGTAGTTGTTTAATTATGCATTTCATGAATCTCATATAAGTACTTCTCTATACCTCAAAGAAGCTATGTTACATGGACTCTTCTAAAATATATGAAATACTCCTGACTGACACTTGACATGGACTCTTCTAAAATATGCGAAATACCCATGACTGATACTCAAGACTTGGACTCCAGCATTTGAGTAAGGGTATGGATATGAATGTGTATGAAATGTATTGTTAGACATTTATGTAACAAAAATATTTAGTAATTTGAGTTTACCTAATTAATATGCATAAAACTCTCATATTATGCATGAAATGCTCTATACCACCTTGCAAATATTATTATATCTTAGAAAATAAAAGTATATTAAGAAATATAAATATTTTGTTGTGTCCTGTGTCTTAGGACATGAGAATTAGACAAATCCGACATTCAAAAACATACCCACGCTTAACATCCATAGCCGAGTCCATGTAACATAGAGGAAGGGTATAATATGTTTACCTGAGAACTGGGGTTTCCATCCTTATTCCACCATGGTATGGGAGCCAAGGAATACTTATTGATTCTTTTTGTTATTTTTTCATCTGGTACGACTAGGTATTCGTCTACTCCACAAGAAACTTATTTTTTAAACCTTATTCCACCATGGTATGGGAGCCATGGAATACCCTTTAAATCCTTTCGTTCATCAATTTTATTTATCCATAATCATGGCCGCTTCCAACTTGAATTCACCTCTATTTCCTAATGCTCCCACTTCTTCTAGCAATCCATCTCCTTTTTCTGGTTAGATTGTCGATACTCGTGCTACACATTGGATTTTTGACAATCCAGGTAGACTTCCTAATCTTATGCACTATTTTGGGCCAATTTGAATTATTTTAGGTGATGGGATCACTTCCTATTACTCCTGTTGGTTCTACTGCAATCTGCTCTTCATTATCTAATTTTTTCCTTACTAATGTATTATTAGTTCCTAACTTTAAACACAAAATTCTTTATGTCTCACAATTTACTGATACTTTTCATTCTCGATTTATAATTTTTTTCTCACCACCTCCTTGTCAAGGATAAGTACACAAGGAGAACCCTGCTAATGGTGCCATACAGGATCTTTACTACTTGAAAGTGACGAAGTGCTTACTACATTTTCTCAGTGTCTTTCTGCTGTGTCATCCTCCAAACCACAGTCCCATATGATTTATGGCATCATCACCTTGCTCATACTAGTGACACCAATATTTCCAGTCTTCTTCATCTCAACTTGATTTTATTATCATCAAATAAGAAGCCTCATGCACAGCTATGTACTAGCTGTCAATTAGGCAACATGCTTATCTTCCTTTCTCACTTTGTACTAAGTATACTTCAAATTTTCTTGAATCAACTCATACTGATTTATGGGGTCCTGGTGATGTTGCATCTCTTTCTGGCTCATGTTACTATGTCTCATTTGTTGATGATTTCACTCGATTTACATGGATTTATTTTCTTAAACATAAATCCAATGCCTTTGCTGTCTTTATGAATTTTGTAGGATTTATGGAATCTCACTATCAATTTAATATTTTGTTTGTGCGTAGTGACGGACGTGGGGAGTTCTCTTCCACTACTTCCCTTCTTTTCTTTTCTTTTCTTTTCTTTTTTTTTTTTTTTTTTTGTCTTTCACATGGAATTAAACAACAATTTTCTTGTACTCACACATCTACCCAAAATGGGTAGCTAAAAGGACGCATAGGCATAAAGTGGACAGTGGTTTATCCTTACTTGAACGCAATGAATTTCGTCGACAACTTTTGAGGCAGGATTTTCATACTGCTGCTTGTATCATCACTATATCACCATCCTCGGTTGATCCTCATCATGCATCACCTTTCTGAATGGTCGATGGTCATGATCCTGACACTATTCAACTTCAAGGCTTTTGGTTGCATTTGTTATGCCCACATTGACTGGAGCCAGAACATTAAACTCTCTCCTAAGGCTGAGGTATGCATTTTTTATGGCTATATCACTGAGCATAAGGGTCCTCAGACACAAAAGTTCATTATATCTCGTGATGTCGCGTTTGATGAGCACCACTTTTATCCCTCATTTCCCCCATCCTCCTTAACTAAATCAGAATTCATCCAACTTCTGCTAACTTTGTCAAAATGTATAGGAGTAACAAAGACAACCCTATTCACCACAAGAATTATCATAGCTGATCACACATGAAGAACAGTGGCCCCCACTCCCAAAGGACAAAATGTACAGGTCCCTTTTTTATTTTTTTCATTTCCCTTACAGCTTGTACAATACCTCATCAGATATTCCTCCAAAGTGTTCATACACCAGACATATAATCAGTTTTAGCAGACCACTAGATGCATCGAGTCCCAAACAGATTATAGAACTCTGGAATTATCCTCCACATTCATATTTCTGGTAGTCACAACCCATCAGACCACTCACACGAAACTGATCAACAAATCAGTTGGAAGATCTGTTTCTCGACTCAACTTCCTTTATTCCCCAGTGCAAATCTTTTCAGCTTTTCCACAATGTGAATCTTCAGCTTTTCTTCTTTTCTTTTTCTTTCTATAAGGTAGACCTTCAGCTTTTCAAATCTACAAAACTGCTCCTCTAATCTCTTCTAGTACTGAAACATTCATTCAACATTTTCACAAATAACATTTTCTTTCTTGCATGACTGGGTAGAGATGGAAAAAGAGAACAGTTTCCAACAGCAGAAGTGTCTGTACTATCAAACTCCTATTTGGCAATACAAGAAGGAAGTGTTGGCACCTTGTAATTTGTTCACCTAAATATGAAAATCAGCACAGATCCATGGCAAGGAGGTGGACGGAAAAGAAGACAAGTGGTATATCATCAGCTTGGAAGGTCAACTCAAGCAACTGTTGCAATAAAGAGCAACAGAGCCACATCTCACACAATTATGACAAACTTAAAAAGTACTGCATCAGCAACATCCAATTGCAAAGACCCATTTTAATTGAAAATTGAATGGTTATCAGAATGGGACTTACACTTGCAGCCCTGGCCGTGACCAGTGCCCATTGCCACAGGACTTGTCGAAATCTTAAAAATATATAGAAATAAGAATAGTGGCAACAAAGGCACTAGATTTGATACTGGATTGTGTCAATTGGCTAGGTCAAGATGAAGAGTCACAAGAAAAAAGAGATTGAATTGTGTGAGTCAATAGGCTAGGTCAAGACAAAGCTTTAGTCATGAGAAAGAAGAGATTGGAGTATCAAAAAGGTACTGGATACCACAGAAAGTAATGGCAATGTAAAAGAATTCATATTCTGATGCCCTCCTTTCTTACCTCCCGAGTCATCCTATCTTCCTATCCTCATTTCAAATGTCTCATTTTATGAGCACATTCCTTATCCTTTGTGTGCCCACTGGGTAGCACAATTATACCTCTACTAAGATGATTCAATAGAAAAATGAATAGGAAAAAGAGAACACTCATGAGATATGACAGACACTGATCCATGCACGCATTTGACCTAAAAGACAAACTATCAAAAGAAAAAGCTTCACACGGGTCTCAGCAACACAAAAGCTAGCTTTTAGAAATAAATATCACTTATTCACTAGTACTAATTACTGGAGGTCCCCAAAATCAGATTATGACCTTAAGGATTTTAGAATTGAGGGAATAGAAATTTATAGAATGAGAACTCTATGCGATATGAAATAAATTATAGTAGTAAAACAAAAATCTTGTAGATGTCCATTGAATTTAAAAATCAGGAATAAAATTTCACTAATAGTAATTACTATCTTAGAATTGACTTATAATAGTATGTATAATGTAATCTAAAGTTGTATGGGGATCCTGAAAGCCATGAGAGGTCTCCCCCTAAGCCCTACATACGAATTTCATCAAAATATGTATGTTACCTAATTTATTCAACTTGATTCAAGTCATTAGTTACTAAGTTTCATTCCACTCAGTCATAGAACTAATTGGAATCAACTGAAAAGATGCTAGTTGTATTGAAATTCTTTATAACGGTTATTTAACCATGCATTACATACACATACCACTATAGTTCTTATTCAACTTATGAATCTTAGAATTTTCAGACATGGGGACTTATGAGATCTTGGATCCCTAAAAAAAATACAAACAATAGCCTGATGGGCAACAGATGAGTTGTTAATGCAAGTTGACTGTCGTCTCTATCATTTGTGAACATAGGAAAATTACATTAAGTTGGGTATACTGCAGCAAAGTTTAAGCCTTAAACATAAGCAATATCAGATACTCATGCATAAGCAGTTTGCAAACAATATACTTATGGGAAATAACAAATTGCTTAGAGAAGCAACAACCTTGGATGCAAAACATATAGAAGCTTAAAACAGAAATAAAGAGACAAAAGGTCACATCAAAATCCAAAATTTCTTAAAATTTCTCAGGAAAAAGGACTTCCTAATATTATACATAGTAAGTACACAATACTGTGCAAAGGGGGAGAAACTTGTACCAGCATGCTGATACTATTCTCGAAGCGCATGCCTAGTTCTGTCATTAAAACCAGAATTGCCCCTGCAACATATGCTGCCCATCTAAAGTAGGAAGTATATAAGGAGAGGATATGAAGTCAGCCAAATGCGAAAGATCAAACACATAAACTTATAGAAGTGACCCACCTCTGGGATGGATCTCGGGCAAAATATTCTTTTGCCTTTTGATAAGATAATGGCTGCTCTCCATCCATAAAATCAGATAAATCCATGTCAAATGTTGGACCACGATTGCTTAATTCTGACCCATACGAAACCTGATATGGTCACAATATGCTGATGAAGAAAGAGATCGACTATAGAAGCAATAAACAAACAAACACACATACATTCGCTGCATAATGTTATTCATTTGAGCAATTTTTTGGCTGGATCCACTAATTTAAAACTGCTCCATATAATGTGGTATTCTATACTTACAATTAGTTGGAAATGATTATACACTCACCAACTTCCCCCAAGAACATGAGGAGAACCCTATGTTACATGGATTTGGGTACAAGCATCGGGTGCATCAGTGTGCCTAGTAATCAAACTTCCTAAACCCCAAATCCTAGGACATAGGAACTTGAGTATGGGCAGGCTGTCACACCTGTAACATTTAAGTATATTGTATTTGTACAGCAATGTAATGTAGAATGTTGTTGCTACTTAGTACTTGGGGATATACTTGAAATTAAATGGGATTCAGCAGAAATGGGATTTCTATCACAATATCCATGTAAGAAGCAAGAAACCATTCTTGACAATCAAATATGAGCCACTTGTTCTTTTTAGGTCATAAAAAATTAGAGGGTCCAAACATCTGATTCGGTTGTGGGGGTTGGGCACATATACCATACATTTACCATGACCCTTGTCATATCATGCTAACATGGATACCTTGGATTAATAGAAGAGTCCATGTAACACTGAGAATAATCTATATGTTCTTAACTGGATTTGCCTTCTTATTGAAGTGACAAAAAATGTAAAGAAATAATAACTTGTACTTAAATGCCCAATACAGACAATTTGCAGCACAAGTGTGGAGCCTTGTCCTTTAGTATTCTGCCGAGCCTGGGCATGTTTCCAGAGCCTCTGTTTACTTGGATGATTTCTTTGCACAGCCACATGGCATGCTTCTCTGATAGGCATCTGCAAGATATTTAACAAAAAATTATAACAAAAAAAAAATTTTGATACCAAATAACTCAATATACAAATAAAAAGCCTTTGAAGCTGCTCAAAAACATCAGAACTTAAAGGAAGTGTATAAGCTCCCAGCCAATATGGCTGCATAGAGAGGTAGTTACAAGGGGTAAAATTATGAAAAGAAGTCAGAATTCAGGAATGTCCAACTATCATGAATAACTTGACATTTGGTGAATAAATGGTGTCGATGAGAGGGTAAAAGAATAACTACGCAACATTTATGCTGTGTTTAGATGACATATTCGGTGAGGTAGTTGAGGCTAAAGAGGGATTCAGCAGTACATATGCTTAAAATTCTTTGCTTGGAATAAAGAAAGATAAGCATTCTTAAATTCTTCTAAGGATTTCAGCAAGCAATTTGCGATCCCAAACATGCAGATGAAATCCTTATCCTATAGGTCATTTTAAAATCCTTAAGACAAGAATAATAAGAGCACTGGGGCTGTTGATGCTATTGACACTGTTGACCTCTCCCGAGATTTGGAGACTAATAAGAAACATCATGTTAAAAGTCCCAAGATTTGGAGACTAATAAGAATGTCAAGTTAAAAAATAAGTGTAGCGGCAATGAGGATGTTGAGATAAATGAGTGGGGTTATAACAAGAAAAAATGGATACATATATAGAAAGTTATGGAAGGAACCAATTGAAGATAAACTGATTGAGCGCTACTTGAAATAGTATGACCATGTGCAAAGTAAACCAAGTAACGAGCCTGTAAGGAGGAGTAATATAATCCAGGTTGAGGTACCAAAAGACAAAAGGGGGCAGGCTGAGAAGGACATGGGTTTAGGCAGTGAGAAAGTACATGATTAATTGCCTTACACTTAAACGAGGACATGGCTTTTAATAGGACAAAGGCTTGCTGAGTTGAGAGAAACTGAAAGCAAAACATAACCATCCTGGTTATAGGTTCCATACTAAGTTAGAATATTCCCTTTCAATGTTTTTTTCTTAATATCAATCGAATCTCTAACAATTAGGTTTCGTGATTCAGTTTGTCTTGCTTAGATTGAGACTGGGTAGTAAGAAAAAAGAAATAACTATATATTTTTCCCATATGGGGCATTTTAAAACAGTACATAATTTGGGGATTTTGTCCAAACAACAGTTTTTTCAAATTCAGGGATCCTAACCTGTATGGGTTTCAAATAGCTTAATTGTAGAAATTTCTGATACATTGAAATTTCTCACTGAAACACAAAATTATTTTTTCAGGGAGGGAGGGAGATAATCAAGACACCACTATAAGAGCAAACATCAGCAATTAAGCCACAAATAATTCAAGGGACAATAAATAACATTAGTACGAATGCACCCCAAGAAGAATGGAAGAATTCATAACTTTTTAGTTTTTTACATGTAGTCCGATAAATTATAAAAGGACTGACAGATCGAAGATGACATAGCCCACTGAACGATAGAGAGACGAGTGAAGTGTAAATTTACAGTTGAATTGTGCAGATAGAAATTAATCAGATAAAAGAAAATTTCATAAAAACTGTCACGACCCTAGACCCACCTTGTGCGGATTAGAAATCATAACCGGCCAGTAGCTTAGCTACCCAAGGCCGAACTAAACCAAAAGACTGATCACCTACATTTGAACCTACATTTGATATAATGCGGAAGCATGACATACTATTTTTGTAAACATAAAGTAAATACCTATGTTACCATCATAACATAGTTTTATTACACAAGTATAGTCTTGACACAAATCTAGAAAAATCTACTAGTTCAAACTTATTACAAATCAAAATATAATTCGAATCTTCATAACATTCACACATAGGTAGCGTAGCCAACAACTTCTCAATCTCGGTTACCTGAAAATGTTTAAGAAAACATGAGCTACAAGCCCAGTGAATAATAGAATAATTGAAGCATCAAAATATACTATGGGCTTGATTTTCATATGACATAAATACCACTTGCATAAGATCTTGAAACAAGTAAAAAAGATATCCAAACACTAACATAAGCATACCTTTCAAAAGATGCCAATTTAGTTTTATACTTGCAAAAGCATCTAAATATCAATATTATATATATAATTCATAATGTACTCATAATCTCGGCTAAACGAAAAATCCGTAACAAAATGTATGCACTAGTGATGCGTAACAAAACGACAAAAAGTCGCGAGGAACGTCTTCCTAATCATATCAAGCTTTCGGCTTATTTTAAGTCCCCCGATGTAGGACCTCCGAGTATGGCACATATAACTTTCAAATCTTATTCATTGTATACAAAATTTAATTCATGGATTTTCTTTATAGAAGAATACAAGGTTTAGCATCAAAATATAGTAACTATTTTTGAAAAGTAACATAGACATATTATCATTTGCTATTTAATGTTCAAATATAATTTGTAGAAAAAGAACATTTGCATTGAAAATATGTATGTTTTACTCCAAATACACCATTACTCACCTCAAGTGCTTAATGCTTGGAATTCCTTCTCTAAATGTTAGAACTTGATATTCAAGAGCAACTTCCTAACCTTCACTCTTCTCTCTTCATTATGCTTAGCTTTACTTGAATTCAAACCCTCTCATCTACATGTACCATTTATAAGATGAAGTAAAGGAAGTTGGTTTAGTACTTTACTTATTCTTTCTTCTCCACTAGTCCACTAAATTAGTGGGCTAACTTTCATTATCATTTAGATGAAGATAAGCATCCCACTTATCAAGTGAAGAAACTTTATTTTCCACTCATCTAAGTGGAATAAAACTTTCATAATTAATCTTGCTAAGTGCTGCCATCAACAAGTGGAGAAGCTTTATTCTCCACTCATCTAAGTGGAGTAACACTTTCATGCTTAGTGTGCTAACTTGATAGTAGTAACACTTAGTATGTTAACTTTCATTATTATTTAGGTGTTGATAATCATCCCACTTATCAAGTGGAGAAACTTTATTCTCCACTTATCTAAGTGGGGTAATACTTTCATGATACATTGCTAAGTGTTGCCACCATTTGCTCCTCTTTAGTTGTGTATAAATAGAGAAGTATAAGTATGAAATCAATATATGCATAGAAGAGAATTATAGAGTGAGTGTAACTTAGTGAGTGTGAGAATTCTAGGGTATTACAAAGTATCCAAGGAAAGGACATTCATATCGCCAGGACACTTGCCCAATAAGAGAGAGAGAGAGAGAGAGAGAGAGAGTTAACTGCATGTCTGACCCGCTTAAAGCCCTTCGGGGGACATTTGGTGCTTCTTAGACTAGTGAAAATAGATTGTGTGACTCCAATTATAAAAGCCCTAAGAACACGAGGGAGGACAAATATAGAGCATAAGTCCAGGTTCTAAAACAGATTAGATTGTTAATGATCTAGCAAATATATAGGCCATAGATAGAGCCCCGTAGCAAAATATGATTAGTTGACCTCAAGTAGTTAGGCTGTCAATATTTCTCTTCGTTACTATCTAGATGGTGAGATCGAAAGTTTAGGTTCCATAATCTCCACTGGAATTAAATATGTACCCAAAAATATGGTATATATTTTAAGATGGTAAATGGAACACATAAATGAAAGAAAAGCAATAGGCAAAGTTTTGGTGCATACGATCGTTTAACAGCAACATTATGAGGGAAGGAGGATGAACATTTGGTAACCATTAAAAGCATAAAGGCACATATTCCTTTCTGATACTGCACAACAAACTACAGAAAGACATAATGCCAGGGATCAGTTCTTTTGTATATACTGACTGACAGTTAAACACAGAGGAATGCTGAATATCATATTTCTTGTCTGAATGTTTCATTCTTGAGAATATTTACCCTTGGTACTGAAATTAACTTGCAGCACAGAAACTAGTAGATTTGAGTCAGGCCAGAAAATGAGTAAGAGGAGACATCCAAGACCAAGGATGGGATGGCAAATTATGCATTCAAGCACATCAATAACTATGTGTAGATAAAGAATGATTATCTTTCCCAGCAAAAATAAAGTACCCTCAAGAGAGAGAGAGAGAGAGAGAGAGAGAGAGAGAGAGAGAGAGAGAGAGAGAGAGAGAGAGAGACCAAAATGAGATTTAAACTTTAATCATGGTAAAGAGATCCATAGCAACAAATTAGCTACAGAGAATGAAATATAGAACCTAGAAAATATAAGAATTTCACCTGTAACACAAGGCTTCCAGAATAATCTGCAATTCCTCCAACTACATCCAATCTTCCTGGTGCTCTTGCCACAAAAATCTCTTCCTATATAAGTAAATATACAGCTGAAACCATTGAAACAGCTCGAAATCTTCAACAGTCAAGAAAAAACCGTATTGTCTTTAACTTCATAAATAAAATAAGCTGCAGCAGTTATCTGAGTAAAATTAAAAAACTAAAAAGAAAAACCAATAGTTGTAGATAATAGAGGGAATCATCCATAGTTGCCAAACATCAGATGGTGTTTCTCAAAAACAATCCATACAACATATGGTGTTTCTTAGAAACAATTCATGACTGAAAGTGAATCCCAAGTTGCCATCAAACTCCCACCTCCCAACAACAAAAATCAAAAAGTGGAGCTTAAAAATGAGAAATGGGACTTCTTTTTTTTCTTTGTGGCAGTTGTCGTGGGGGGTGGTGGGGGGAAGAGAAGAGAAGAAATGAAAAGAAGAATGAACATCCTTTATAAAAATAAAAAAGTTCATAGCAGGACTAGACACTTGAATATCTAGCAAGTCACTTAACCTCACGTGCATTACTTTAGACCAATGCCTCACATGCAAACAAATGACCACCAATTTAGAGTAATGCAGACACGAAGATGATAGGTGATCCTGCTATTATTGTTCCGAGGGATTAAAAAAAATACAGACTGAAGACTAAATTTTATTACCACCTAATAAAGTGCTACCAGCACTATCCAATCAATGGTCAGTTAGAAAATGCGGAGTTCTAGCAGAATGGAAAAGACCTCCCAATTGAAGATACCAGCAGCAGCCATGCGTTCCCGTATCCAGTGCTTCTCTGTATTCTTTCCAGAATCATAGACAGCATCAAGTTCTACCAAGCTCTTCAAGAAAGTCATTGTATCCGGAAGCCCTTGAAGATCTCCATGAAGAATGTCAAAGTCTTCAGAGTAACTAGGGAGGAAAAAAAGAAAAAGATAGAGAGTTCACATTTAGCATTCCATTTACAGCATTCTCAATTTAAGACTGTTGAAGAAGCACAGGGAAAATAAGAAACTCACGACTTCAAATGGAAGCTATTATCATTCATTTCAGCAGTAGGTGATCCAGTACGAAGCCCAAGTTCATTTTCGGCATTTGCATACCAATCTGGAATGCAAAGATCTCTTCCAGGGACTCTCTGCAATTGATACCCAAGAACTATGGCATCCCGCAATCTCCTTGCTCCACTAAGCTACACTCCAAGGCAATAGAGGAAATAGAATTGATTCAGACAGAAAGAAAAACATGGCTGAACAATTTGTTCACATTGGTAATCCATGTGCTCTTTCTATAAATGAGTGTATATGCATTTCAAACTATTTTAAGAATTTGGACAGATAGTTTTTCACAAGATATCTGAGAGCATTCTTTTATAATCTAAACTGCAGGCAATGATCCCTGTATCAATACAAAAATCAATGGGCAATCCAAAGTAACACCTCCATATGTCTCTTTATGAAGTGAAGCCAAAAAATGATCTTAGTTTTAACTTAAACTGGAGAAAAAAACTACATTTTACCATCATTTGAAACACATCAAAAAAGAAGAATCAACCCTGTTGGTTAAGCGCGTATTACTTGTGATTCCAACAACAACAGTCCTGCCAGAGATCTAAAGAGGACGACGAAGAAGATTATGCAAGCTATCTCACCCAATTCTTCAATTGGTAAAAGGATGTAAGAATCAGAAACCACCACATGTATGTTTCACCATTATATATTCATATTTTGACAAAGATGCTGTTTGACAATTCCTTCATCCTCTTTCACGCAATGCATGAAATTTACAGGGTTCGTGTAGACGGTGGCCCTGCACTAGCTCGAGGGAGTAATTGGCAGAAGATTTAGACACCTTGTAGCCAAAAAAATGAAAAAGGAATAGGTCTCCATCCCCTCCTTCCCTCTGTAGCAGGGTTGCATCAAACTTGGAAAATCAAAACTGCCTTGAGTTCTCTAAACTCAGCCACCTATTGAAATGAAAGAATGGACTGGATTTCTCCTACTTTTATGATGACCAGAAATGCAAAATTCAGAAATTTCAAACTTCATCGAATAAGACCATTCTTGGGATACCAAACACCACAGATAAAGTCTAAACAGCATAACTACACCCAAAATAAGACCCAGGGTCACCACTAGAGCCAATATCCAACGAACAATGAAATTTCTGAAAGACCTTTCTTTAAATATAAGACTTTTGCAGCATCTCAATTACTCCATTGGGAATGATTGATTAATCTATCATTGGGATAGCTTGCAAATGAACAACACTCTTAAAATGGGTAAGATGAAGAAGTTGAATAATTTTCATCCATTACTTTGACATCTTAACGCGAGAGTTGTCTTCTTCCTGCTATTGCGTAATTTCTCCAGGTAGCACACAATCTAAACCTGTTATGGGGTAAGTCTCTTAAGTTATAAAGGTATTTTTGTATTTTGTGTGATATTAGTATTAATACATGAAGAGAAGAGAGAAAACCCTAATTTTTTTTTTTCTCTCATTAAACAAAGGGAGTGTTCTGTTCTTTTGCTTTTGAAAATTTAACTTGGTATTAGAGCTTGATTCTTTTCTTTGTTTTGTGGTATCCAGAATTAAAAAAAGAAAAAACTCCACAGGTTTTTTAGTTAATTTGATGTATTTTTTGCTATTTTTCTTTGATTTTCGAAATAAATGGGTTGTTTTAAGATTTTTAGTGTATTTTGGCACATCAAAAGTGCTCGACCCTAGGGTTTTTGTTGTATGACAATGATTGTTGGCTTGTTCTTCATCCTTTACTCACTATTTTAGATCTGTTTTGATGTAGCAAGTCTCTCTTTGTTGGGTAATCTCCGCTCTTGTAAAGTTTCTTTTCATTTTGTTGGGTTTGTGATCTTTTTTTTCAGTTGTCTTGTGCTATTCTGTCTTATGGACAAACAGAAGGCAATAAAACTTCCATTAGCAGTGGGGAGAGTGAGATGAGTTATGTAGAGATGCTTGAAGAGCTTGAATGGCACCAGTTACTTGATTTGGTCACATTTGTATAGTTTGGATGTCATAGCTAGGGGCTTGGCTGATAGGAGCTACCAAGGATTGAATGACAGATGGGCCAGCACTTGTGCAAGAGAGAAGTGGCTAATTAATTCGGTACAACCCACTATCAATCATACCTTTGTGTTTGGTGGATACAGCGAATCAAATTGTGTCTGCCCTAGAATAGAAGTAATCTAATAGAGTTAATGATGCACACAATTATGATGGAGGAAGAAGACTTGTGGGTTAGACCAAAAGGATTAGTCTCTTACTGAGTAGTATACTACGTTTAGTAGTTTGTGGTAGGAGCTTGACTCCTATCAGAGTTTTAGGCTATTTGTTCATAGGATGCAGCTACATTTTAGTAGATATTAGAGCGAATTCATGATTTTCTCACTACCCTTAACATTTAGTATAATCACATCCAGGTTCAAGTCTTAAGTCAACATCTTTTTGCAACTGTGAGACAGACCTATGCATATGTTCAGCCAGAGGAAAGCAGGCATAGTGTTGTGGGACATACTCCCAGTCAGGATCGATCTGCCTTGGTTATTACCTCTACTCCATGGGACGGCAAATGAAGCCAATCCAAGCCTGGTGGGAAGGATAAAATTATTGATCATGACCAGCTAAAATGTAATTATTGTGGGAAAGATCGCCATGATAGGGAGCATTGCAGGAAGTTGATCAAACATCATAACCGATGGCATGGAGCTGGCCGAGGTGGTCATATGCATTCCCAAGCCCACATATTTGAGACTTCTATGGGCACCTCTCGTGGCACTTGTACTCTTTTCCAAGATGAGATGCAAACTTTGGCATCTTATAGCTAGACCTAATACATCTACAAAAGCTTCTTCCTCTACACAAATTTCCTTTCCCAACTTTGCCCATACAAGTACCTCTATAAGTGCACTTAGTGTCTCTTCTTCTACTTGCATAATAGTTTTTGCATAGTTATCACAATCGAATTGGGCATCAAACTGGTGCGGCTACTAGTTCACGGTTCATCAGTTCAACCAGTGGTTGAACCAGTATTATAAATTAAATATATTTTATTTATTCGTATATGTTTCACCTTAAATATAATTTATATTGCAAAGTAAACACAAGGAAACGGGTGGAGCAGTAGTAAGTATTGTTTAATTCTACCCTCATTTCCTAAGTTCAACTCCTGGGAGCCACAAATACATCAAATTTTTTAAAAAGACTTAAAAAGTCAAAGCTGGTCAACGGTTTTTTTCAAAAAATAGGCCAGCCAGTTCATTAGTTTTTCAAGAAACTGACCAGTTCTTTCGGTTCTTTCCGGTTCATATGCATTTTCGGTAAATTAGTTGAATCGTACCGGTTCAGGGTCTATTCCCAGTTCAACCGGCCAGTCCGATCCAAATAACTATGAGATTTTGGAGGTATTGATTATATCACAAGATCTTCCAATTTCTTCCATTCTTACTCTCCTTGTTTTGATGAAGATAAAGTTAATGAGTCATTGATGATTCTTTGTCTTCTATATTAGGGAAGGGTTCTATCCATTGCTCTTCCATAATTTCTCTTTTATTTATTCTTCATGTTAACAAATTTTCTATGGATCTACTTCCTGTTAGTAGTTTTACCAATTCATTGAACTATTCAGTGACATTTTTTTTTCTACTTATTGTGTTTTCCAAGAGCTGGAAACGGGGAGAACCATTGGTCATGGTGGAGTAAATGGTGGTCTGTAATTTTTAGATGATGTTCCTTATTCATTTTTGGCATCTGGTTAGGCTCCTCAAGCAGTTATCAGTTCATCTCTTCCATCTTTGCATTAGTGGCATAGGGGTATGGGACATCCCTCTTTTGGCTTTCTTGAAAATTGTTTTCCAACAATAATGAAGAATAATTGTCATAGGAGTAATTTTCCATGTGATGCTTGTGAATTTGCCAAGAATAAATGCTCTTGTTATCCTCCCATTAATAAAACAATTGCCTTTCCATTTATATGACTATTTGTTCTGATGTGTAGGGGCCTTCTCCTATTATTCTTACTTTTTAGTACCATTGGTTTGTCAATTACCCTGACTGTTAATCATGTTACTCAAGTTTATTTGGTTTACACCAAAAGTTAGGTCTTCTCTTCTTATAAAACTTGTCATAAGATGGTGACTACTCAATTTGATGGTTCCATCAAAATACTCTAGAGTGACAATGGATTTGTATACATTGATGGAACGTTTCAAGCATAGGAGAATAGTATTCTTTATGAAATAAGTTGTATTGGCACTCCTGAACGTAAGAGAGTCGTTATCTTATTGAGGTTGCCTATACTTTTATGGTTACTATAAATGTTCTCAAATCATTCTGGAGTGATGCTAGTCTTACTGCTACTACCTCATTAATCGCATGCCTTTTGGTGTTCTTCAATGTAAGGTTGCCCTCGAGATGCTTCCTAAGATTTCCTCCTCCTTCTCCTCCTCAAGTTTGTTATTGTGTTTGTTTTTTGTTTATGCTTTTCAACACTCTCATGGAAAACTTGAACCTCAGGAAGCAAATGTGTCTTTATCGATTACTCTACTACTTAAAAGATATATAGATGTTATGACCCTCAATGACAGTGCATGTTAGCATGAACGTGACCTTTCATAAATTTGAGTCCTTCATGCATTCCTCTTATATATCTCTTCAAGGAAAGACTACTAAGAAAGGGATGTTAACATACGGTCAACAAGAGCTCTCTTTGTTACTTCCTACTCAGAAAGCTACTATATATATGGTGTGGGAGAGAAGGAAAGTGCACAGAGGAAGAATGTGTCGTGACATTTGTAACATTGGTGGGCATTTGGACAAAAACAATCTAAAGACCTATTTACAACTTCTGAAATGGCAGATTACCCATGTGCCACCAAATCAGTTATCATCCTTGACTCCAAGTACAGATCCTTCAAGCAATAAAAGCCCTAATGTCACAAAAGTTAACTATTCTGATCTTCCTATTGCTCTTAGAAAAGGAGTTAGGGCTTGCAATCAACCTCCTATATCTAAATTGGTTCTATGTTAGTCATTTTGTCCACCATATCGTGCCTTTGCTTTGCCATTATCTTTTGTGTCCATTCCACAGGGGTGAAAGGAATCTCTTACTGATCTCAAGTGGAAGGAAGCTATGGTAGAGAAGATGAAACCTCTAGAATGAAACTTGGGAGTTAGTCTCTCTTCCAGTTAGGAAGAGACTAGTGCGTTGCAATTGAGTTTTCACCGTCAAACAAAAAGTTAATGGTATAGTTTAGAGATATAAGGCAAGACTTGTTGCCAAAAGGGTTTACTCAAACTTATGGCACCGACTATCAAAGACCTTTATCCCTATGGCAAAGATGAATTCCATCTGTGCCCTTCTCTCTTGTGCTTCTAATCTAAGTTGGCTTCTACCACAACTAGATGTCAAGAATGCATTTTTTCATGGTGATTTGGAGGAAGAAGTATTCTACCAGAGCTTAGTCTGGTAATTTCTTACAACTATGCTAGGTTTGGAGCCAAGGAATTTTAGATCAAAGATTTGGGTCCACTGAGGTACTTGCTAGGGATTGAGGTTTTGAGGTTAGGCAAAGGCATCTTTATCTCTCAACGAAAGTACATTCTTGATCTTATTAAGGAAATATGCATGTTGGGCAATTGATTTCTCCAATTAAGGCTAATCATGTTAACAAAGAGAGGCATCAGAGAATTATGAAAAGATTGATATATCTTTCTCATACTCAGCCAGATATTACATATGCCTATCAAATTTTGAGGTATCACGAGTCTACTCAAGAAAGGGAATCAGTCCCTAATATGGTCTCTTGGGGTTGAAGGTATTTACTAATGTAGATTATGCAGGTACAGTTGATGATAAGCAGTCTACATCCAACTATTGAACTTTTGGAGGGGGGTACATGGTCAATTAGAGAAAAAGAGCAAGCAATGGTGGCTAGATTTAGTACAAACGCAGAGTACACAACTATGGCTAATAGCAGTCGTGAGCTTATATGGCTTTAGACTTTATTTGGAGACTTCTAGATATAGATATTCCTCTGAAGACATATTGTGATAATAAAGTTGTGCTTGAAATTTATCATAACTTAGTTCAGCATGACAAAACTAAGCACATTGAGAGAATAAGAGGTTATTTTGCATGCCCTTTGTGACATCAGAAGAACAGTTAGTTGGCATTTTTAGTGAAGGACTTAGTAATAAGGTTTTTAATCCCATTATTAGCAAGTTAGACTATTGGAGATGAAAGATATCTACATACCAACTTGAGGGGAATGCTATGTATCTTATGTTATAAGGGTATTTTTGTATTTTTTGCTACATTTGTATTAAGACATGAGGATAAGGGATAGAACCCTAATTTTTGGTTTCCTCTTATTAGCCATACAAAGTGTTCTCTTCTTTTGCTCGTGAAGACTTAACTTTTGTTTCTTCGATATAAACTAGCAAGATTGTATGATTAGCTTCACATGTTGATATATAAGAACTAGCTTGAAGCAAAACTGTTAGATTTCCAACACTTAACTAGTATTCATACCGTAGGATCCTTGCCTAGGATAGCCACCACAATAGCATAGTATTCTGCAGCAAAACAATATACTCCAATATTGGAGCATGCTCATGTCAAAGGCAAGCTAACAGCCAAAGCTGTCCAACTATTAGCTGGCCATTTACAGCCAGCAGATTCTACATTCTGTACAGCTTTGACAGCTATAATTAGACAGATTTGTATATAGTTTTTTAGCTACTTTAAAGGTTGTAGATCAGCTTGTATTCTGGCTATACAATAGAAATTCTCCATTGAGAGAAATCATTTCTTTTGGCTCAAAGCTCTCTCACTTTGTCATGGTATCAGAGCCACAACTCTGAATTCTCACGTGTCTCTTGTTCTCTAGTCCTCTTGTCCAACTTAGTCCTAGTTTATTTTTTGTTCTTGGTTATTCTCCAATCAATTCTCTCAGCCTCATGTCTTCAGATAAGTCTGATGCCTTCTTGATTCGTTTTAATGGTAAAAACTACTCAGCCTGGGAGTTTCACATCAAGGTTTTTGTCAAAGGCAAGGATCTATGGGGTCATGTTGATGGCAGCAACCCTACTCCTCACAACAACAAAGATAAGGTTCTACACGCTAAATGGGAGGTCAAGAATGCCCAAGTCATGGCGTGGATTCTAGGATCTGTTGAATCCAACATCATCTTGAATCTTCGACCATTAAGACTGCAGCCGAGATGTGGATTTACTTGAAGAAGCTCTACTGTCAGCACAACACTGCTCGTCGATTCCAACTTGAATATGAATTGGCCACTCTCCAACAGGACAGTCTCTCTATCTCTGATTTTTACTCTACCTTCATGAATCTTTGGACTGAATATACTGACATAGTTTATGCTACTTCACCTCCCGAAGGTCTTAGTTCTATTCAATCTGTCCATGAAACTACTAAAAGGGATCAATTTCTTATGAAATTGAGATCTGAATTTGAAGGCACCCGGTCCAATATTATGAATCGAGAATTTGTCCCCTCCCTAGATGCATGCCTCAATGATTTGTTTCGTGAGGAGCAGCGCTTGCTTACTCAAACCACCATGGAACAACGTAGATCCACCTCTATTCTCATGGCTTATGCAACACAAGGCAAGCCAAGAGGTAGGGATATGAGCACTGTTCAGTGCTTTTGCTGCAAAAGATTTGGCCATTTCGCTTCAAATTGTCCGAATAAATTCTGCAACTACTACAAAAAGAATGGCCATATTATCAAGCTTCATTCTGATGGATCCATAGAGCGTCACAAGGCTCGATTGGTGGTTCTTGGCAACAAGCAAGAGTATGGCCTAGACTACGACGAGACATTTGCACCAGTAGCCAAAATGACCACAGTGCGAACCATACTAGCCCTTGCTGCATCCCAATCCTGGCCTTTACATCAAATGGATGTAAAGAACGCTTTCCTACATGGTGATCTCAAGCAGGAAGTTTACATGAAACTTCCCTGTGGTATGCCTACTTCCTCACCCCTTGATGTTTGCAAACTAAAACGTTCTCTGTATGGTTTAAAGCAAGCCCCAAGAGTATGGTATGAAAAGTTTCGATCCACTCTTCTTGGCTTTTCATTCACTCCGAGTCAGTATGATTCCTCCCTTTTTCTTCAAAGGACATCTAAGGGCATAGTTGTCCTCCTTGTTTATGTGGACGACATCGTTGTCACTGGTTCAGATATGAAGGCCATCTTTGATATTCAAAAATTATTGCATTCTACTTTCCACATGACAGATCTTGGCCAGCTCACCTATTTCTTGGGATTAGAGGTGCATTGTCAGTCTCAAGGTATCTTCTTGAATCAGCACAAACATATTCAGGATTTGGTTCAGTTAGCTAACCTCACAGACGCTACTTCTGTTGACACCCCCATGGAGCTTAATACGAAGTATCGTCATGATGAAGGGGAGCTTCTTGAGGATCCTACTTTCTATCGGAAGCTGGTTGGTAGTCTTATCTATCTAACCATCACCCGACCAGACATCTCTTATGTTGTCCACACAGTCAGCAAATTCATGCAAGTCCCTCGACATCTCCACCTATCCGCTGTCCGACGCATCATTCGATACATCCTTGGCACACCTAGCCGTGGCTTATTCTGCCCTACTAGTTCTTCCCTCCAGCTACAAGCCTATAGTGACGCTGATTGGGCTGGCTACCCAGACACCAGAAAATCTACTACCGGATGGTGTATATTTCTTGGTGATGCTCTTATCTCTTGGAAATGCAAGAAGCAGAACTACGTCTCCAAGTCCTCCACTGAGGCTGAGTACCGTGCAATGTCTGCTGCATGCTCTGAGATCATATGGTTGCGTGGTCTCCTCACCGAGCTTAGTTTCTCCGCGGTTCACCCTACTCCATTACATGCTGACAACACAAGCGCCATCCAAATTGCTGCCAACCCTGTATACCACGAACGCACGAAGCACATAGAGGTTGACTGCCACTCCATTCGGGAGGCCTATGACCGCAAGATTATCACCTTTCCACACATTTCCACTACTCTACAAATCGCAGATATCTTCCCCAAATCCATGACACGTCAACGCCATAATGTTCTTGTTAGCAAATTGATGCTCGTAGATTTACTAGCATCAATTTGAGGGGGGATGTCAAAGGCAAGCTAACAGCCAAAACTGTCCAACTATTAGCTCGGCATTTACAGCCAGCATATTCTATGTCTTGTATAGCTTTAACAGCTAAGTTTTCTACCCATTAGCTGGCCATTTACAGCCAGCAGATTTTATATTCTGTACAGCTTTGACAGCTATAATTAGACAGATTTGTATATAGTTTTTTAGCTACTTTAAAAGCTGTAGATCAGCTTTTATTCTGGCTATATAATAGAAATTCTCCATTGAGAGAAATCACTTCTTTTGGCTCAAAACTCTCTCACTTTGTTAGCTCAGATTCCAGTGATCCAAAGTCTCCATTCTTCCCTCATAATCTTGAGATAAAATTTTAAACCTAAAATTTATTTCAACATAGATCTTCAGTACAATCTCTTAGCTCCCATACTAAAAGAGCAGATATCAAAGAGATTCTCCTCATCAATCGCATACCAAATTGACATAAGAGAGCATTGGAACTAGGAGCAATGCCTTTGACTAAGATTGTGGTGGAAAAAATACACGATGAGCATGCTTCTTGTCTAGTGCTTCAAACCACGATTGCATGGATAGAATTGAATCAATTTTACAAGTAAGAAGATGCTGCAATTGCAGAAAGTATGTCTAATATGAACTGCAACTAAGTAAGAGAATTGGGTTAGGGTTAAAAAATTATGGTGTACACAAAATTTCTTGCCTGCAAAAATAAGTAGATAGAAAAATAAGATGAAAGCAAATTTACTAATTTATAGAAAGGGAGTACAATCCTTACGATATTCTAAATAAAAGAATTCTACTCTAATTCTTCTCTTCAAGGATGTTAATTCGAGGGCTTGATAGTTTGTTTCTGTATTGAATGTAGAAATCTTCTATCTTCAATTTCGTAGTAGAAGATGATGAATTAATGTTGGATTGACTTGACAGCTTGACAACTTGTTCCAAATCAATATGGATAGATTCTTTAATTTAGTAGAAGAAAATAATAGATTTATTGAAGCTTAACGGCTTACCAACTTCTTCCCAAATCAATATGGATAAATTTTCAATTTGGTAGAAGAAAATAATAAATTTGTAGAAGAAAATCAATCTAGATATCTCCTTCAATTTGCTAGAAGAAAATCACAATTTTGCACGGCTTCATCACGAACCCTTCAATTTGAATGTCTAAGATTCAAGCGGGGTAGAGATTTGTAGAGCTTCTTCACAAACAATTGCCTTGAGATCGAAGGCTTAGACAAGAAAGATCTTTGGGGCTTTAGAGGGTTCAATCCGATGGAGCTTTATTTCTTCCATGCTTGAATTTTGTATAAAGAATTCTTCCTTCAATTGTTCCCCAAGTAATCTTGATATCTCCTTCAATTAAGTAGAAGAAGATCATACGTTTGTAGGACTTGACTTGAGGGCCTGACGGCTTTTTTCCAAATCATCTAGATATCTCCTTCAATTTAGTCGAAGAAAATAATACCTTTATAGGGCTTGACGGCTCGTTCCCAAATCAATCTTGATATCTCCTTCAATTCAATAGAAGAAGATAATAAATTTGCGTTAGCTTTACCTATGGGCTTAATGGCTTGTTCTCAGATCTATCTAGATATCTCCTTCAATTTAGTAGAAGAAGATAATAAATTTGTAAAAGCTTGACCTGAGAGCTTGATGGCTTGTTCCCAAATCAATCCTGATATCTTCTTCAATTTCGTAGAAGAAAATAATAAATTTGTTGAGACTTCGTCACAAACTCGTTGATTTGAATGGATCTTCATCAAAAATTTAAGATCTAAGGATTAGGCAAGAAAATTCTTTGGGGCTTTAGAGGCTTCAATCTGATGGAACTTTCTACCATTATTTATGCCGTGAGATAGAAGGCTTAGAGAAGAAATTTTTTTGGAGCTTTAGAGGCTTAATCCAATGGAGCTTCCTTTCTTCCATGCTTGAATTATGTATGAAGAATTGTCTCTTCTTGAATTCTATATGTAAAATTCCCTCTCCAATTGTTTCTTGAATTTGACAGAGGACACCCCTCTTTATAGTTGAGGGTGAATGAGACTGGTTGATTATTATCTCTTTATTTATTTAATTTTATACCATTTTGATAAATATCATTTTGACATGTGGCTAAAGATAATTGGACCATCCATGTCATCTTGATTTGAGACCTATTAGAAACATGGCAGTATTTGATTTGCCAATAATTGTGTAATACTTTTAGGCCTTTGTAACACGTGGCAATATGTAAATAGCTGAAATTTTGCATGTTTACATATGGTTTTGGTATGACAAACAAAAGAGCATTGGGGCTAAGTTTGATTGGAACAATAACTCTAGTGGCGAAGAGTTAAAGAGAAGAAGAAGAAGAAGAATGCTTTAGACTTCACCCCCTATAGTTACATTGCACATAATAGAATTCCAAACTCACCTCTCCAATTAGTTGTGCTTAGATATATACTTCTGGTTGTCCGCTACTAGTAGGACAAAAATTTGTCTTTATAATAACGTGAAGTTTATTAAAAGAGCCCAAGAAAAGGCGATAGCTTTGTACACTGGTGGTATACAAAAAGGAAGCTATACAACATCTATAAAAGATAAGTACCCATTGAAGTCAATCAAAGCAAAAGAAGAAACACAACAATTGCCTTGTAACCAAAAGTGGGACCCTGTAGCTTTTGTGTAACCCCCTCTATATATAACGTTACAATTCCCCCTTGAGGCCCACGGGAAGGGACCATTTCATAGGGAGATTCCCCTTGGTCAAATTCCACGTCTTATGACAAAGAGGGAGTTGGCGTGGTGCAAAATGAGGATTGAGGGAAGTAGAGCAAAATTCCCTTCGAGGGTATTTCGAAGG
Organism: Euryodendron excelsum; assembly: GCA_033060915.1. NCBI lineage: Eukaryota > Viridiplantae > Streptophyta > Magnoliopsida > Ericales > Pentaphylacaceae > Euryodendron > Euryodendron excelsum. Next base: position 51,676,084 of record CM065378.1, read on the forward strand.
TGTAAGAGGGTATTTCGAAGGTTTAACCAAGGCAACAAAAAAGGGCCCTAACCTATTAAAAATTTCGAAATTTTTATATAATGGACTATGGGTCACACCTATTTTTTCCATGTATGTATAAACTCATCAACCAGTGGGTTTCTATTGTGTATAAATCCAACAAAGAAAGGGGGTCTTTTTTGTACAATTGAAAAGTTTATAATCTAAATACAAAACCAAAAAGGGTTGCTATTGAGCCCTAGCAACACAATTTTCATTCTTGATGTAAAGGAAATTTTTGTGAATCCTCTTTTTCTCTAGTCGAATTTATAGATGAGCTCAATCTCCGTGTTGATCTCTTTTTGACATATTCATTTTTATTCATAGTTGTGCCCCTCTTCGTGCTTTTATAAATATTAATATATATATATATGCCTTTTGTTGATAAAAATATGTGCAAATAAAACTTAAAATATGAAAATGTATATACAATATAGAAAAGGTCATTTTGAGCCGCTATGATTTTTTTTTTTTTGTTACACTATGTAACCTTTTGTTGATATAGTCTACTACACTTCTTTTTTTTGATCCATTATACTTGTGCTGGTTTATTTAATTTAGGTTCATGTACATACATAGATACTACATGAAGATACAAATATCACTACCTTTTTGTGGTTAAAGTAGTCTATTATCATTGTGGTTGTGACAAGTGGAATATGTTTCCTTTAATTTTTTTGTTTTTAATCTATCTAGGTTCTTTTCCCTATGTAAGTTTATTTAATTATTAAAAATATATTAGACAAAATGTATCTAATTTCATAAGAAGTCTAAAAGTTAATTTCCACAACCAATACTTTAAATGCATGCATTCTTGATACACATAATTTTATCTTCTCAACTTTTTAGTATTAATTTAAGTGTATGAGATATTGACAATTATTATATTTTACTAGAAAATCATAAATATAATAACTAATTCCTTCTAATTGATACTTTCTTTAGTATTATATATTTTTTATACAAACTAAATATATACGAATTCTAAAACTTATGTCATAGTACATTGTATTCACAAAATTCAACTTAAATTTATCTTTACTATCTCCTCATTTATTTCAATTAAGTATTTAAGTATACGAGCTATTGATAATTACAATACTTTACTAAAAAATAAAATTATAATCACTAATTAATTTTAATTTAAATAACATAAAAATTAGCCCTCCTTTTCATTACCATCTTTGTGTGGACAATTAATTTTCATCTTTTTGAATAATTACATGTATGACACAAATATATTTTACAAAAACTTCTATTATTTGTATAAATAAAGCAATAGAAGTACATGAAAACAAACAAAAATTCTAAGGTTCAATTTAAAATAAACATACATGGAGACACTGAGCAATTAATTGAATTAAATTACATAAGAGAAAAACAAAATATGACCAAAATATGATATGTAATTTTTACATAAAACTATTTGTCAAATAATGGATGTAAAATGGTATTCCATGCACGGGTGTAAAACTAGTTATATAAATAAGAGGAAATTTGCGTTTAAAAATTTTTGGCACCCACAACAAAATCCTGGTTCTACCCCATATCACAGTGGATTCAAGATGTTGGCTTACATATACTTTGATCCCTAGGAGCGTTATTGTGGCAGGTGCCAGCATACTACTGCCTTTCAATGTTCACTAAAGTCCTAACTTTTTCACTATGTTCAAATAGTTATCAAGAAACTCTCTTCAAGAGGAGAAAATAGCTATTGGGCTAATTAGTCCAGTAATCCTTGCACTTTGGGCCTAGTCTCAATTTTGTCCTATAGTTTCAATTTCAACAAAAATACACTTTAATTTTGCAATTAATGCCCAACAGGTCCAATCAAAAACGGTGGATAGCATTTGGACAGAAATTGATCATGTGTCATGCACGTGAGTGGTAAAATAGTTGAATCACAATTTCCTTCTCTCCAGCTTCTCTCCGCTGGTCGTTCTTCCATCTCCTCTCCTACTCTCCTTCCACTCCAACCCCAACCCCTTCCCCCACCCAACACTGCCACCTACCCCGACCACCCTCCATCCATTCACCCACTGTCCCGCCAAAGCCCCACACGCTCTCCCTCTAACCTCAATGACCTACTGTGTATATGTGTATATATACATACGTATGTGTATATATAAATGGTAAGGAGTGGAAAGAGTAAACCCACTTCCTATTGCACTTCGTGATAAAACGAAAACCTATAACCAAACCCAATTTTCACCCAGTTGATCATTGGGTCTAATTTTTAGAGAGAAAATCAGTTGGGTTCAATCATTTGGTCTCTTTTGTTTGTCTACATATTGTGTCCCAGTTTTAAAATTGGGTTTAAGCTACTGAATTTCTACCATGGGAATAATTTTGTGAACTCATTGGGTCTCTTCATTTTAAATTGTAGCATGGTCTAACTTTCAAATTCCTGTTGAGCCAGCATCAAACAGCAGTGGGAACCACAGCAGTTAATGAATCTGGGCTTCCTAAATCTGCTACATCAGCTAGCAATGGACCCTTGTCTCATAATTCAGCCACTGGAGCTCTAATGAGATACTTTTCTTGATTATTTCAGACTTTCTTTTTTTACCAACTGGATTGACTTTTCGCATGATGGTCTACATTTGGATTGATCACTTAGATAGTGAGATGTGAACATTGGTGTCATTAAAAAAAGCATTACTGCTTCATGGTATAGAATGACATGAGCAGACTTCATAACAGGCATAAAGCCGTCAAAAATTAATGGTATAGAACGCTAGCAATCAAGGAAAACTTTTGAAGGATTTACAAATTCAATGCATAGTGAAGTATTTTAGACCTCTTCTTTATTGCCAGCACTGGCTCTGCTAGGAGCTTTAATTTCCGAAATTCAATGCTTTAATTTCAATGCATTAGTGGATCTCTGTTTTTTCTTTCTGCTAGTAATTTTCAGTCTTTTTTAGTACCCTTTTTTCTCTCTACACCTCTCTCTTCCCTATCTATACTACACATATATACATGCATATATATGTTCATAACTTTATGTATATTAGTAGCGCTGGGTGTGGTAGGGAGAGTAGCAGGATAGTTTTGGGATGGTCAGGGTTTTGCATGTGGGGCTGGGAAGGTGGTGGAAGGGAGCTGGTGAGGCAAGCCAAAATGGGGGCGGCTGGGGGGTTGGCGTGGGGGAGGGTGGTGAGAGGGAAGAAGAAAAGAGAGAAGAGAGAGGGAACGCTTTTACTAGTTTGCCCCTAAAAAGTCCAAACATACAGAGCACGTGATCAATTTTCGTCCAATTTGTTAACCACCATTTTCAATTGGACCTATTAGGCACTAATTGCAAATTTAAAAGGGTATTTTTGTTGAAATTGAAACTACTGGGATGAAATCGAGACTAGGCCCAAACTGCACCGATGTAATTAGCCCTATTTCAAGGGAAACTTATAAGAAACATTTTCAAAATTCTAACATAATTTAAAGAAATTTGTCAGAAACTCTTAAAAAAATATCCTGGAAACTCTTAAGAAACTTCATAACTTTTATTATTTTTTATTTTTTAATAAATTTCTGTACATATTGTGTGGTAATAGTATTTTACGTGATTGTAGAAGTATTATAATACTTTATATTACTTTTTTACGGTTCTTTATAAATTGCCTTATAAATATCCAATTTAATTTTGTATGACCAAGCATTTCCCGTTTCCCATAATTTTTTTACAACACATTTCACGCTTTCGTTTCCCATTTCATTCCCGCTTTCATTTTCTATTTTGACAACTATGTTCAGAGGCATCATTATTGTTCACTAGTGTCCTCAGCACCTTCTCTTCAATTAAAGCCTAATGCTCTGTTTGGTAACGCTATCAGTTTTTGTTTTTTGTTTTATGTTTTTGCTGATTGTTTTTTTTTTTTTTTTGGTGCGTTTTTTGTGATCTGGTAACTGGCATTTATAGGTTACCGTTGTACTCATTTTGGTGTTTTTCATTTTCTTTTTTAAAATTTTGTAAACAACTAAAACCAAAAAATATTAAACAATAATTGTTTTTTAAAATTTTGAAAAAAAAAAACAAAAACAAAAAATGTTACCAAACAAGGCCTTATTATTTTAGAAGCAACAAGAAGTATATTGATAATAGGCCACTAACCAGGCGTACACGCGAAGTATACATCCAAAATGCAAAAAGAAGCCCCACCAAAAAACCCTATATATCAACAGGAAAATACAAATCCCTGAAAAACTCTAACAAAAAGGGAAAAGTCTCACTCAGCCAAAAAATGACACAAGCACCATCACTTTCAAACTATACATAGTATATGTTTACGTTATGTTAAAATAGTTTAGTGCTGAATAATATTTGTTATGAGTAATGTAAATTTTGTAAATAAATATACATTGTTACAAATATATAACATTTATAGCGACAAATCCAAGATGGTACCCTGCAATGTATCAGTATCGGTTCGTACCATACCAATGGCAAAACCAGTATGCCGACCGGTATGATTAACAATTATGCTCGTATCCAACCCATCAAACAACGATCAAAAGACCTTAGCACCTCGTCACAAGTGTCTGGATCAATCTCCTCTCCACCCCTTCTGGACTCGAGACTCTGCAGTACCTCACACCGCCCTTAGGCCATTTTGGATGTCCAACAACTTGCAAGTAAGACCTTTGTTTTGGGTCAGGTTTACCCCCACTCCCTTGCTCTACTCCTCCCTACCTCCTCCAGTGTCATAGTCCATCATAACTTTAGCCAAACCATCCCACCCATACCCAAATTAGGGCTTCAGCAGACAAACTCTCTACTTCCCAGCAGCCGACAGCACGAAAATATCCACAAATCTGCCTCCCCAATTACTCAGGTGGCAGCTCTCCACCCTTCTCCCCTCTTTGTGTAGGACACCCAATAGCGCATGGCCTCCCTTCCAAGGAGAAGCTTTTACCAAGGTTTCTCCAACACACCGCACCTCTAACCGCAGGAGTTGAATTGATCAAGGAGACCTCTTCCACGCTCCACTGTCTCAACCAATTCCTCATCCATCTCATTAACAATATCAATCGTCTTTCATCCAATCTCAATAATGCTCCTCATATCGAACTTTTAGCACAAGCAAACATATTAGACGCAATTTAAGACTGAAGTATTATACTCATTCTTTCACTCTATTAAAGCCATTTGCACTGCCCTTGATTTCCTTCAATCAGATCCCAATCTCAATGACCTTCTTGCAAGCCCAAATAAGAGTTCATCTCATTGACCATCGGTAAGCCTTCCTTTATAACTTCTCAACTGCATGTTGTCATTTTTGTTTTTTTTTTTTTTCCTGGTAAGTAGTTTCTATTTTTTCACCATAGTTACAAAAGCAATTCCTTTTGGTATGAATCAGATTTATTTAATGCCGGTCCACATTCAATTCATCAGATATCGAATACCAAAAAATCGAGCTGGAAGAAAAATCAAATTTAAAAGCAACAATGCAAAAGATGAGACAAGACAAATAAATTTGTTCACCTTATCTGAAGCATAGTTCTTTCCAACAGCAGTATCCTGCAAAATGCGAGCTGCAACCTGACATATTGACATTCCATGTTAGAAAAGTTACGCTTAGAAACGTGGACACCATCTGAAAATATAATGGGGATGCACATGACAAGATTAAGAAACAGGAACTCTTACTATCAATTAGACACATTAAACAACCAATTGCTGGTAAAAATTGGCTCATATTCTGCTATAAATGTATACTTCACTGTAACGTTAGCTTCTAAATTCACCAGACAAAGGCATCAGCAGCAGCAGGGAGTTATTCAGGATTAGCTTAGAGTTTGAACAAATCCATGTAAGGATTATGATCCTTTATGAGGAGATCACCCACGGAGAAAATTCCAAATGACACCTACTGCTATATGTCACATTCATCTGGCATCAAGATTTTGGTGTTGTATAAAGGCGATGAGGAACATTTGCAGCATTGATGCATTGATGGTGCATTGGCTGCCAATATTTACCATTATTATCATCTGAAATATGTTGGCGTTGAAATGTTTGTAAATTTTCAACTGCTTCTCAGGGCTTTGTGTATTAATTATGATTTTTCTATTTAGGCTAAATCTGTCATCTCTTGTAAGTTGGTTTTCTTGGTTGACTTGGTTGATGAATGGGTAAATCATCTTTTCCCTCCCCTCTTTCTACACTGCATTTTTCTCACATGGTATCAGAGCTTTATCTTGTCGTTGCACCATCAGCCAATATCACATAACCCATCTACAGCATTAGTGAATCCGTCGCAGATCAGTGTTCTTCATCGAGCCAGCCATTGCACGGAACTGTGCCACAAACAGTCCCTGTCCTCATCATCCATTGTACCTGAACTATTCGAACTCACAGAACAGAGCTTTGCATACCCCCCAGAACCATCACATGAACCAGAGCTTCCACTCATCCAGTATCATCTTACATGAAGGCAAAAGATCAAGACTATTCTTTGGTTATCGCTTGGTTGCTTCCTCTTCCTCACCAAACCAGATTCTATATCTACAATACCTTGCCGGAATTTTGCAATGCCATCGCCATAGTCTTGCCGTCACCAGTAACTTCATCTCTGCTGGCAGTGAACCTGGTTGCTCAATTTTACATCAGGTTGACTTGAAACGTCTGAGTTTTGGTTGCCTCTGGGATATTGTAGACGTGGGATACTGCTACAATTTTTTTGGGAGTGAGCTACAGATTAATATTGGGACTTTGGAGGCTGCGCAATCTCTTTGTGGTAAATAGTTTTGACAGTACCAGATTTGTTTACAAGTGCTTTGGTGTTCGTGCAACTTTGTGCCGTTGGTGGTAATTTAAGATTTGAACCTCTACTAGTCTATATTATTTCAACACGCCAAGAGGAAAATTTCCAGGCTATTAGCATTTGTTTGAATGGAGATAATTATTCCTATTGGTCCAATGTCATAAGAAATTTTTATTTGGTAAAGGAAAATTGTCGTTATGTAATTGGCTCAGCAATCAGGCCCACAGACACCAAAGCCGAATGATATGAGAAAACTATGACAACATGGGCCATGGAAAATGTATAAGTGCTTACTTGGTTTCATAACTTCGTAGAGCCAAGTAGTGGTATGAACTTATCTAACTATGATACAGCAAAGCAGATGTGGGACTATTTGAAACGTACGGATCTTGATTCTAATTTTACCAAACAATATGAATTCAAGACATCCATTCGGAGTGCAACACAAAAAGACAAGTCAGTTCAAAAATTCTAAAATGAGATGACCACGTACTGGGATGAGCTAGCTCTTATGGAACTACCTGATTTGCAGACGTTAAATAGTTATGTGACCTATCGAGAATAGCGCTGGCCAGTTGAATTTCTCATTAATTTGAGCCTTTTCGTGGTGCCGTCCTACACCAGTCTCCACTACCTTCGTTTGATTCCGTTGTTTGAGAAATTACTATTGAAGTTAACAAGATTCAAGGTGCCACATCGTGAATCCCCCTCTCAGTCAGTGTTTGCTACTACTACACAATCAGCCTCCACTGTTACCCACTCCCTCTCTATTCATCTTAATCAGAGCACAGGAAAGCCAAAACCCCATAAAGCTATGGTTGAATGTAGGTTTTGTCATTAGAAAGGCCATTGGAAGAATACATACATCTAGGATGCTCCTTTTCCCAGTCTTCCTCATGCCCACATATATAGTCTCTATGATCCCCCAACAGATCATGCAAAATCTACTTCCAGGAGGAGAGTCACTTCCTCAGTTCGCTCTGTGATTGAGCTATAGTAGTCCATGCTTGGATCCTCTTTCGTGACTCAATCTCCTATTTTTGCACTTCTACCATGTTAGAACACCACTAATCCCACAAACATAAGCTATTAATTAGGAAAGGAGCCCAACATTTCAAATTAAGCTCTCCAACAGAAAGTTTAATCTCTCCTCTGCTCTTTGTGGTCTTACTAGACAATTCTCAACATTTTCAAGCCGTGGAAAGGTTTTTATCATTCCTCTGGTTTTGCATTTCATCATTGTCTTGCTAAATAGACAGGCATCTCCACAATACAACAACCAACATATAAATTCCAGAATCCTTCGCTTTTCAGGTCCTCCAGTGTTGTGGCCTAGCAATGTGTTGCAATACTATAGAGTTAATACCACAAGAAAGAAAAAGTTGCCAAACTTACACTTAAACCACGATGGTATCCTTTCTCCTTCTTTATCTTTTATGGAGAGACATGCCCTTTTGTCTTGCTATTCAATGTTCAGTTTTCGGGGACCTTCACCCAATGCAAGCACTTAGTAGCAAGTACAAAATAACTGAATCAAACTTAGAAAAGCCATCAGAACACCCAACATTAAATAGGAGTTTGCTAAATCCACAACCCTACCATGTGAGAGGGAGGGTTGTGGATACAACCAAAATGCTTGTGGGTTTAGCAATTTCTATGAGACAAAATAGAAGTCTTGTCCACCTAGACCACAAAGTCCTATTTAATAGTAATATTCTCTCAAATCCCTCCCCTTTACTCGGCAGCAATGGTTACTTCTCACTTAACACAAATAGTTGCGCTGAATATATTCAATCAATAACCCAAAAAAGAATATATCCTATCCATCAACCCAAAGTACTATCCATCTCTTCCCATAACTTCATTTGATTCTAGCAGAGACTGTAAAGTAGTATTTCATAAGCTAGATTTTAAATTTAAGTCCAAAACCTCAAATGTGAAGAAAAATGTCAACAAGATCCACCTTTCATTACCCAATATACCCAGATATACCAACTCATAGTTAATGCCTTATGTAATCCCATTTTGACTGAAAACTCTTATCTTGAAAATGGTTCTCGAAATAGGTTCTGCTCCCTTGTGTGCATCTTTCATTAGTTAGGTGTGTAGATGCAAGCTATCTTGTTAAGCACTCACCACATCAACTCTCTAACGAACCAAATCAAACACTTCTCTTTTTTTCTCTCCATTTTAAAACAAGCAGTATTTAACACTCTGTGTGGATTAAGGGGCTTGGAGGGGAAGTGAAGGATTTGGAAGGATAAAGTAAGTTACATCTTGTTTGGATAATATTTAGGGAGGGAAGGAAAAGTGGATGGAGGAGTGAGAGGGCCAACATTTTGAGGATTGTTCTTTCCCTCCAAAATTGAAAGAAAATGGAGAGAAAGTGAAGTAATAGTTATTATCTAGGAAGCATGGACACACCGTGTTGACGAATCCTTAGGGATTCAGTTGACTCGAAAATAAATAGGGAAATTTATTTCCCTTTTAAATTTGAGATTGTACAGCCTGTAAAATTTGTATACTTCCTTCCTTGGGTGCTGTTAGTTAGGACCTAATTTCTAGGGATTGTTTCCTGATTTTGTGTAGTCTAAGTTTCCTAAAATAGTGGTGATTGTATTCTATATATTTGTAACTTTTCCTCAGAAATAATACAAGCAATATTCAACTTCATGGTATCAGAGCTCTTCTTTTCGAAATTCGAAAATCTTTGAGGAAGTTGTTTAGATTATCGGCCTTCTTTGCTGGTATTCAGAGTTTTTTATTTTTGAGGTTATTGGTCTCCTCTGTTTTTTCATTACCGACACAGACTATCGGCCTTAATTGCCGATACCCATTCACAGTATTTTTTTCAGCACAACCTTCTTTGCTGATTACAGAATATCTCTTTGGCCTTCATTGCCTGTAACCACTGATCTTTTATAACCTTCAAGTGATTCAATCTTTGCCCAAATCCCACGATGTTTGTCACGTCTGAAACTACCATTTTGACCAACTCCGAATTAAACCAACCTATTCAGACCTTACATGGCGAATTTCAAAATATAGAACCATCATATCAACTCAATAGAAAAAACTATCTGATGTGGTCTCAATGGGTGAGGACATTTGTGAAGAGAAAGGGAAAAAGTCAACCACTTGATTGGTCCTGTGCCAAGGGAAGATGATCCGAAGTTCGAAGCTTGGGATGTGGAGGACTCCTCAATTATGTCATGGCTCTGGAATTCGATGCAATCAGAGATAAGCGGAACCTGCATGTTTTTGACAACTGCCAAAGTCATATGGGACACCGTGAAGCAGACCTACTCCAAAGTTAAGGATGCAGCCTTGGTTTATGAAACAAAAACCAAAATTCACTCGACAAAACAAGGTACAATGTCTGTTACGGAGTATGATAACACTCAGAAAAGTTTATGTCTTCAGCTCGATTACTATCAGAACTTTAAGATGAAGTGCAGTGAGGATGCCGCTATGATGATGAAATTTGTGGAAAGTGAAAGGACTTATGAGTTCTTGGCAGGCCTCAATGCGGAATTTGATCAAATTCAGGTGCAAGTGCTAGGAAAGGAAGTTTTACCTTCTTTGAATGAGGTATTCTCCATCATACGCACTGAAGAGGGAAGGAGGACTGTGATATTAAACAATCCTCCTGATGAAAGATCTACCCTGGATGTGGTTAAGTCATCATACCCAAACAAATTCAACGGTTTGAACTCACACAATAAGAACATGCCACAAGTCAATAGAGAGGATCTTTGGTGCACCTATTGCAAGAAGCCAAGGCATACCAGGGACAAGTGCTGAAAATTGAATGGAAAACCACCTTTTGGCAAAAACCACAACTCTCAGCAACAGTACAACACATAAGGTAGCCAGGAAAATATTGCCCTTGTTGATGAACAACCTACTCAAGACTCAACTAGCAGCAGCTCGGAGATTGGGACACTAAATAAGGAAGAAATTGAAAAACTTCGGAGCTTCCTTACTTCAATTGACAAACCGGTTGGTTCATGTTCATTTGCACACTCAGGTAAGTATTCTATACCTCAAGCTCTTGGTGTCTTAAAGGACTGTAATTTGCATGCAACCTAGGTAATAGATTCAGGTGCAACAGACCATATGACCAACTCACCACATCATTTCACGACATACTCCCCATGCCCTGGAAACTACAAAATACGAGTTGCTAATGGAACTTTTGCATCTGTGGCAGGAAGAGGAACCATCACTCTTACACCTTCTGTGTCTTTAAAATCTGTTCTTCATGTGCCTAAACTTTCTGTAAATCTTTTGTCTATACATCAAATTACAAAAGACCTAAACTGTAAAGTGACATTCTTTCCCAATCATTGTGTCTTTTAGGAACCGGTTATGGGGAGGACGATTGGGCTTGCTAAAGAGAAGAAAGGACTCTACGTTCTGGATATCTGTGATGACAAGAGCAGTAGTTGTCTACCTTTGTCTCATTTCTCTGAAAAATTCTCACCAAATAAAGCACAAATTTGGCTTCATCATTTTTGTTTAGGGCATCCTTCGTTTTCTGTATTAAAAACTCTATTTCCTGTTTTGTTTCATAATTTGGATGGTAAGTCTTTTCATTGTGAAGTGTGTCAGTTTGTCAAACATCATCGTGTTTCATTTCTATTAAGTGATAATAAATCTTTATATCCTTTCTCTTTGATTCATACTAATTTATGAGGACCTTCTGGGATTCCAAATATTACTTGAGCTCGCTGGTTTATTTCCTTCATTGATGACTGCACTCGAGTTACTTGGTTGTTTCTTATGAAAAACAAATCTGATGTTAATTCTATATTTCCTCTATTTCTTAAAATGATTCAAACTTAATTTGGTGTTCTGATAAAAAATATCAGATCAGACAACACGTGAGAGTATTTTAACTAGATTCTTTCACCATTTTTCCAAAGGGAGAGAATAGTCTACTAATCTTCATGTATTGCCACTCCACAAGAGAACGGGGTTGCAGAACGAAAAAACCGTCATCTCCTTGAAACAACTAGAGCCCTTTTATTTGAGAAACAAGTGTCTAAATCCTACTGGGGGGCAAGCTATGTTGACTGCAGCTTATCTTATAAACCGACTACCACCGAGGGTATTAGGAAATAAAACTCCAGTCAATATCTTTTATCAATTCTATCCTAAATTCAACAAGTCCACCCCATTACCACCTAAAATATTTGGTTGTGTATCTTATGTTCACACTCATGCACACAATCGGGATAAATTGGATCCTAGAGCTCTTAAATGTGTCTTCCTTGATTATTCCTCAACCAAAAAGGGGTATATATGTTATCATCCCAATTCAAAAAGGTTTTATGTCTCCAAAGATGTTACCTTTGCAGAAAACATGTTATTCTTTGGTAAAACTTATCTTCAAGGAGAGCATTTATTGGAAGATAAGTCTGATTTGAATCTTGTTTTTGATAATCTTGATGAAACACATGTTCCTTCTGTCAGTTCTCTTGTTCCAGCAGAAACATCCTTGTCTCTAACGGAAACCAACAAAAATCCTGATGAGCAAACAGAGAATGATGGTACTACTTTGTCATTACAAGTGTATTCACGAAGGAAGAAGTCTGAGCCTGAACCGATGCAAGCCTAAGAAGCCGAACCGGTAACAGGTACTGTGCATTCTTCTCCATGTTCAAACCCTCTTGCTTCATAACCTAAGCTTACAGACCTTGATATACCAATTGCCCTCAGAAAAGAAAAACGAAAATGCACTCAACACCCTATAGCAAACTTTATCTCCTTTGATAGACTCTCTCCACCACATAAAGCATTTCTCACAGATTTACACACCATTAGAATTCCACAAACAGTCTAAGAGGCATTTAGGGATAAGAAATAAAAAAAAGCCATGAGTGAGGAAATGAGAGCACTAGAAAAAAATAAAACATGGGATATAGTTGAGTTGCCAAAAGGGAAGAAACTGGTAGGGTGTAAATGGGTGTTTACTGTGAAGTATAAAGCTGATGGGACCTTGGAAAGATACAAAGCTTAGGCTCGTAGCCAAAGGCTACACTCAGACATATGGAGTAGACTATCAAGAGACATTTTCTCCAGTCGCAAAAATGAATACTATTAGAGTATTATTATCTTTAGCAGCCAATCTGATAATTTTAAAGATAACAATGTGTGCAGGTTGAAGAAAGCCTTATATGGGTTAAAGCAGTCACCTGGAGCATTGTTTGGGAGATTTACTAGTGTAATGAAGAGCATGGACTTCAAGCAGAACCAAGGTGACCATACCCTCTTCATCAAACGATTGCAAATTGGTAAAGTTACAATCCTGATTGTTTATGTTGATGACATTATTGTGACTGGAGATGACTTTGAAGAGATTGAGAAACTCAGGAAGTAACTGGCCAAAGAATTTGAAATGAAGGAATTAGAAAAACTGAAATATTTCTTGAGAATTGAAGTAGCATATTCTAGAAATGGCATAATTATTTCTCAACAGAAATATATCCTTGATCTTCTTAAAGAGACGGGTATGCTAGGCTGCAAGCCCTCAGACACTCCTATTGAGCAACATCACAAATTAAGAAAAGTTGCAGATGATGTGATGGCAGACAAGGGGAGATATCAAAGGTTAGTTGGGAAACTTATTTACCTATCTCACACAAGACCCGACATTACCTATGCCGTAAGTGTTGTCAGCCAGTTCATGCACTCTTTGAAGGATTCCCACAAGCAAGCTGTTTACCGGATCCTACAATACTTGAAATCTACCACTGGGAAAGGCATTATCTTCAAGAACAATGGTGAACTAAGCCTAGAAGCCTACACAGACGCAGACTGGGGTGGATCAGTAGTGGACCGTAGGTCAACTTCTGGTTACTGTACCTTCTTAGGAGGAAATCTGGTGACTTGGAGGAGTAAAAAACAGGCCGTAGTAGCTAGATCAAGTGTTGAAGCAGAATTTAGAGCTATGGCACAAGGAGTCTGTGAACTTTTGTGGCTAAAGATTATCTTGGAAGACTTGAGAATCAAGTGGGAAGGAAACATGAAGTTATATTGTGATAACAAGTCAGCAATCAATATAGCTCACAATCCGATACAACACGATCACACAAAACATGTGAAAATTGATCGGCACTTCATCAAGGAGAATCTAGATAGTGGCTTAATTTGTACTCCCTATGTCTCAACAAATGGGCAACTTGCGGACATCCTCACTAAAGAACTTCCGAGTCACCTGTTTCAACATATTATAAGCAAGCTGAGAGTGGACAACATCTATTCATCAGCTTGAGGGGAAGTGTTGACAAGTCCTTAGGGATTCAGTTGACTCGAAAATAAATAGGGAAATTTATTTCCCTTTTAAACTTGAGATTGTACAGCCTGTAAAATTTGTATATTTCCTTCCTTGGGTGTTGTTAGTTAGGACCTAATTTCTAGGGATTGTTTCCTAATTTTGTGCAATCTTAGTTTCCTTAAATAGTGGTGATTGTATTATCTATATTTGTAACTTTTCCTCATAAATAATACAAGCAATATTCAACTTCAGTTTAGGGTGCCGTATTCGTGTCCGACATGTGCCGTATCCATGTCCGACACATGTCGGACACACATACTCTTAGGACACGCCAGTATAAGTGTTGAACACCCCAATTGGCGTGTCCTGATTTTTATTGTTTTATTACACTCTGGTGACACACAAAGACACGTATTGGACACATTTAGGATACTTTTTGATGACTTGATGTTACATTCATATGCATTACACATAAAAATGTACAAAAATATATTTTTGGTCCATGTCCATGTCCTCACTTTTTTAAAATCACCGTGTCCCATGTCCATATCTGTATCCGTATCCCTACCCGTGTCCGTATCCATGTTTCTTAGGTTATTATTTTATTTTAAATACCAAATATACCAGTCAATTTATGACCAAAAAGCTAGGGTTTTATATAGAGAATATATATAATAGTAAAATTGCAGTATACACTTCCCTTCCCTTTATTAATTATTATCAAACCAAACAAGAGGAAGGGGAGGTCACCCCTTCTCTTCTCTCTTGGGTATCCAAACAAGAGGAGAGGTACTTCTCCTTCCTTCCCTTCTCCTTCATCCAAACAAAGCTTGATGAAAAATTTAATCCCCTCACCTGTATTGTGTGCATAGTAACACTAAATATTTCCAAATCCATAATCAAGAAACTTAAATAATACAATAGAGTTTTTGAGTATTGGTTCTCTTTAGTTGTATGCATTCAAGCCAATAGGAAAATGCCCACCATTCACCCCCACCTCCAGCGCTCTCTTCTCTCTTCCCCCTCTATCAAAAATATACAAACAAAAATAAGAAAAAAAAAACAAACATAAAATCATTGTAGCAACAATGTCTAGGAGTTTCAAACGCTCAAAGAGGTAAGCAAAATTCAATTGAGTTTGACCGACAAGATGCAGATAGCTTGCTACCCAACTATGAAACAACAGAGACAATGCTAAAACATGGACGCTAAGGTGTTATTATTAGATTCCAATATGTAAACTGAAATTCTCTTTTCTTTTCTTCCTTTTTGGTCGTGTAATAATTGTAAATTCGAAGTTTTGACCCCTTTCCTTTTGCTTGTATTGTAATCCTTACACATTAAGGATATAATTATACCTAAATACGAATTCAATTATATATTAACACCAACAAACAAAACTTATATTTGCTTCAATCGAAAAGGTTATATTTTCTAAGAGACTGGAATAAAATATTACAGGAACAACGAAATTCTAGTGTTTCCATTGAAAGACACCATAACATAGCTAAATGCACCAAAAATACAACGCAATGTACTGAAACAATAAATTCAACACTTTTGATTAATATTGTAAATTTTTGTTGTGAAAAATGCAAAAGGTTGTATTAATATAGGTCTCTTATGAATTTCTAAAATATTTCCAAAACATTTTCGTTGTTGTGCTAATCAAAACTACATATTGAAATAAAACTTTAATCCTTGATTAAAACAATATATGGAACATCATGTTCTATGATATGAAATATATATTCCAAATCCATCATGTTCTATGACAGTAAATATCTCATTTCAAGGGATGTGACAGAGCTAACTAGTTGCTTTGTGGCCTTTGGTTTGTTCCTAATTTTCAATTCATAATCTCTTCAAGCTTAATTACCTTGAAGAAGAGGGAAAATTGTTTACATCTTGATCAGATTTTTCATTATTCACCATGGTTGCCCGTAACACCCTAGATCTTGCATTTCATTTTAAACATCTCATCATGCATTATGCGTCCTTAATTGAGTATAAATTGTGATTTGTGTGGCTTTAATTGTTGAAATCGAATTGAATTTGGATATGTGCATGCATTTAGTTGGGGATTTCTCATAATTGACTGCAAGTCTAAATTCTCATGCCTTATAAAAATGTTCAAAATATTTAGAAAATTTATTATTCTATATAATTCTAAAATCCTGTTATACAGAATTCTAAATGACTTCTGATTTACTTTTGCAAATGCAAATGATTCTATCCTGTTACATACTACTTACTAAAATTAATTAGTATTCATGACAAAACCTCTGAGTGCCATGATATTCAATGGACTGTGAGCTCACCAAAATCTATTAAAATATCAAGTTGTAATGCTTAAGTAAGGAAAGGATCACAAGGAGCTTGCTTATGAGTGGAAAGACTTTTTGCATAAGTGAAGATATCTTGTAATACATGGAGTACGTTGATGTAACTTTAGATTTATTTGGTGGAGTTATATGTAAATATATATTGGCCTCTTATGTATTAAGGCTACAAGATGTATAACTTGTATAATTTTGAATATTGCATATAATTGTATATTAAATGTTGGAAGCAGGAATGGGCATGAACTTACACACATCTTGTTATCCAATGACCACAAAGTCTCTACTTTAGTATATGTGTATGTTTACACTCCCACTGTAACTTTTAAGTTAATTGTAACAAATCAATCTATAAACCAAGTGCACTTTTGTCCACCCTAAGAAGCAAGGTCACTTCTAAGAAAGTGTTGTATCTGTGTCGAACACGACACTCATTGAACACTCCCCAACACGTGTCCAAACATGACCTATTATTTTTTTATTTTTTAGAACCGAACACACTTCGAACACTTAGGAGAGACGTGTTTGTCACTTGGGCACACGTGTCTATTACTTAAGACACATAAAACCCATTGAAAGTTTGAATAAAATTACTTTTGACCCAATTATAAGATAAAAACAACAGGGATTTAAACTATAAAATTACTCATCCTTTAGACTTTTCATTTTAAAGAATTTTAAAGCCTAAAGTTCCAATTTCTTTATCAATAGAGCTTTCTAAAATAGGTATTAGGACTTTATGTTCGTACTTCTTTTCCAATACGTAGAATGTGGTTGATATATTTCATATTTTGATATAATAAATTACAAATGCATTTGTAATTAAAAAATGAAAATTAGTTATTACTTTCATGTACATAAATATATATATTTACTTGTTGCCATGTCCATGCCATGTCGTGTTTTGATCTTTTTTAAAATTATCATTTCATATTGTCCTTGTCTGTGCTTTCTTAATGTCCAAGATTGGTTTGGCCTTAGGTACCTTTGGTGGCTTTTATCCGCAGAGGGTGGGTTTGGGGTTGTGACATTACTAGAACAAACAATCACTAAAAGCAAATAATTAAAAAGCAACAAACAAGAAATTCTACAGAATAAATGCCACCTCACTATTCTCAATATGTTTTTATCATTTTTTACCATAAGTGGAGAATAAAGTGTTTATGTATCACAAATATCAAAAAGGAATACAATACCTCACCACCATTAACACCTCCCTCATAGCATGGCTTCAAACTAAGTGCACGTTCAAGGTAAGGTTTCCAGTGCCCGGTTAGTAAATCTCTCCTGATCATCTCAACGCCACCTTGATAATGCTATTCAAAAATTTATTCCTGAAAAATCTCAGGTGCTGATCCACCAACTTAAGGAATAAAAGGAAAACTGGGATCAAGAAAAGGGGCAGAAATCAGATGTACCTCCAGCATATTTCTTAAAAAGTGTTCTTCATTGAAATAATCTCTACGTACAAAGACAAAGGGCAACCTGTATGCCAGGGCTTCACTGACAGTGCCGTATCCAATTTTTCCTGAAACAATAAGCTAACAATAAGGCTGCTTCAATGCTTGCTTTCATTCAATGACTCCAGATACCTAAAAATTCTCCTACTGACCAAGCATACAGTCAGATGCTGCTATGAGATCAGGAGTATACACATCTTTTGCAAGCTTTATGAAATTTGGAGGAAGCTCCTGATTATCAGAACCACCACAAACCTGAATGACAGAAAAACAATCACTTTTAACCAAAGTAGGCATCATGTCTCCAACTACCTAAGCACATCATAACCCTAATTAGAATATATGCCACAAAAGATACCAGGCAGAGCCAACCAGAAGGCAGGTACTCCTCTTTTAACTTCCAACCTGCTGGCTGCAAATGGTAGATAGCAGTATGAGGTACGATTAAAATCCACCAAGGTGACTGACATCCAAAATGACGTAACCATGCATAAAGGTGTTCATATGCACACTAAGAAAAAAGTCACAAGTTTAAAAGGGAAATCGTTCTCCGGAAACAGATGAATAAAATGAGTCAAAATATCACTCATGGCATAATAAAAGAACGTGAAATTATCTGGGAAATTAAAGTGCACAACAAGGATGGTGGAAGATTAATCCAACAGAGTTATCATCACCTGACCTTCTTTTAATAAGTTGACAATGTAAGTGCTACATACAAATATATGAATCAGTTATCAAAGAGTGTGTGTCAATGAAATCACACTGCCATCCTCACGAGAATATTACTGCATTTTACTCATTCAGCCAATTGTGCACTGAAGATGTGTATCTTTTATACTAGTTCAAACACCACTTTATCTCTAAATACGACATTGTAACTCATACACTATACCGTTTCAGAAAAATCATGTACTCCCTCACAATAATTACTATAATCACATATTGAACTCAAGTCAAGTGCCTGCATGCAGCAGGTAGTGAAGATTATGACAATAGGTTTTCAACATTAGAAAACACATATTTTACTCCGAGAATCCAATAACAAAGAAAGATAACAAAGCATGCAGTTACTAAGGCATAGCTCTACAAAGGGACTAATCAGTAGCACACTACAAAGGGACAAATTGGTAACACACCTGTCCACCAAAGTTCAGGATAACAAGCTTCACATCATCCCCGATCTCAAGCTCCTTCCTCACCTGGAATACCAAAAGAATAAATTGATAAGTAACCTACATTTTGAATTAACTCTACCATGGAAAAGACTAAAAATAATAATCCAAACCTCCTTGCGAGATTTGTGCAACCTCCTCACAACTAAAGGCACATCAATCACATCACGGAAGGCAGGCACTGCAATCTCAAGGACACAAATAGTAAGAAAAAATAATATATTGTTTAAAATTTCCATCTCCAGATGCATGGAGAAATGATGAATAAAGAAAGCAATTAAGTATCTGATCAAATTGCTAGAATAACATACTTGGACAGTATCCTGGAAGCCGGATTAAGAACTCACAGTGAGAATAGTCCTCTGCAATCTGTAGTAATCATCAACCAACAAAAAACTACATCCACTTACTATTTCACCAAAAAGAAAAGAACAAAAGGAACAAAAATTATATTAAAAAAGAGAAAAAAAATAGTTGCACAGCCACAAGAAATGCCAAAAGACAACATTTGAAGAGCCAATGGAGTGAGATCTTCAAGAATAGTATCATCAACTCAAGTTTCATGTGACATTGTAAAAATAAATAAAAAGAAATATTTAACGGAGAAATGTACAGATAAAGAACAGGACAACCAACTGCTAAAGCTATTAGAGAACGGGACAACCACTGAATATCAAGCACTCACACTTCCTCCACACATGACCCCATCAACCACAGCGAGAGACAAAATATCAAACAAACTAAACAAAACCTGGTGCACCATGCACATACACACGGAACAATGTGCACATTGAAACAAAAGGAGAGAACAAACATAGACAAAAGACTTGTTCCCAAGAACTCCTGAAACCAAAGCTCTAATCATGTATTTAGTATGTAGGCAACAGAGGGTTGGCTCCTATAATTAGATTACTAAAAAATTGAATTTAAAAAATTACCCTCCCACTATAATACCTTAGGGTGTGCTTGGCAACCTGGAAAGGAAAGAAACAGCAAAAATAATGGAAGGGAAATAAAAGGGTTAAGAATAATTTCCTTTCTTTTGTTTGGCAATGACAAGGGTTTATTGCCAACAAAATCATTAAAATCATTGTGTAGTTTGGCTCAACAAAACAAATGGAAAAGAAAGAATTACTTAAACTACAAGACCCTTATCTCTAAATGATTTTGTTAAAAATGGGAGGATCAAATTCGGATAAGTGGAGAATAAAATATTTGGCACTTAATTGTTTTCCTTTATTTACAAATCCAACCACTTTCATAGCTTCTCAATGCTTGAAAAAAATCTGTAACTCATGCAAAAAGGATGGTCATATTATTGCTGGTTGCCGACAAAGGCCACAAAACAAAGGAATGCAAGCTCCTAACAAATGATTCAATCAGCTCTTTCTATACTTGGAATCACAAGTAAACCACCCAAATCCCAACTCTGGCATGTTGATTATGGTGCCTAAAACCATATGACATTCTCCTCGGACCATCTTACTGAACAATCTATCAAGGGAACAAACAAATCCATACAGATAGACAGTGTCTACCCATCAAATCTATAGGTACTATTCCACACTTGCAACATGTGTTCTACTCTACACATTTATCCTTGAATTCACTCTTAAAAGCACATAAAACATAAATAAAAAGGACCAGCAGCATACTTACTGTAAACTGAGACCCCCAGCCTCAGTTTTAGGCTTCCAAAGCCTATTATACTTGTTTAACCACTCCACAGAAGAGGCATCTTGCATTCCACTAAAACAAGTTGGAGGTAAGCAAGTAACTATAGTCATCATAAGCATATCTATCTTCCTAAAGTTCATCAGTCCAAAAACTTTTAGGCACTGGCTGATGTCCTTAAACATCACCTAATTCACCCAATATGCAGCATCATTCCAGGTGAACATATTGACCTCATACTAATATACATATATACACATTTATATAAAGGCTAATCAAGGAAAGGAACATATTTGGAAATGGAATTGCTATCACTAGGAAAGGGCGATTGGAAAACTGGACGACCAGAACTGCACAAAAAATAATAAGATGAAGCAAAGGATCACCTGCCAAATGATTGACCGATGATGATGACCAGCTACCATCACATACTCTGCATAGATGAAATCCCAACTGCAGGAACAAAATATTAATCTGATTGATAACAAAGATATATACTACTTTCGAGTGATTAGCGCAAGAGTAGGTAATTAAGACAAATTTTTCAAAACTTTATTGAGATTTAAATTGAAGCCCCTAAAAGTATTGGGCAAAACAAGAATCCATATATTACTTAAGGAAGGTGGAAACAAATGTTGCTATTCCTAGAGAGAACATGGACCAAAAAACAAGTATGGGGATAGAGTTTGGACAGCTAAATTGCGATTATCGGGAAGGAGTTAAGACACAATTTGAAATTGAGTTGATTTTCAATTTGAAATTGAGTTGATTTTCAATGTCATTTAAATCCAGGTTAAATTTAAACCAAATTCAAAGCAGGGCAATGGCCAGTTAAATTAGCTTTGAATGAGGCAATGGCCTGACTCTTTCTTTCTCTCTCCTTGTAACAATGTTACCAGTAGATTTCAGAATGCCTTGGCCGATACGATGAGATCCATGTCCTTAAACAATAAGAAATTGAGACCCTTGCCAAACTGTGTCATGCATGACTTTGTATTTATATTTTTGCCCTCCTTGAGTTATGTGTGATACATTTAGAACCTCAATCATTACAGGCTTTTCACATAAATTCTTCTTCAATAATTTCATTGTGCATGGTAGACTACAACTAGTGTAGGGTGATCATTCTGGCTTACCTTTGCACATTAGTGAGGGTGGCTTTTCATTGGTTGACTCTGAATTCGATCGGGAGGGATCAGATTATGGCCTCTTCTCCTAGATGAAAGGGCAAGACTTGTTTGGAAGCTTAAAGTGCTCTTACAGAGGAAGAATTAAATATAATCCTGATGGTAGTGCTCTTGGTAGCCACTGTCAATTCATACTAGGAAAATTTAGAGATCACTAGAAAAATATTGTACTCTACTCTCCAGAGCTAGAGGGAATTGGGTATGCCGTGAAAACAGAATTACTAAAACACTTTTGAGAGGGAAGACTTCTCTAGGGAATTTGCCATTATATAGCTGAGGGTGACTGTGAGGTTGTCACGGATTGGGGGAAGCTTAAGCCTTTGGATCCTTTGAATCTTGGTGCTATGCATTTTGTACAAAAGATCGTAGACTTGATGACCCCTTTTGTAGCAGAGGTCAAGTGGGTTGTAGATTGACTAACTAAAAAGCTGATTTCTTTGGTTAAAGGAGTCACTGCACTATAACCTGTTAGAGGACCTTTTATATAACATCCCCCAAAAAAAAAAACAACAAAAAAAAAGACAGATTTGGATTTGGTATGCATGGGTTTTAGTTCTACACTCTCTATGCACTCATATTGCTCTTAGCTTCCATTAATGAAGGATTTCTCGTCCTTTATTTGTATAGCCTTGTTTTCCATTTTTTATCTCTCATTATTTCTTCATACCAAATATATATATTGGCATATAAATGAATGAGTTGATAAATTCTGTAATGTGCAT
Organism: Euryodendron excelsum; assembly: GCA_033060915.1. NCBI lineage: Eukaryota > Viridiplantae > Streptophyta > Magnoliopsida > Ericales > Pentaphylacaceae > Euryodendron > Euryodendron excelsum. The sequence goes on from CM065378.1 coordinate 51,698,726, forward strand.
GTGAAATTGCCCTGATGACAAGTTTCAACCCTTCTTGAATAACAGGCGGCACTTGCAAACATCACACCATTTATCAGGTCATCCGATTAAATTTGCCACAAAGATGCATGCATACAAGGAACAAGTAATTGCGCAACAAAAGAGAGAAATCAAATACATAACACACAACCTACTCAACCAAGAGTATTAGGCTTGCCAAATGTCAAAATGTGGGCATTAAGTACGAGGACAGCTGCTCCACACAAACAAAATACTGAGGTTGAATTCATACCAAGTCCACAGCTTCCACCACCCCATTTAGACAAGACCACCACTAGGCATATTTTTTTTCTAAAGACTGAAATTAGGTGAGGAAAGGTGTGCAAACAAAAGGACACAACATCAGGTAGAGGGTATATATTGACAAAGCTAATTTTTCCATATGAAAATGTTTTGACAATTTATAAGGCTAGAAAAATGAAAAAAATCACCTCCATGCTATGAGCTATGTTGCATGGACTCGTGTACGGGTAGGGATGGCCAAAACGCTCAATAGTTTGAGCACCAACCCATTAGGATTTGGGTTCAAGGGGCCTCTAATCGGGGTCGGATCAGGTTTGGTGAAGGAAAAGACAGACCCGAAGTGGATTGGGGTGCATTCGGGATGAGAAAATGGTCCCCCAATCCGATCCACAAAGTCTCCAACCTCCACGAGAACTTGTCGCTGACGTCACCTGGCTCCTCTCCATCTTCAACTCTGACAGCGGCAGCAAGCTCTCTCTCACACCAACCTCTCCATCACTCCTACAGAATCAACTCCTCTCTCTCTCTCTCCAACACTTTTAATTTCAACTACAATATCATTTGGTATCGTCATGATGCCCCCTTCAACATGGAAGTGGCTCAGTCTCTTAAGTAACACTATTTTCTGGCTAAGACGGTGTGGGGTTTCGAGGGAATGCCCCACACCCGGGGGGGGGGGGGGGGGGGGGGGGGCGTTTGGAGAGTTGGGTCTGTAACTTGAATCTGTATCTCTCTTCCAAAAAGTTTTTCTCTGTCTTTGACCTTTAGACTGCTGCATGGTGGGGATTTGAAAGTCTGCAAAGGAGGTGCCTTTTCGAAAGTTAGGAATGCAGTTTTAGATGACTGCAAAGTATTGAAATAAATGGTTTATATGGGTGCATATATAATAATAGTAGGTATTTGAAAGGTATGTTTTATTATATGGAAGTAGAAGAGGATGTACTAACTTTTCTTTAGTAGGATCTGGCAGACTAGCATTTAATGTTAGAAGTGAGGTTGAAATGAGAGAGAGAGAGAGAGAGAGAGAGAGAGAGATAGGGAGGGAGGGAGGGGGGGGAGAGAGAGAGAGAGTAATAACTAGGGGCCAGCCACGTGATGTAACTAAAAGAAAATAATAGAAACAGCAAGAAATAGGGGCCAGCTATGTGGGAAATGAAAGGAAAGAAAAGGGAAGTCAGAGCAAAAAAAATAGGGGCCAACCGTAGAAGTGAAAAGGGAGCGAAGATGTTGAGTGATGGAAATGAAAGTAAGAGCAACAAATGAATGGCAGCTAATGACAGACCACCAATAAATGAATTCGATATATCTCTCCTCATTGTTTCTCTACATTTTTTTTGAACACTTCCTTGTGTTGTTGGTGGGTTTGTTCGCATTCCGTGTTCATATTCAGTTATAAAGAGGAACTAGCTCCATGAAAATTTGTTGCCAATGGTGGCACTGTGACAGCAACAGAGAAGAGTAGTGGTGGTCAGCAGCAGCAGCAGCAGAGGTTGTGCCAGTGGTGAGTTTCCGATGAACATGCCCTCCAATCTCCAGAACTTCAATGGAGAGGAAGGGAAATTTGGTTGGACGGTGATGGGAGGGCAGAATGCTACACAGGGCAGATCGGTGTAGGGGCGCAGCCGGGGCCGGGGGAGTGCTCAAGCAAAGCAGGGTGGATGGGGAAGTGTTCAAGCAAGGCGGGGCGGGGCGGGGCGGATTCGGGGGGAAGGTTCATCTAAATGGAACGGGAGGGTGGGGTAGGGGTCCCCCGACCCAAACCCATCCAGTTGTCATCCCTAGGTAAGGGTGTCTAATAGTATGTATCTAAGTATCAGATTCATCTAATTCCCACATCCAATGACACAGGGACACATCAAAATATTCATATTTCTTAATAGATTTCTATTTCTTCTATTTTATAAGATAAAATAATGTTTACAAATTGTTTTTAAGTATTTCATGCATGATATAGAAGTTTTATGCATATTTTTATTGTAAACTCAAATTACTAAACATTTTTGTTGGGTGAATAATCTAGCAATACATATCATATACTTATCCCATACCTTTACCCAAAAGTCAGAGTCCAAGTGTCGAGTGTCCGACATGAGTACTTCATACATTTTAAAAAAGTCTGGGTAACATAAGCTACAAGGATAAATGGTCCTAGAAATAACCTACACAAGGAATTTTAGAAAGCCACTACATATGACCTACTATCACACTGACCAAACATTAGAAAGCTTCAACTATTACAAATCCATCTCACTAAGGATCCCACAAGCTTAAAAACCCCAAAGGGGATTCCTCCTAGTCCCCTCAACCAGCTAAGATAGCATCTACGCTCACCTATGGATTATAAAAGCTATGATGCATAAACGATTGCTCATTTGATTTCACGACTATAGAAGGCTACAAAGTCATCTTTTCACTTAGTGGTATATGCTTATCCATAGGTTTTACGTCACTAGAAGCTTGTGCCAGCAGAGCATAGGATTGCTTTCATTTCTTTAACAACCTTGTGGTGCTTCATGCCCTTCATTCCTAGTCATAATAGGCCTTTTTTCGGTGTCTGTATGCTTCTATTGCATACAATTGTGCATGAAGCTTTTCTTAATTTGTATTCCATAACCACTTAGAGTGCATGAATAATCTGCTATTTCGTGGGTCAAGTTTATTTGAAACTTTAATGTGCATGCACATATCTTTTAAGCTACAGTGTGTTGTTTTGTGGAAGGCAGTTTGTTCAAATGTTATCATGGCAAGCTACTGTTTCTCTAAAGTAAAAAGTGTGGCAACAAGGCTGGTACAGGGAAATGAAACTGAAGTATGAAAGGTAGCAATTTTGTTTGATGAGCTTAGTCAATCAGAGTGTTTTCAAGGAGAAAATACACATTAGAATATCCATGTCAACCCCATCATTTATACCTAAGGAATATAGTAATTGGTTAAGTGGGAATAAACAAACTCTGAAAATTGTTTACTACGCATTCGTCTATGATTGTAATTGTTTTTCTGAGGTATTGAAATAATCTGGGGAGATCTTTCTCCTCTTCTATTTTCTTCTCATTTTAAATGCTGGTTGATGTTGACTTGTAAGCAACAAAAAGGCTGGTTGATGTTGCTCAATTATTATAGCTCCTAACAAAACTAAACTTGCTATAAGATTGGGCTTAATTGACACAATTAACTTAAAAAACTGCTGCAAGGTTCAACTAACCACGCGATGATGGCTCTATAGACAATGATCTTAGTTAATGTCAGCAAATGATGTCACCAAGGACACAGCATACCAGAGACAGCTCTCCCTGTAATCTAAATGTAAAATTTCAACCTGGTTGAAGTTCATTCAGTATCTTCCTTGAGCTCTGACGTGTTAAAAAACCAAGCCAATACACCAAGTTGGGCCCTGAAATTCTTGAGGTTTACTCAAAACATGTACAGTACTACAGTCCCCCTACCACCATTTCTATGGCACCAAATGGAGGACAATTGGAAAATTTGGGCTTAAAGCACATTCCTTGGTTTCATTACCAACGTTAGGTTGACTGCTTTTCTTTATAAAACAGTAACCACCTTTGCACAAGTCAATGGTGTTTGATGCCAACTTTCTAGTGAACATATAAAGGTTCCATCAAGACTAAAGGTGATAAATTGGAACATTTTTCTATAATTTCTGCTGAACTATTGAGCTCTTTACGAGAGCTACACTATTAAAAAAAAAAAATTGAGAGCTAGACTTCAGCTACGCAAGAAACCTCAAAGAAAAATAAGAGAAATCACAGAAGCAAAATAAAGTAAAAAATAAAAACACGGCAATAAAAAAATTATGGAAAAAAGAATAATAACAAAGACAAGTTACCTGAAGTTGGTGACACAAACAGAGCGAATACCAGCATCAGCTGCTGCACGGCATGCAACTGGAACCACATCTGAAACCTGTTTCCATGAAAGTACTTATAAACATCACATAAGATAAGAGTCTATCTTCAAATGGGACACTGATCTCAACGTAACTCCAACTTTATAAAAGAAAAGACTTCACTCCAGCAGAAAATTACACTAACATCTGACATAATATTAAATCATGTATTGAGAATAATCAAAAGACAGACCCTAATGCAAGTATACATCCAAAAAGCATTTAATTACCACTAAGTCAGCCTTGATGGAGTTCAACCACTCTACTTCTGTTGCCAAAATGGAAGCACGAGGTACTACAGCTGTCTCGGAATACTAGTTTAACCAAATGAACACTAAATAATTAGGATAATATTTAGTAAAGCAAGCAGGCAAGTAAAAAAAATTAAATTAAAGAATAAACTTAGAGCTAAAATGGAAAAAAAAAATTGCATAAGAAGTGCACAAAAGGAACAATGTAGTTTCTAATTAACTCCGACAAATGTATAACAATTTTTGTAGATCTTATCATCAGTGATTAGGCATACCTTCTCCAAGGAGCCAAGGCGATCCACTGTCAAAGCGTCTGCTTGAACTGCTCCACAGTCTAGTACCAGCTGTTTCCCAAACATAAATCATTATAATGGAAAGGCTTGTATACATATGATGCATATAAGTTTACATACACAGTTTCAGGATAATGGTTTCTAGATTTACAAGGTTAGCAATGCTGTAGTGCATAGAAAACAAAAAATTTCTAGATGAAATACCTAATAAAAAGGAAATATAGATCTGTCCCTCAGTATAAAGGTTGAATTCCACACACAAGTTCTCACCTTATGTTTTTTGTTTTTTTTTTTTTGTTGTATCATAGGTTAGACACGGAAAAGAGAAAAAGTAGAGCATAAATAAAAGTAAGTCAACTATCCCTATAGCAGATATTCTTTCAACAAGCAGAAATTTATAAATGAACAGACCTTCCGAAGAAAGAGTCGAGGTGACTGTATTTCAGTTGTGAAGACAAAGTTGGGTGCACCAGTGACTACGTGAACATCATGTCCAGCAAGAATGAGGTGTCGAACAACCTACACAGCACAAGAGTTAAACCAGTAAACAACTAATAGAAAGTAACATAATCCAAATTAGCTAATTGAACCTATAGTAGAACATCTATGAGCCATAAGATTAATCAGAAATTTCACCCAATAATCATTTAACCCTTTGTTTTATTGCCAAGAAAACTGAACAGAAAGAAAACAAATCATGGCCTACCATTATCAGTTTTTATTATTTATTTATCCTTTCATTCAGAGGAAACCAAACCAAAACAACTAAAGTAGAAACTCAACAAAGGTGCTCATTCAATCTCATTCGTACTCCATTTTTTTTTCTTTTTTTTTTTTTTTGCAATTTCTTGGAAAACATATCATGGGTATTGAAATTGAGGATTAGTAGTCCTCATCAGCCATCAATACTGAACTAGCCAGATTAGCGGAAACTAAACTTTCAAAATTGAAGCAATTTAGGAAGTAAATAACCATACAGCTATCAAATTTTCAGAGTTAGCATAATATAAACAATTCTTTTACCATTACCTTGGTTCCTTAATAAGGATCATCCTGATCAAATTTAATTGTAAATATGATAAAGAAAAATGGCGAATTATCATGCCAGACGACGAAAATTTAAAAAAAAAAAAAAAAAAGAAATATAAAAAACTTTAAATTGACAACCCAGTATGGAAAAACAAATTAAACTATAATCACCAAAAATGATCAACCCAGTGTCAACAAGCACTAATAAAAAGTTGTGCAGATGTTTCTTTTAGATAGCGTGGTGGAAGTAATAAGAATGGACCTCAACAACACGAGTGGCGTGGCCGAAGCCATGACCAGTGACATAGTAGGCAAATACAAGGTGCTTCCTCGATGCTGAGACTTGGTCACTCCCGTCTTCAATCCTCATTGTCTCCCCCTATCTCTCTCTCTCTCTCTCTCTCTCTCTCTCTCTCTATATATATATATATATTATAATAATGTTTAATGGGGGAGGCGGAAGAGAAGGCGAGTGGGGAAAGCTGCGTAGTCTGCTCGGACTGTTTGACTGACGTCAGGTGATCGTGTATTCTTATCTTTGTTTGCTAATTTTTTGCTTCTTTTTGTTTTTTATTTAATTTTGGTTTTATTTCGTTTTGTTTGTTGTGTAACAACAATTATAAACTATTGCGAGCGATCGAGACCTTCCAACCGTTCGATTTCGCGTCAGCTGGGAATTGGTTAATTTTGGAGAACGGCCCTCGGTAGGCCATTGTAAATATGTAATTATGTATATTCTTTTTTCTTTTTTTTAATTAATATATGAAAAAATAAATTTTATATCTTTCCTCCTTTTGGTGGCTCGCTCGGTCGTGGCATGGGCAATTAGATCGAAATCTTTCAAAAAAGACGTGTGTTTTTTTATATATAATTTTTTTTTTTATGAAGTAAGAAAGTGTAATGGGTTTAATTGTTAAAAAAATAAATAAAAATCTTAAAATAAAAATTATATAAAATGTTAGAATGCAAAGTATAATTAATTTTATATTTTTTTCTGTACATATTTTTAAGATTTTACAAGTGAAAGTGGTGATAAAAATAAAAATAAATAAATAATTAAGTTGGATGAGTAGATTGAGGGCCTAACGGCGAACAACAAGACACAGGCAGTTATGTTCGAAGAGGAAGAAGCTAATGCTCCACTGTGCAACTTTCTACACATTTGCGACAGGGGTGCACACCCTTTTCTTAGCAAATTTCCCTGACAAACGTATTTTTTTTGTTTATTTCCCAACCTGAGTGCGGTTTTAACTTATTTTCGCAACCCAGGTTTAGCGCCTTTTAGAATAGCGTTTTCGTTAAAAAAACTTTTCCAAAAAGAGTTTTTACATTAAATACCTTAACTACTACCAGGAAAATACGAAATATACAGAAAGATGCGTAAAAACGCCATTCGAAACAGTTTTTATAGGCCCCAAAAAAGGCCATCACAAATAGCGTTTATAAAGGCCATAAAATGCTATTAGAAATAACGTTTGTTTAGAGGAAAAAACGCCATTTGAAAAGGCTTTTTTACCAGCAACACAATTTCCTGCACTGTTGAACTTAACTTTGCGTAACTTTCAAACCGGGACACCGATTGACATGGCGTCGACTCCCACACATCACTCGTGTCCCATCGGTGCCTCGCGTCAAGTTTCGCAGTCCCCGGACCCTTCCTCCCCGTTTCCGTACCCCGAAGCCCGAGTTCACACAACTCGAAAAACCTAAGTATTCAAATTCTAAAACTTTGTGTAACTTCTAACCCAGAGCACCAATTAACGTGCTGTCGACTCCCACACGTCACTCGTGCCCCACCGGTTCCTCCCGTCAAGTTTCACACTCCTGAGACTCTTCCTCCCCGTTTCTGTACCCCGAAGCCCGAGTTCATACAACTCGAAAAACCTAAGTCTTCAAATTCTAAAACTTTGCGTAACTTCTAACCCGGGACATCGATTGACGTGCCGTCGACTCCCACACGTCACTCGTGTCCCACCGGTGCCTCCCATCAAGTTTTGTACTCCCGGGACCCTTCCTCCCCGTTTCTGTACCCCGAAACCCGAGTTCACACAACTCGAAAAACCTAAGTCTTCAAATTTTAAACTTTGCGTAACTTCTAACTCGGGACACCGATTGACGTGCCGTCGACTCCCACACGTCACTCGCGACCCACCAGTGCCTCCCGTCAAGTTTCGCACTCCCGGGACCCTTCCTCCCCGTTTTCGTACCCCGAAGCCCGAGTTCACACAACTCGAAAAACCTAAGTCTTCAAATTCTAAAACTTTGTGTAGCTTCTAACCCGGGACACCGATTAATGTGCCGTTGACTCCCACACGTCACTCGTGTCCCACCGATGCCTCCTATCAAGTTTCGCACTCCCGGGACCCTTCCTCCCTGTTTCCGTACCCCGAAGCCCGAGTTCACACAACTCGAAAAACCTAAGTCTTGAAATTCTAAAACTTTGCGTAACTTCTAACCCGGGACACCGATTGACGTGCCGTCGACTCCCACACATCACTCGTGTCCCACCGGTGCCTCCCGTCAAGTTTCGCACTCTCGAGACCCTTCCTCCCCGTTTCCGTACCCCGAAGCCCGAGTTCACATAACTCAAAAAACCTAAGTCTTCAAATTCTAAAACTTTGTGTAACTTCTAACCCGGGACACCGATTGACGTGCCGTCGACACCCACACGTCACGTGTGTCCCACCGGTGCCTCCCATCAAGTTTCGCACTCCTCGGACCCTTCTTCCCTATTTTCGTACCCCAAAGCCCGAGTTCACACGACTCGAAAAACCCAAGTCTTCAAATTCTAAAACTTTGCGTAACTTCTAACCAGGGACACCAATTGACGTGTCGTCGACTCCCACACATCACTTGTGTCCCATCGGTGCCTCGCGTCAAGTTTCGCAGTCCCCGGACCCTTCCTCCCCGTTTCCGTACCCCGAAGCCCGAGTTCACACAACTCGAAAAACCTAAGTCTTCAAATTCTAAAACTTTGCGTAACTTCTAACCCGGAGCACCAATTAACGTGCTGTCGACTCCCACACGTCACTCGTGCCCCACCGGTGCCTCCCGTCAAGTTTCACACTCCCTAGACTCTTCCTCCCCGTTTCTGCACCCCGAAGCCCGAGTTCATACAACTCGAAAAACCTAAGTCTTCAAATTCTAAAACTTTGCGTAACTTCTAACCCGGGACATCGATTGACGTGCCGTCGACTCCCACACGTCACTCATGTCCCACCGGTGCCTCCCATCAAGTTTTGTACTCCCGGGACCCTTCCACCCCGTTTCCGTACCCCGAAACCCGAGTTCACACAACTCGAAAAACCTAAGTCTTCAAATTTTAAACTTTGCGTAACTTCTAACTCGGGACACCGATTGACGTGCCGTCGACTCCCACACGTCACTCGTGACCCACCAGTGCCTCCCGTCAAGTTTCGCACTCCCGGGACCCTTCCTCCCCGTTTTCGTACCCCGAAGCCCGAGTTCACACAACTCGAAAAACCTAAGTCTTCAAATTCTAAAACTTTGTGTAGCTTCTAACCCGGGACACCGATTAACGTGCCGTTGACTCCCACACATCACTCGTGTCCCACCGGTGCCTCCTATCAAGTTTCGCACTCCCGGGACCCTTCCTCCCTGTTTCCGTACCCCGAAGCCCGAGTTCACACAACTCGAAAAACCTAAGTCTTCAAATTCTAAAACTTTGCGTAACTTCTAACCCGGGACACCGATTGACGTGCCGTCGACTCCCACACATCACTCGTGTCCCACCGGTGCCTCCCGTCAAGTTTCGCACTCTCGAGACCCTTCCTCCCCGTTTCCGTACCCCGAAGCCCGAGTTCACATAACTCAAAAAACCTAAGTCTTCAAATTCTAAAACTTTGTGTAACTTCTAACCCGGGACACCGATTGACGTGCCGTCGACACCCACACGTCACGTGTGTCCCACCGGTGCCTCCCATCAAGTTTCGCACTCCTCGGACCCTTCTTCCCTATTTTCGTACCCCAAAGCCCGAGTTCACACGACTCGAAAAACCCAAGTCTTCAAATTCTAAAACTTTGCGTAACTTCTAACCAGGGACACCAATTGACGTGTCGTCGACTCCCACACATCACTCGTGTCCCATCGGTGCCTCGCGTCAAGTTTCGCAGTCCCCGGACCCTTCCTCCCCGTTTCCGTACCCCGAAGCCCGAGTTCACACAACTCGAAAAACCTAAGTCTTCAAATTCTAAAACTTTGCGTAACTTCTAACCCGGAGCACCAATTAACGTGCTGTCGACTCCCACACGTCACTCGTGCCCCACCGGTGCCTCCCGTCAAGTTTCACACTCCCTAGACTCTTCCTCCCCGTTTCTGCACCCCGAAGCCCGAGTTCATACAACTCGAAAAAAACCTAAGTCTTCAAATTCTAAAACTTTGCGTAACTTCTAACCCGGGACATCGATTGACGTGCCGTCGACTCCCACACGTCACTCATGTCCCACCGGTGCCTCCCATCAAGTTTTGTACTCCCGGGACCCTTCCACCCCGTTTCCGTACCCCGAAACCCGAGTTCACACAACTCGAAAAACCTAAGTCTTCAAATTTTAAACTTTGCGTAACTTCTAACTCGGGACACCGATTGACGTGCCGTCGACTCCCACACGTCACTCGTGACCCACCAGTGCCTCCCGTCAAGTTTCGCACTCCCGGGACCCTTCCTCCCCGTTTTCGTACCCCGAAACCCGAGTTCACACAACTCGAAAAACCTAAGTCTTCAAATTCTAAAACTTTGTGTAGCTTCTAACCCGGGACACCGATTAACGTGCCGTTGACTCCCACACATCACTCGTGTCCCACCGGTGCCTCCTATCAAGTTTCGCACTCCCGAGACCCTTCCTCCCCGTTTCCGTACCCCGAAGCCCGAGTTCACATAACTTAAAAAACTTAAGTCTTCAAATTCTAAAACTTTGTGTAACTTCTAACCCGGGACACCGATTGACGTGCCGTCGACTCCCACACGTCACGTGTGTCCCACCGGTGCCTCCCATCAAGTTTCGCACTCCTCGGACCCTTCTTCCCTATTTTCGTACCCCAAAGCCCGAGTTCACACGACTCGAAAAACCCAAGTCTTCAAATTCTAAAACTTTGCGTAACTTCTAACCAGGGACACCAATTGACGTGTCGTCGACTCCCACACATCACTCGTGTCCCATCGGTGCCTCGCGTCAAGTTTCGCAGTCCCCGGACCCTTCCTCCCCGTTTCCGTACCCCGAAGCCCGAGTTCACACAACTCGAAAAACCTAAGTCTTCAAATTCTAAAACTTTGCGTAACTTCTAACCCGGAGCACCAATTAACGTGCTGTCGACTCCCACACGTCACTCGTGCCCCACCGGTGCCTCCCGTCAAGTTTCACACTCCCTAGACTCTTCCTCCCCGTTTCTGCACCCCGAAGCCCGAGTTCATACAACTCGAAAAACCTAAGTCTTCAAATTCTAAAACTTTGCGTAACTTCTAACCCGGGACATCGATTGACGTGCCGTCGACTCCCACACACGTCACTCATGTCCCACCGGTGCCTCCCATCAAGTTTTGTACTCCCGGGACCCTTCCACCCCGTTTCCGTACCCCGAAACCCGAGTTCACACAACTCGAAAAACCTAAGTCTTCAAATTTTAAACTTTGCGTAACTTCTAACTCGGGACACCGATTGACGTGCCGTCGACTCCCACACGTCACTCGTGACCCACCAGTGCCTCCCGTCAAGTTTCGCACTCCCGGGACCCTTCCTCCCCGTTTTCGTACCCCGAAGCCCGAGTTCACACAACTCGAAAAACCTAAGTCTTCAAATTCTAAAACTTTGTGTAGCTTCTAACCCGGGACACCGATTAACGTGCCGTTGACTCCCACACATCACTCGTGTCCCACCGGTGCCTCCTATCAAGTTTCGCACTCCCGGGACCCTTCCTCCCTGTTTCCGTACCCCGAAGCCCGAGTTCACACAACTCGAAAAACCTAAGTCTTCAAATTCTAAAACTTTGCGTAACTTCTAACCCGGGACACCGATTGACGTGCCGTCGACTCCCACACATCACTCGTGTCCCACCGGTGCCTCCCGTCAAGTTTCGCACTCCCGAGACCCTTCCTCCCCGTTTCCGTACCCCGAAGCCCGAGTTCACATAACTTAAAAAACTTAAGTCTTCAAATTCTAAAACTTTGTGTAACTTCTAACCCGAGACACCGATTGACGTGCCGTCGACTCCCACACGTCACGTGTGTCCCACCGGTGCCTCCCATCAAGTTTCGCACTCCTCGGACCCTTCTTCCCTATTTTCGTACCCCAAAGCCCGAGTTCACATGACTCGAAAAACCCAAGTCTTCAAATTCTAAAACTTTGCGTAACTTCTAACCAGGGACACCAATTGACGTGCCGTCGACTCCCACACATCACTCGTGTCCCATCGGTGCCTCGCGTCAAGTTTCGCAGTCCCCGGACCCTTCCTCCCCGTTTTCGTACCCCGAAGCCCGAGTTCACACAACTTGAAAAACCTAAGTCTTCAAATTCTAAAACTTTGCGTAACTTCTAACCCGGAGCACCAATTAACGTGCTGTCGACTCCCACACGTCACTCGTGCCCCACCGGTGCCTCCCGTCGAGTTTCACACTCCCTAGACTCTTCCTCCCCGTTTCTGTACCCCGAAGCCCGAGTTCATACAACTCGAAAAACCTAAGTCTTCAAATTCTAAAACTTTGCGTAACTTCTAACCCGGGACATCGATTGACGTGCCGTCGACTCCCACACGTCACTCGTGTCCCACCGGTGCCTCCCATCAAGTTTTGTACTCCCGGGACCCTTCCTCCCCGTTTCCGTACCCCGAAACCCGAGTTCACACAACTCGAAAAACCTAAGTCTTCAAATTTTAAACTTTGCGTAACTTCTAACTCGGGACACCGATTGACGTGTCGTCGACTCCCACACGTCACTCGTGACCCACCAGTGCCTCCCGTCAAGTTTCGCACTCCCGGGACCCTTCCTCCCCGTTTTCGTACCCCGAAGCCCGAGTTCACACAACTCGAAAAACCTAAGTCTTCAAATTCTAAAACTTTGCGTAGCTTCTAACCCGGGACACCGATTAACATGCCGTTGACTCCCACACGTCACTCGTGTCCCACCGGTGCCTCCTATCAAGTTTCGCACTCCCGGGACCCTTCCTCCCTGTTTCCGTACCCCGAAGCCCGAGTTCACACAACTCGAAAAATCTAAGTCTTGAAATTCTAAAACTTTGCGTAACTTCTAACCCGGGACACCGATTGACGTGCCGTCGACTCCCACACATCACTCGTGTCCCACCGGTGCCTCCCGTCAAGTTTCGCACTCCCGAGACCCTTCCTCCCCGTTTCCGTACCCCGAAGCCCAAGTTCACATAACTCAAAAAACCTAAGTCTTCAAATTCTAAAACTTTGTGTAACTTCTAACCCAGGACACCGATTGACGTGCCGTCGACTCCCACACGACACGTGTGTCCCACCGATGCCTCCCATCAAGTTTCGCACTCCTCGGACCCTTCTTCCCTATTTTCGTACCCCAAAGCCCGAGTTCACACGACTCGAAAAACCCAAGTCTTCAAATTCTAAAACTTTGCGTAACTTCTAACCAGGGACACCAATTGACGTGCCGTCGACTCCCACATGTCACTCATGTCCCACCGGTGCCTCGCGACAAGTTTCGCACTCCCTAGACCCTTCCTCCCCGTTTTCGTACCCTGAAGCCCGAGTTCACACAACTCGAAAAACCTAAGTCTTAAAATTCTAAAACTTTGCATAACTTCTAACTCGGGACACCGATTGACGTGCCGTCGACTCCCACACGTCACTCGTGTCCCACCGGTGCCTCGCGTCAAGTTTCGCACTCCCGGGACCCTTCCTCCTCGTTTTCGTACCCCGAAATCTGAGTTCACACAACTCAGAAAACCTAAGTCTTCAAATTCTAAAACTTTGCGTAACTTCTAACCCGGGACACCGACTGACATGCCGTCGAATCCCACACGTCACTCGTGTCCCACCTGTGCCTCCCGTCAAGTTTCACACTCCCAGGACCCTTCCTCCTCGTTTCCGTACCCCGAAGCCCGAGTTCATACAACTCGAAAAACCTAAGTCTTCAAATTCTAAAACTTTGCGTAACTTCTAACCCGGGACACTGATTGACGTGCCGTCGACTCCCACACGTCACTCGTGTCCCACCGGTGCCTCCCGTCAAGTTTTGTAGTCCCGGGACCCTTCCTCCCCGTTTCCGTATGCCGAAGCCCGAGTTCACACAACTCGAAAAACCTAAGTCTTCAAATTCTAAAACTTTGCGTAACTTCTAACCCAGGACACCGATTGACGTGTCGTCGACTCCCACACGTCACTCGTGTCCCACCGGTGCCTCCCATCAAGTTTTGCACTCCCGGGACCCTTCCTCCCTATTTTCGTACCCCGAAGCCTGAGTTCACATAACTTGAAAAACCTAAGTCTTGAAATTCTAAAACTTTGCGTAACTTCTAACCCGAGACACCGATTGACGTGTCGTCGACTCCCACACGTCACTCGTGTCCCACCGGTGCCTCCTATCAAGTTTCGCACTCCCGGGACCCTTCCTCCCCATTTTCGTACTCCGAAGCCCGAGTTCACACAACTCGAAAAACCCAAGTCTTGAAATTCTAAAACTTTGCGTAACTTTTAACCCAGGACACCGATTGACGTGCCGTCGACTCCCACACGTCACTCGTGTCCCACCGGTGCCTCGCGTCAAGTTTCGCACTCCTCGGACCCTTCCTCCCCGTTTCCGTACCCCGAAACCCGAGTTCACACAACTCGAAAAACCCAAGTGTTGAAATTCTAAAACTTTGCGTAACTTCTAACCCGGGACACCGATTGACGTGCCGTCGACTCCCACACCTCACTCCTGTCCCACCGGTGCCTCGCTTCAAGTTTCGCACTCCCGAGACCCTTCCTCCCCGTTTCCGTACCCCGAAGCCCGAGTTCACACAACTCGAAAAACGTAAGTTTTCAAATTCTAAACCAGAAAATATGATCCAAACTCACACATATTATATGAAAAAACTAAATTATACATAATACTGAATTACAAATCTTAACAAGTTTTATGGACCATATTCATAGCAAAATAGTGGTTTGCCTGCAACGCTAAGGCTACTAGGTAGATAGTTTTGAAAGTCATCGTCACCTTCTTCTTCCAAGAAGTCTGAAAGTTCTGGGTCAGAAAGTAGTAATGGATCTTCAATAATTTCTAATATTCGTTGTGTTAGATTAATACATTCTATCTTTGCATGCTCTGTAAAATGATATCTATCCAACATTCGTTGCATTTGATCAATCTCGCGTTCCAGTGCTTTGATGACCTTCTTGTTAGGTGATCTCCTGTTGAACATCTTTGCCGAACGAGCCTTTGGGACACAGAGGCCATGCCATCAGCAATACATCTCTTGTTCACAACGTTTATCAAACAGGTCTTCCCACGGCTCTCTGTATATGCATTGGTCGTCGGTGACCCCGGAGGGTGGATGTAAGGACACCTCGCCGATAAATATGTGGCTGACCGGACCCATAGTATCATGCATTAGGATAGGTTTGTTAAGAAAGCAACGTTTTCGGCCATACCATTTGTTACCAACTGGGTCCGTGTATGTACGCACAGCATGGATAGCTGAGGATTGGTTTTGAACCGTCTCGTTGCTTGGAACCGAACGACTAGACGATGCCCCAAATAATCCCTTTCGCTTCGGCATCTTTTTAAGTATGGTTTAGCACTTACTCACATCTTCAAACAATGTATATATAGCCAATAATGGGTTCACGTGAATTCATTGGGTTGTGTGAAGCGTCAGCCTTCACGTGAAGGGTCAATAACAATTAAGTAACAGTTTTGACTGTATTATTGACAGTTTCAAAAAAGATAAAAAAAAAAAAAAGGTGAAAATGATCCAGAAGTAACTATTCACCATCGAACTTGCAACCTTCACGTGAAGTGTCAAGAACAATGCAGGCTTTATAAAATGACAAAGTTTCATACAATGAACTATAGCAACAGTAATATTTTATAAAATGACATGATCATACGAAGGCCATATAAAAGTTGAACTATACTTTATATATATTGCAACAATTTTTTTAACAAAATACAATACAAAATGAAAAACTAAATACCCTAAGTACTATACATGACCTCCAGAAAAAGCTTCCATAACAATCTCTACAACAATAAGTGGAACTCCAAAAAAAGTTTCAGTCACAAAAATAAATGAAAAACTAAATACCATAGCTACTATACATGACCTCCCGTACCACACGGGGGTGGCCTCCTATCTCTCCTTGACCTACGGACATAGACACGTGGTATCGATGGCTGCGGCTGTGCCTCTACCTATGTGATCTGTGAAGCATCATGTAAGTCGTCGGTAGAGAGTGCGTCTACCTGTGTCATCTGCGCTACCACTGAACCCTCTGGATGCCCACTGGTCGACTGGGTAATCAACGATGGCCCCTCTGCATAAGATGGTGGGAATGGAGGCACCGACTGCGACGACATGACAGGTGAAATCCGACCCTCTATATGCATATAGGACGTCTCGATACGCTGTCTTGATGTTAACAATGGGTCATCATATGCATCAGCATCCTCGTCATCGCCTAGTCCTGAGTAAGCAGATCCCTAGTCATACGTAATAGGGGAGCTAATGTGACGGGGAGCGCAGCGACGCGGTCTGACATCGTACGTAGTCGCATGTGATGAAGATGGTACATCCTGTGACTCACCGTGATATGTGTACGCTGGCATCGTCGGAGTCACATGCGATGAGGATGGTCTAAAAGCATCGGAGGACTGTGGCAGGTGATGCTAGGATGATCCTGGGGGGGGTGGTCGCACGAGAGGGGGAGCTGCTGACTGTCCAATCCACTCATGCTCACGTAATACACAGAGTAACGTGGCACTAATGTCCCGTACCCTATGTAGATCATGCAATACAGCTGGTGTGCCGTAAGTATAAATGGCACGATCTCAGTGTTGATGTATGGATGTGACATGGCGGGCCTGAAAAAATAAAAGAAAGCATGTATAACTAACTGATGTATACAAGTGACGTTTAAACAAATGAAAATGTTATGGCTATACTAACCGCAATCTTTACTATGGAGCCGACCTCAAGATATCCAGTAGCAGTCACATGAGCAGGATTGCCCACTAGTGGGCGTGTAATATGGCGGTACCACCCCATGTATGGATCGTCATATCGCATCTGTGCAGCATCAGGAACCCCAACTACCAGATGATCACGCTTATACTCCCATCGGTCGACATACTCGGCATGAATCTCACTCCAATCAGTGGTGCGTCGTCTCCCACGCATATCAATAGAATGTAACCTAAGCGAGTGTGGGGGAATAACCCCCGGCCCAACCCAATGGATTAGGCCCAATCTGCGCAAATCAAAGTTGGGGCTGCTTTGCTAGCCCAGATCAGAATTAGAAGGAAGGCCAGACTGCCGATCTCCTTCGCAGCGCGGCCCAAACCACGAAAGGCGGGCCCAAATCGCTAACGGTCTCTGCGCATTAAATGCAGAGATGATTCGCATTAAATGCGCATGCGGCTGCCCACGCGACGTCAACGTGCACGTCTGGTCAACCGGAATCTCCCGCGACGGTGCGCCAGGCCCTGTGGATAATCAGGCGGCGCCAATGATGACGCCTACCCAGCAGGCCATGAGAGCCTGCTGGTAGGCTAAGGCAGAACACACTCCCTCAGGGGTTCTATAAAAACCCAAGGCACCGAGAGCCAGGTATGGACAGTTAACCCCCAGTATTGACCACTCTCATTCATCTTCATCGATTAAGCTTGCTGACTTAATCTTTGGAGTGTGATCAGCCCGCTACGGGTCGACTCATTCTAACCTCTTCGTCTTGCAGGAGATACCTGGACTCATCCATTTTTGGGCTTGAGAGTTCGGCCCAGCCTTTCAGTAAAATCCCACTTACAGCGAGGTATAGCACTCATCTGGTACATCCTGCCTGAACCCAAACTGTCGTAAGACACGATCAGGTAAATGTAGCTCAACGACCTCTAAGCATACTAAAGGAGACCGAGTCAGCCATATATCCCTCCCTGCTCGGGAATAAGTCGGCAATGCATGCATGATGGCATCGTATGGTCTCCACGTGAACTGCAAACGTTTACATTGACAGTATTTGTTTTGTAACCAATGATAGGACAACTAAGTAATATGAATTACAATTTTAAACATGTTATACGTACCTTATCTGGCTGTAATCGGTCTAGCTGGTCTCTATATACGCGGACAACATGGGTGGAAGTAATGTCTGTGCTAAATCTAGATCTCCACCTGACATATACATTAAACATATTGTAACAATGTGAAAACATATTGTATGAATGATAAATATTGTATTAATGATTATAGGTAAGGAAGCATACGCAATTTTTTCATACCTGGCCCCCCATGGTCCGGTAGGGAACTGCACCCTTCCTACAAGTAATGACTGCTGGGCCTGAGTAGGGTCCTCCATGCGATGCGGGCACATGCATGGGAATCGCTCATATGCCCATATCTGTACAAAATGGGTGTGTCACTCGCACAACAACTAAGGCGAACTAAGTAACATCGACATTATTATCAAACACTGTAAATTATGCCAGCCTTTTTACCTGTACAAGTACGAGTGCCCCTGCAATCTGCTTAGCACCGGTCCTCGCGGCCCGACACATATACCTGTAAAGCATGGCTAGGACTGCACTGCCCCAGCTATATCTCACCGCAATGGAAAAGTGCTCCAAAAATGCAAGATAAGCCACTTGCACATAGGTCTGAGAGTAATCTGGGAATAGTATCCCCCCAATCAGTCGCATAATGTATGCACGTGCATGCCGCTGGACTATAACCTGATCGGCGTCATCTGGAAGCACCTGGAAGGTGTCATGGAGCCAACCAAGCTTGAGATCGCCCTTCCTGAACTGATCTGCGGCAGGGGCAATGCCCAATAACCGTAGACAAAGCTCCTGGCAGTCCACCATTGTAGTAGGCAGGTGTCGGCGAATGATGGCGTCCCCGTCAATAGGTAATCCCAACAGGACAGACACATCCTGTAATGTGATGGTGGCCTCACCTACAGGGAGATGGAACGTGTGTGTCTCCTCTCGCCAGCGCTCTACTAAAGCGGTAATCAAACTGTGGTCCAAACGGATGGGCCCAAGTTGGTAGACACCGTAAAAACCAGTCTGTACTACATACTGCAACACACACGGGTGTAACTGCACATTATACGGATAGGAGGCACCGCGTCTGCACTGTAGAGCCTCCGTACCTTGTGTGACAATTTGAGTATGAAGTCAAAGGCGTCAATGTTAAAAACTTAAAAATGCGCTTGTAAGTAAATGTAATATGTTAATTGATGTACCCCATGCTCCCATATGTACGTCGAGCGATGATGGGCCTGCATTGTCAGCACCGTGGTGTCGACTGGCCCTGGTAATCCTGTCTCCATAGCCCCTGCATCGTGACATGTGTTAGCACATGTGTAAAATATGATTATCCAGAACAAAGTAAAGCAATAATGTTAAGTGTATACATTGTCTACAAAATCAAGTAAGGTTGATGGATAAATAAAACATGTCACGGAGAAGGCTAATCTCTGCAGGCCATGTGAATGAGTTGAGTAGTCTCAGCTTAGTTATTATAACTACAACTATTCAATATAGGATGTGAATGCATTATGTGACTAAAGCCTGATAAAGCTATTATTGAATGCCAATTGTGTTCAGCTTTGCAAAATTATATCAACTCTACGTAAGTGATTGGCTTCGAAAATTATGACAAGTTTATGCAACATATAGTAATATAATTAAGTTCACATATAGATAGAACTACCCATTATCTAAATTACAAATACAAAATAAGTCTTTACTAGCCAGCTAATTGTCCTTGCAATACATAAGTCAGGCAATCCGGTTTGGACATTTACGCCTATCATGGCCTTGTTGCTTGCAAATGCCACAATTATTGGTTTGACGTCTTCTAGAGACGTCCATCTCATTCTCAATTTGTTTGTTGTTTGGTCGCCCGGGAGTGGCTTCTCGTTTACGGGTGGGATCTGGAATGACCTTTGGACCATTGTATGAAGTCCAATAATGCTTGTGCACCATCGGTTCGAAATTTGATTCGTACACGTGACCATAAACATCGAGGTTATACTAAGGAGTAATTAAGCCCCATGGCTGTCTGCCTATCTTTGCGCACACTGCCAGCAAGTGCGAACAAGGATAATGATAAATGACCCATTTGCCGTAATTACACGATGGAGGATTCAGAGTCACCGGATGTCTGTTGTTCCCTTTCGTACCTACTAGATTTGTAATAACCTCAGCAGAACCCTGAGCCCTGCAATTGGAATATGATCACAAGGCGGTTGCAATAGACATGGAGACTTATACAAATATATGAATACCCGATGTGAATTAAAAACACTGTATAAATTATGTGACATTACCAATTAAAGGCATTAACGCGATGCATTGCTGATCGAGCTTGATAAGATTCTATCTTCTTTTGCACTTTCGATGTGTACCTCAACCCATTCTCTACGGCACGACCGATTTGTAATCGTTGCTTGGTGAAAGTTGCCACCAAACGGTAGAAAGTAACCTGAACACATACAGTTATAGGCAAGTCTCGTGCACCTCTTAAGACATTATTATAGCACTCTGAATCATTGGTGGTTAAAACTCCCCAACGATAACCTCCATCATGCGCCAATGTTCACTTACTGGGGTCCTCCTTGCACAGGTCACGAAATGCTTTTGCCACCGACTCCGTTTGTAAATTTTTTATTTCATCCATTACCTGGTCGAACTTGGGCACTTGACGGGCAGTTCCAGCTTTTCATATAAGATCCTTAACTTTAGCGTTATTGAACTCTTTTTGGTAATTACTTTTAAAGTGCCTAAGACAATATCGATGGACTCCAGCTGGTTCCCCGTCTCGTGCCCTTTCCCAGTAATCTTTTACCGCACTTAATATAGCTGCATGTCGATCAGAAATCAATGTGATCCCCTCTTTTCCTGGCACAATAACATGCCTAACATGGTAGATAAACCATGACCAATCACGATAGTTTTCCAATTCAACTACAACGAAGGCTAGAGGAAAAATGTTGTTGGCAACAGTTTTGGCCACAACAATCAACAACACTCTAGTATATTTTCCATAAAGGTGGGAACCGTCGATACATATCACTGGCGGACGGTGGTTGAAACCCTCAATGCATGGTCGGAATGCCCAAAAAATTCTATCAAGCACGACATTGGTTGACATTGGAAAGTCACGTGTTTCCAAAATCACAGCTGTGCCCGGGTTCCTAAACTGCAACGTTCTCATGTACCTTGGTAGCTTTTCATATGAATCATCCCAATCCCCAAAAACCATTTCAATGGCTTTCGTTCTTCCAAGCCATGCTTTTTTGTACGATATTGTGAAACCTGCCCCATTTTTTACACTCTCCACTATGGAAGCTATCTTCCATCCAGGGTCTTCCTGTACACGACAACAAATGAAAACTTTAAATTCCAATAGATTATACCATTACTAGATAATATCAAAACATCTTACTATCAGTTTACAATACATACGAACTTACCGCCACTTGTGTCTTAATCATGTGAGCAATGAATGTCGAATTGAGGTTGCGGTGATCCAAACTCTCCATCCCATGTAAACATGTATGAGGCCCCGGGTATTTTGTGATCTCAAAGAAAGTATGCTTCTTCTGCAAACAAGCACGCAGTTTCCAAGGGCAATCGTGACTGCACCTCGTGCTTCAAACATTTTTATTTGTTTCCACAATATAATAATGTTTGTTCCTCTTTATATGATACCAATTACATGCACGGATCACTGCATCTTTGTCTTTGAAAACCATCCCTTTTGCAAACTCTGGATTAGAATCTGACCATGTCGGACCGCGGTGGTATAAGTCTCGACCAGCTACAAAATGATCTATCCCATCCAAGTTTGTAAAAAAGGGCACCGGGGTGTCATTCAATTCAACAACGTTGACTTGTTGTTGTCCATCGTCATCAGAGTCATTATTATCATCATTTCTGAGTAAAACATCAATATCTTCCTCTTCTTCATCGGATTGAACAACATTTACATCTTCATCTTCATCTTCAACTACCCATCTACCAATGTCATCAAGGGCCACAAGCCGTTCTATGGGATCCATACTTGCACTGGGACCTCCCACCTCTACGCACCCCTCTTGCCCCGAAGCATATTGTGGGTGATGTTTGGAAGGACTTTGATAGTCATGTAATTGTTCAACATTACTCCGATGCTGTGAGTAATCCTCGTATGGGGTGAAAATGTTAGACATTTGTTGCCCAGGCGCCTCGACTGGGAAGGCTATTTGACTACTCTGCCTAACTGTAAGCATTTCAGTAAATGTCCCCAAGGCCGACACATCACCCCCTCCGGTCAAGATTTCAACGTAGGACTGGACATCTCCCCAATTAACAGCTTGACGACCGATACTGGTGGTCATTGTGCTCTCTTCCTTTATAACATAAATCTCAACACAATACAAGTCAGGAAATTTGGAAGGCAGATTTAAGACAGTTTGCAATGTCCTGTCGTCCTTCACCGACAACTTCTTATATATTAATACTTCTCCATTTCGTCTCAAAGGGTATCTACATATGAACTTTATATTTGTATGTTCTTCATACTCATCCATCATAGGAATAATCATGTCCCGCAACCCATCAAGTGAAGTTCCCAGTTTTACATCATAACATGCACTACCCTCTCTATCATAAGTTATCCTTTCTCTGTGATCTCGTATTATCTTCCCCCCCCAATAAAACATTACCGTTGTCGTCATGCTTTGTTGAACCTACAACACAGTACTTAAACAACAATTTTTAATTTCAACTCACCTAAGTAGAAGCACATAAACTATGTCAAAACAATATATAACTATGATAATTTTGTTTTTACACATCACATAAATATTACAATGTGCCAGTCGCATATTAATTTACTAAAGAATAATAATTAAATTATATAATACTAATGCACAATATCACTTATAAGAATAAAAAAATCAGTGATTAGTAATTATGCAAACCAGGACAAAGTACCATCGGACCAAGTGGCAGCAATATCATAACCAAAAGGAGCTATTTCTCTCATTCATGCCCATTGAAAACGTTAGTGTAACCAAAAGGATCTGCTTCCCTTGTTTCAATTGCATAACAAGTGAAGCAGCCCAAAACTTCGTGTTCATGGTATTCTACAATTCTTGTCTTTTGTAATTTTAAAACAAGCAATACTCAGGTAGAAAAGGATGAGAAAAAAGCATTAAACAAAGTTGAATATATATTGAATGCGTCAATGTTGGTTTAATAGTTAATGGAGAAGAGGCTGACACCTTGGTTTGACACGTCACCTCTAAAGATCCTCTCAAAGGATCCTATAATGTTACCCATTAATATTGTTACTAATATTTTTTTTTATTTTCGTTAACTTTTTTTCTTTTTTTTTCCTATTTTTGTTTGGATTTTATATTTTATTTTGTTTAAAACAAAACAAAACATTTTCCTTTTTACTTTACTTTAGCACTCTCGTTATGTGTCAAAATTGAAATTTTTAATCATCACTTTTCTCTATTACCCTTCTTCAAATTTATATTATAGTTCCCAACAAGGAAATTCAAATAGATTATGGAATATTTTTGTTGCCTAAAACTTTGACCATGATCAATTGTGCCACACGAAAGTGGGTTAAAGGGAGTTCTAACTATCCCAATGTTTATTACCAGCAAAAAATTAAACACAACAACAGATGATTGAAACAGTTTTGTAGTCACTAAATCAACATGCTAACAGAATTATGAGAATAGAAATCAAAACTTCTAAAGTTCAACTAAAGACAAGATATGAGCATTAAAATTATATCACCAATTTCAACTAAAATTAAGGGAGACAAGGTATGGGAAAAAGAAATCAGAGTATTTTTTTTCTTTACCTAAACATTTTTTTTGTTTTCAAATATAATTTAAACAACAATAGCAAATAAATAAAATAAAAACAAATCTGAGTAATCCACAACAATAGAAAACAAATAAAATGAAAAACAAATCCACTATATATATGTATAAATGTATATATACAAACTAGTGGCGGGGCACACACGATGCGTGTGCAATTCAATTAAGGCCAACATATTAAAAAATCAGATGAGATACTTGATTTTTTTTTACGTAGTGTAAGGTTAATTACAGTGTATTGATAATAATTTTGATGTAAACCATTCAAATTGCAAGAGCCAATTTATGTTGAAAAACTAAATCGATTAAGGTATGTATATTAAAAAATTGAGAGAGATACTTGATTTTTTCACTTTTTTTTCCTTTTATGTTTGTTTAATTCTTCACGCTATGTATCATTCAGTTTTTTCAAAGTCTGTAAACTGCTAGAGCACCCATAATTATATGGGTTTCACAAAAACAAAAGAGAAAGTGAACAAATACTATCCAAAGACTACAAATAATAAGACTAACAGAAATTGTAAAAAAGTAATCCATCTAGCAACCAACAAAGTTAGAATTTTAAATTTGAGATGATTTATGTTTTTATATTCATTTGATTGTAATTATTTTATTCCAATTTTAATAACAGTGGAAACTTACGATATCAAGACAATGAAGACATAAAAGTGGTAATTAAAATTTCATGTAACTTTGCTTCTTAAGCTTATGTAGAATCCTAATTCTTGAAATCATATTTTTACTTTGTGATTTATTGAAACAATATCTACTTTGTTGCTAAAATAAAATCATGGATGCAATTTCAGCAACATACACTATTTCATATCTAATTCCAACTAATGGTCTTTGTCTCATGCAACTAATAGTCTTTGTCTGAGTAATCCACAATAATAGAAAACAAATAAAATGAAAAACAAATCTACTATATATATGTATAAATGTATATATACAAATGATAACATGTCTTATTACAAATGTATACAATTATATTTATACGTATAAATATACATATACAAATGAAGTTTTATATCTGCCCTATATATATATATATACAAATCTACTATGTATATATATATGTATATGCATATGTATATACCTGTGCGAGAGAGAGACGGGAGGGAGAGAGACCGTGCAAGAGAGAGACGGGAGGGAGAGCCCTGTGTGAGAGGCCGTGCGACAGAGAGAGTTCTGTTTTCTAATGAGGGAGACGCTAGAGAGAGGAAGACGCGAGAGCTAGGGTTATATGGAGCCCAAAAAACGCCTTTACTAATAGCGTTTTTATTAAGAATAAAACGCCAGTTCTAAAGGCACTTTTTTGAAGGAATAAGCGCCATTATGAATGGCGTTTCTATTGCCCAAATAACGCTTTTTAAAAAAACATTTAAACGTCTTCTGTCACCGAATTTATACTGTCAAAAAATACAACGTAATACAACGTAAAAACACTTACCAGAAAGGCATTTTTAACGAAAACGCTTTTCCTAACAGCGCTAAACCCGGGTTGCAGTAATAAGTTTAAACCGCACTCAGGCTGGAAAATAAGCCAAAAAATAACCTTTGTCAGGGAAATTTCCCCCCTTTTCTTTTTTATTTTTGGAGTCACACAGGTATATTAAGAAGAAAGAGATGAAAATGAGGAGAGAGAGAGAGAGAGAGAGAGAGAGAGAGAGAGAGAGAGAGAGAGAGAGAGAGATTTGAATTGCGTGTGAGAGGGTTAGCCCGAGAAAGAAAACCAACATCTAAAAATACAGAAAATATCCTTAAAAAAAGTGCATCAGTGTATAAAAATTAACGGTATATGTATTTACTTTTCAAAATGTTGTGAGTCTAGGCTATTTTCATTGCATTGTGGTATGACATTTTAAAAGCATAAGAGTACAAAGAATATCACATAGGAGAGGAGCAAAATATAGAAGCGAACATAACTTATATATGTGTATGTGATTAGATACTTAGTAATGTGTAAAAGAGAATTTTTTGACGGAACACATCAATCCAAAGTCCGAAGGTTTACATCTCCCACATGGGATTCGGCATTTTCCTGACCGACAGGCGTGTCTACTGCTAGTAGTTCTCTTAAATCTAAATTAGCAAAGAACTAGGTCAAAAAATGCTTGTTAAATACCCCTGCCTAGTGCCTACCCCATGCCAGTCGACCAAGAGGCTATTTATGGAGCTACCACTATTCAAAACAATTGTTTGGTTAGATCCATGGGCGGAGTCAGAAATTTAAACTGCCCTGAACTATGTCAAAAATTAATGAACTAAAGAAAAAAAATTCAAAACATGAATATGCAAAAGTTATATAAACCAAGCAAATTTGTACATAAATACGTAAATAATCAAAGATACTCACATGAAAATAAACTATTAAAGTTGTGTTCGATGGTTCCTCATAAAATAAAAATCATCTATTATCGAATCCGAATCAATCATTTCAGTAAATTCTCTTTCAATGTAGATAATCATATAATCTGCAAAGAACTCATCCTCCATCTTATTACGAAGAATGGTTTTAACATGCTTCATAGCTGAAAATGCTTATTCTGTAGTTGTCATGATAACGGTAAGAGTTAAAACAAGACGACTCAAAGGCTCGATTAGATGATAATGTTGTGACTTTTTTGTTTCAACTAACACCTGGCATAATTCAAAAATTGTGGACATATTCTGAAACTTTTCATGATGAGGTACATCAAGCTTATAATGTTCCAACTGACATCTTAAATAATGCATCTCCTTGTCAGTGAAATCACTTGGATAAAATTTCCCAGCAAGACTGCAAATATTATCAATATCCAATGATTCGAAGCCATCCTTTGGTTCTAAAGCCGAGCTAAGTATAAGAAATTCCATTGCTCCCTCACTAAATCTATGATTCAATTCCCCAAGCTGAAAATCTATTACAGTGTTGAATGTATCAACATGGTAATGATGCTAATAGAGGAGGTTCCTCATTTGAAATTGAAGTATCAATATTAAAAGGAGATGACATAGTACTTTTTGATATATCAACTTTTGGTTTGAAGAACGAAAAAATATTTTTTTCCTTTCTTGTTTCCTTCATGTGCCATTATCATTAATCACATACATTTTTACATGAATAATCACCTACATTAATTACATATATTTTATAATTTCAATAATATAACAAGAACAGAGGACCAATATAATAATATAACAAGAATGGAGATGTTTCCCCATAATAATATATTGCATCTAAGTATCTAATAGAGAAGAGAGGACCAATATAAAAAATATGGAAAGTTCAAAGTCCCTCAAGACAATAAGTTTACCCTTCCAAAATGTTCCTAGATGGTTTGGCGTGCTGAATACGCCATCTTGTCCAATTCTGGTCTCATTCTGGTCAACTCCGGTCAAAATGACCATTTTATCCCTAAACACCCCAACACAATGCAAATCCCACCAAACACTGAAAATGTCTTCTAGGACCATTCCCGAACAGTCTGACATGCTTAATATGCCACTCCAATCCATCCTGACCTTTTTCAACTAATTTCGGGCAAAATGACTGTTTTATCCCGGGCAACCCGTACGCGCCCTGAAACCAAACTGGCTCTGGGTATCGAAAGGTGGATCTTATCATATGCCTCTATTTAACCCAAGGTAAGTCCCATGACCTTAAACACTTCCAACTCAGCGAAAGTCCCTTGGAGTGTCTCGTAGAAGCTCCGCTAAGGTTGTCTTTCCTCCTGATTCCCTGGTTATAACACACTGTCAAACGACTTGAGAAATGCGCAAATCAAGAAATTCCCAGAAGCCCGTCCATAGTGTAAGCACCCCATTTTTGACCGCTCGGCAGTCTACACTCCGTCCAGACTTGTTTTCAAGTCATTGTGGGCATATTCCAATCGAAACCAATTCTCTAGGTCTAAATTCTGTCTTTCCTTCGCTTTGCGAGCCTGTTAGGCCCAAATAGAGGCAAAATGACCAAAATGCCCTTAGGGGCATTGTTCTTTCTTATTCTAATTCCAATCCCTCTCTCGAGACAGTTTATTCCTCGAGACGGTCTGAGTAGTAAAACTACTCACAAAACCGTTAGAGTGGCGGAAAAACTCACAATCCAGGCACGTCTCTTTGGAGACGGTAAGACCCCTTTCCAATCCCACTCTCGAGACAGTTTATTCCTCTAGACGGTTCTAATCTAGGCACGTCTCTTTGGAGACGGTAAGACCCCTTTCCAATCCCTCTCTCGAGGCAGTTTATTCCTCGAGACGGTCCGAGTAGCAAAACTACTCACAAAATCGTTAGAGTGGCGGAAACACTCACAATCCAGGCACGTCTCTTTGGAGACGGTAAGACCCCTTTCCAATCCCACTCTCGAGACAGTTTATTCCTCGAGACGGTTCCAATCCAGGCACGTCTCTTTGGAGACGGTAAGACCCCTTTCCAATCCCACTCTCGAGACAGTTTATTCTTCGAGACGGTTCCAATCCAGGCACGTCTCTTCGAAGACGGTAAGACCCCTTCCAGTCCCACTCTCGAGACAGTTTATTCCTCAAGACGGTCCGAGTAGCAAAACTACTCACAAAACCGTTAGAGTAGCGAAAATACTCAAAACCGTTAGAGTAGCGGAAATACTCACAAATAGGTCGATATAGAAAATTGGCAACAAATCCCAGTGTCACGGCGACCGCTGTTAGAGTGGTGGAAACACTCAAAACCCAGGTCAACACCCGTGTCTGTTAGCTCACTTCGGTGAAAAATGACCAGACTGCCCTTAGGACCTTTTCCGAGACTTTCCAGTCAAGATGACCATTTTGCCCCTAGGCATCCGAACGCCTCGGGAACCACACCGACTCTGGGTATCAAACCGGTAATGTTCTAAGAATACTTTTTATAGTGTTCTCAACCTTCCCTTACCTTTCCGGATCATTCCGAGTCAGTCCCGGCAAACCCGGTACAAAATGACCGTTTTGCCCCTGGTGGGCCGATCTCCTTTTCCGACCACGCCGGCTCTGGGAATCAAACCGGTAACCTCTGGGAACATTCTAAATAATGTTTCCAGATCCCAAGTCTTCTCCTGGGATAGTCCGAGTTTGTCCAGGCAGTTTCCCGGTCTGATTGACTATTTTGCCCCTAAGGGCCCGGTCAACCTTACCGACACATCTTATCCTCACTTTTCAAGTCAAATACCTCCAGGACATTATTTTAAGTGTTCCTGCTTCTTTCCGGCCTTTCGGGTCATTCCCGGCTCCTTCAAATCATTCCCGGACTTTCCGGAGTCGCTCCCAGTGAAGCCATGCTAAAAATTGCATGGTAGTCACTAGTACAGGCGCCCAAATCTAGTCAAAGATACGTTGCTTACCGACCTTAAACCTTTCCTAATTGGCTAGCACCACTAGTAGTGGCGCCAAGCCAGAAAATGGCCTAGTGGCGCTAGTGTAAAGTTTGCCCTGGCGCCACTGCAACAGGCGCCAGGTTTGTCCTCCCTCTATAAATACAGAGCCTCATTCAACGTGAAAGGGGTCTGCAAACTTAACTTAAGAATCCTATATTTCGATATACAGAGCTCGAGCACCTCCAAAAATCCTAGTTTCCTTAGGTTCTCCAAACCCTAGCCACTCTATACTAAACCCTAGCCACCATACACAAACCCTAGCCTCCTATACACTCATACACACCCTCATACACTAGCCTTCAACCATCTTTTGAAGACTTGAGGAGCTGCAACCCGAAGCTTGAAGACAACTCTTGAAGACGAAAGACGAAGATCAAGACCGAAGACTGAAGACTGCATGGCGCGCAAAATAAAGAAGATATACGGTAGGCTCCCTATTTAAATTTTCGCACTTCCCCCCCTCTCTCTTCTCTCTCTTAACCCACTTGGGTTTTCTCTATTTTAATCCCCCATCTCTTTCCCCCCTTTCTTTGCATGCTTGAAACAAGGGGATTCCCGGTCCATGTGTAGGATTGGGCTATTAGAGAGTCACCGTGTCGGGGGCTTTCTTCTAGTCTAACTAAAGACCACGTGGGTCCGGCCCCCTTGATTATGTGGTGAAGCCTTAACCTTGTATGTTCACGACCCCAAATTGCATTGTGCATATCATAGTCTTGCATCTTCCAAAAACCGTTTTCAAAGTTGTTTTTCAAATCGTTTTCAAACTTGTTTTCAAAATTGCATCAAAATCTCTTTTTCAAAAACATGTTTTCAAAACCACGATTCTAGGGTGATTCTAGCCTTTCTATAGCTAGGGTTGCTTTAGGAAAGTGTTACATTAAAAGTGATCTTTTTGGTCTATATTTTCAAATCTTATTGTTTTCCAAAACCACTTTCTTAAAGTAGTTCTAGCTCTCTTATGGCTAGAATTGCTTTAGGGAAGTGAGACGTTTTTATACTTTCCAAAACTCTCTCTCTTTTCAAAAATCTCTTCCTAAAAATCTCTTTTTCAACATACTTTCCTAAAACTCTCCTCCTCAAAATTGTTTTCAAAAACTCCATTCCAAAATCTATTTTTCAAAACTCTTTTTTTCAACTCCTCTCCCAAATCTTTTCCTCAAAATTCACTTTCTAAAAACACTCCCTAGATTCATCTTCCTAAAAAAATCTCTCCTAAAAATCTTTCCAAAAACTCTCTTTTCCAAAATCTTCCTTCTAGAAATTCCTCTCTAGGTTTTCCTTCCAAAACCTTCGTTTCCAAAAACGCACTTTTCAAAAACTCTTTTCTTAGAGCCCAAGTCAAGCCTTAGAGCCCACAATTAGGAAACCCTAATTTTCTTTCCAAAAACATGATTTTCAAACTTTGCCCCAAACCTAGGTTTCCAAAATCTCTTGTTTTCACACCCAAAACTATACACGTTTCCAAAATTTTTTTTCTACGTCAAAACTATAATTTTCCAAACCTAGGGTTTTTAGAATCTCCTTTCCAAATCCTTACCAAATCCTATCTTCCCTTTAGGAAACTGAATCAAATCTCCCCGTTTAGGAAACTAGATCCCGTCCTCCGTTTTTGGAAACAAAAATCAAATCTTTTCTTTTAGAAACAAAATCCAATCTCTTCCTAATTCAAATCCTTCTTAAACTTCCACTTTCCTAAATCTTAAGTTTCTAAAACTTGAACATAAAAATATTTCCTAAATTTTAAAACTCAACTTTCAAATCTTTCCTAATTCAACCCTTTCCTAATTCTACCCTCTTTTCAAATCTTAACTTCTTAAACCTAAGTTTTCAAACCTTTCCTAAACTCAAGCCTTTCCAAATTTCAAGACTTTCTAAAATTTGAACTCTAAAACTTTCTAAATCCTAAACTTTCTAAATTTCAAATCTTTCTAAAATTCTAAGCTTCCTAAATTCAAAACTTTCTTAAGTTAAATCTTTCTAAACCCAAATCTTTCTAAACTCTAAACTTTCCAAAACTTCAACATCTTTCCAATTCTAAGACTTTTCTAAACTCAAAGCTTTCTTAATTTAAGACTTTCTTAAGTCGAAACTTTCTTAATTCAAACATTTCCTAAATTGAAAACTTTCCTTTGTCAAACCTTTCCCAAAACGAAACTTTCTTATTTTCAGAACTTCCTTATTTTCAAAACTTTCCAAAATCAAAACTTCCCTTTTTCAAACATTTCTAAATTCAAAACTTTCTTAATTCAAAACTTTCCTAATTTCAAAACTTTCTTAATTTCGAAACTCTCCTAATTTGAAAACTTTCCTAATTCAAAACTTTCCTAAGTTGAAACTTTCCTAAACGAAAACTTTCCTAATTCACAACTCGGAACTTTCCAAAAATGAAACTTTCCAAATTCGAAGCTTTCCTAAATCGGGCCTTTCCTAATTCAAACCTTTCCTAAATCCAATCTTTCTTAAATTCTCAAGTCTTTCCTAGGTCTCCTACCTTTTCCTAAGTCTAGGTTTCCTAAATCTTCATCTTTCCAAAACCAAGTCTTTCCAAAATCTATCTCTTCAAATCTAAGTCCAATCTTCTCAATTTCAATTTTTAATCTCCTCTTCTAATTTCAAGTCAAGTTCAATTTTCAATTCAATCTCTTTTCAAATCAAACCTTCTATTTTCAATCGGACTCCGGTCCGAACTACGACTGACCTGATTCTCCCAAAGGGAAACTTAAGCAACCTTCATAGGTGCGGTCACAACATTTTTCAAACTTTCAATTCCACCCTCATGGGTGTGGTTTTCAAAATCTTTTCAAATCTCAAATTCCAATCTACTTTCAAACTTCCAATTTCAAATTTCTATTTCCAAATTTTCAAACTTTCCAATTTCAATTTCATCTCTTCAAATCTATTTTCAAATCAAATCAAATCAAATCAATCTCTTTTTAAATTTATTTTTCAATTCTTTTCTATTGCACTTGCATATCATGCATCATATTTTTCAAACATTATTTTTCTAAAGTGAAATAGGGTTGAACATATGTTAATTAAAGACTCTCATAGGTGAATCTAGGGTAGATTGACATGTAGGTACCGAAAGGGCGGGGTAGGGTGATAGCTTAGTGCATCTTCCCTACACGTAACCAACCTCCGAACTTAGGATCACTGTTTTCAAAGACCAAAAGGAGTTATTTTTCTAAAAAGGGCTAAATATTTTCCAAAGGTTGCCAAACAACTTGTTTTTCTTAAAAACCCTCTCTTGAGGAGATATTTTCAAAACCTTTTCCCAAAAACCCTAAGTGTAGTCTTCGGATTATTCTTAGTTTTTAGGTAACCTAACTCACCTTAATCAAGTTAGGTGGCGACTCCGAATTTTTTTCAAAAGCCCTTTATTCAAACCTGTTTTCAATTCAAACCTAGTTGCACTCATTCTTCTAGGAGGGTGAGTTCTAACGAGAGAGTACAGTATTTTTCCCGCTTGGGTGAGTATTCCTCGAGTGCGAAAAATCTGGGCGCGACACATAGGTCTTTCCATCGATATGGCTCGATTGAATAGATCGCTTCCTGAAGCCTCCATTTGTATGGCCCGAAAACAGCCACTTTTAGTAACCCTTGGAGCGTCTCACAAATGCTCAACCAAGGTTGTCTTTTTCTCCAATTCCCTGCTTATAACGGATTGTCAAATGACTTGAGAAATGCGTAAATTAGGAAATTCCCAAAAGTTTTTATAGGGCACTTTCCATTAGTGCTGTCCGATCGGAGAGATCGCTTCCTAAAGGCCCCAATCATGTGGCCCAAAAACGGTTACTTTTGAACATCCGCGGAGCGTATCACAGACGCTCCACAAAAGTGTATTTTTGTGAACACTTCCCAATATGATATCTTACTCTTTCAAACATCTTTCATACTCCCCAAACGAACATTCCCAGTGGCGGAGCGTATGCTACATGCGTCTAGATTTTGATCAGGTCAATCAAACTTTGCTTACCCCTTAAGATTTAGCCAGTGCAACGTGTGCCACGTGGAATTTAAAGAAAGGAACAGTACTGGCGCATGTGTTACATGCGTCAGGGCAATTTTTGCCTAAGCGCATGTGCCACATATGCCGGGTCCCTCCAGGTTTGCTTATAAATATAGGCCTCCCCTTTGCATATTCCAGAATTGAAATTAGTAGCGAAGCTCTGCAAAAACTGCTTTAGAATCTCAAATTCCTATATATATCTCACACTTCAAATACTTAGGTTAAATTTCACCTCCTTCTAACCCATACGCTACACCTGTATAGCCTTCAATGCCAGAGAAGACCTCATTCCAGCCCCTTCAAGCCTCTCCAAGGCTATTCAAGCCCAAGTAAAGGCATCCATGGAGGTTTGAAAGTGTTTGAAGGTAAAAGGTAGTATTCTTTTTACATTTTAGCAATCCCCATCCTCTCTTCTCCCTCCTAGCCTGCTTAGGCTATTCTCTATTTTAATCCCCATCTTCTACCCCCTTTTCTTACATGCTTGAAATAAGGAAGCTCTTAGTTCATGCCTAGAAGAAAATTTATAAGAGTCACAGTGTAAGGAACCTCTCACAAACTTACTTTAAGATGGTATAGCCTTAGAATATCTTGCAATTTGGTGAAGCCCCTAGCCTTATATGATTCCATGACCCCTTTGCATATGGTTATCTTGTTCATATTTTGCATACTTGGCTTTATTTTCATGTTCATAACCATTTTTTGAAAAGTCTTACTATCTCTGTCCTATATCTCCATATTCAAAGGATTCCCTAAAAATGGTTCTAGAGTTAGTTCCTTAAAGCCTAGGTTAAACCCTCAATTTCCACAACTTAGAAAACCCTCTTTAAATCCCTTAACTTTATTTTGCAACCCTGCATTTCATTGCTCTTCGAAGTTGCACTACAATGGCTTTCAAACCCTCTTCTTCTATGTTAATTTTTAAGAATTTTACTCTCTTGAACTTATTGTTGAAATGGTCGCTTAGAACCCTATCTTGAGTGGTCTCCCCATTATCTTGACCATATGAAGCCTAGTTTATTAGAGTTGGCTCTATTCACTTCAAAATGATTTTCAAAACAATCCCCTTCAAAAAGGCTTCTAAAAAATTTTATTCTCTTTAATTTGCATAAAAATGATCTCTCTAAACTACCATTTGCATCTTGATTTTCTAGAAGTTTTGTTCTCTTGAATATTGTAGTTGGAATGGTCCCATGGAATCCTCCTAGGAGTGATTTCCTTTAAGTCAACTATATGAACCCTCATTCATTAAAATGGTTTTCAAAATCTTAAAGTTGCCTTTCCAAAACCAATTTTCAAAGGATCATGCTATTTAATTTTTGAGTTTCAAAAACTATTTATTCAATGTTAATTTTCACAAGTTTTGCTCTATTGAGTTAGTAGGTGAAATGGTTTCAAGGCAACCCTCTCTTGAGTAATTTTCAAATATTAATCATAGGACCCTAACACTCACTTAAGTGGTTTTTATAAAATAATTTTCAAAAGCATAGTTTCAAGTTCTATGCATAAAACCACCTTTCCAAAACTACTAGGTCAAAACTCTAGTTCAAAACCGCCTTTCAACCCTTCAACCTTAGGTTAACTTGACCCTAAGTCAACCAAGCCTGAGGTTAACCTAACTTTAGTTAGTTAACCCTAGATCATCTTGGCCCTAGGTTAACCTAACCTTGGTTAGTTAACCCTAGGTCAACCAAACCTTAGGTTAACCTAACCTAAGTTAGTTAACCTTAGGTCACCTTAATCTTATATTAACCTAACCTTAGTTAACCCTAGGTTAACATAATCTTAGTTAGTTAATCCTAGGTCACCTTAAATCTCGGTTAGCTAATCTTAGTTAGCCAACCCTAGGTTAACCTAACCCGAGTTAGTTAATCTTAAGTCAACCCAGCCTAGGTTAGTAAGCTTCAAGGTTCCAATTCAAAGACCCATTTTCAAATAATCTTTTAACTGAAACTTCATCCTACTCTCTTGAGATTGCAAAAATCAATTCCAAAACTTTTTCAAATATCCCCATACTCTATCCTCAAAAATGTCTCTAAGAAGTTCTCTTAAACTTATTTCAACTAAAATGGCTAAACACTTAACACTTTCCAAAAACTACTTTAAAAAATGTTTTTAAAAACTCACAACCCCAAAGTGTTCCTAACCTTTTATGGTTAGGAATTTCAAGGAAAGGTGATACATTAAATACAATTCTCAAGGTTGTCCATATTAGGGTTTCAAAACCCTGAGGGTTTTCACATGCTCTTTTCAAAAATAATTTTCAAACATCATATTCTTGAAACAACCCTAGTCCTTTTATGGTTAGGATTGTTCAAGTGTAAATGAGACATTTAAAAAGGGTTCTACAACCCAAAAGTTTTAAAAACCGAAAGGGAAGTATCTAGCCCCCTTTTCCTAACTTGTTTTCAAAACTCATAGCCTTAAGGGGTTTAGTTCTTCAATGACTAATCTCTCAAAGGTAGTGAAACATTAAACATGTCTTTAACGAGGTATTCAAAGACTACTTTCAAAAGTTTTTCGATGACAAGTCTACAAGACCATTTCTAATCCAAATTATACCTCCAAAGTTCTCAAAATAAACCTTCAAAACTCCCTTGAGTTGTTAAAAAAACATTTCAAAACTCCCTTGAGTTAATTCCAAAAACATTCAAAATCATTTTCAATCCCAATTCCAAAAAAAAAAAAAAAAAAACTTCAAACATCCCAAGTCCTATTTCAAAGGCATTTTCTCTTAATTCTCAAGTTCTCTCTTTCCAAATAGCTCAAAGTGTCTTCAAATTTTTTCAAAGACCTCAATGTGTCTTCAAAACTTTCCAATGGCTTCATTGTACCACTTTTCTATTAGGCCCTTGCCTAAACTACGAATGACCTGATTCTCATCAAATGAGATACGTAGGCAACCTGAAATGGTGCGGTCAAAGCCCTTATTTCAACCCAAGTTCTCTTTTTAAAATTTTTCATCAATTCAAGACTTCTATCTCAAAATAATGGGTTGAGTTAAACTATATTTTTTAAAATTTTATAACTATTATTTTTTTTTGGGCCAGACCACCCCGGACTATAGCCCAGGTCAGCCTCCACTGATGCTCCGCCCATAGTTGGGTCATGTTTCTCTCTTTTCCTTTTTTTTTTTTTGTTGTCCCAAGTATCAATCTCTGGGTCTGGGGTACATTAACCTTCAGATTTAGGTTTCAAATTAAGTTTCTCTATCCAAGTGCAGACAATTTCCAAACAAACACACAGTTCTGTGCGTGCATGGTAGAGAAAGGACGAGATGATATACCAAAGAAGAATTGTAGAACATGCAGATCAGTCGTCACGTCACTGCACTCACACCTGGTGCTTAAACTCCATTGTCCTTCTTCACCTAGTAGCTAATAGAAAGCTCTTCTAGCTTATTTATTCAATAGTGTAATATGATATATATATATATATATATATATATATATAATGTAAGTGTAAGTACACTACTGCTTATATCTTTATATATAGTTTTATATCGACCTGGGAAGATTTGATCATTCCTTCCTCTACTCTGCTGCCCAAAAAGATCAACAAAGCAATTAACGATCACAACGCCTTCCATTAATAAAATGCTCATTGGCTCAAGACCAGAAGCCAGCGTTGTTGAGTATGTCCGTCCAGCAAAGGAATGAATTCTGAGGCCCCTCCTCCTCCTCCTCATGCCACAACGCCAGTTTATCACCTAGATAGAAGTTTCTCCTCACCCCCTTTGAGTTTATCTGGAAGGAGTAGAGTACCCCATTCACAAGGAAATAGGTTCAGCAAGGGAAATAGAAAGCCCGCAGGTGCAGGAAAAGACCTAAAATCATAATATAAAAAAACTCGATCCAAAAAGTCATACAATAAGAGTTTTCGAACAACACCGCCACTAGCACCTTCTAGATCGAGCAATGGCAAGGGAAACAACCTTGACCACCAATTCCTGTATAGGACAACACTAAAAAGCTATTAGATATTATACAACTTCAGAAAAGGGACAAGAAGACAAGGACTAGGACTGCTTTTTAATCTGAGTTTCTTGTTCCCTGAAAATAATAATAACAAATTTCCTCTATATAATTATAAAGGATGAAACAAGTGAAGAATATCAACGCCGCATGCGCAAAAACATTTGATCAGTTCAAATAGCAAGAAGTACAAACTCAAAATAACTACCAGCTGTTAGCTAGCGTGGTTTATTTGCTCTGCCAACATGGAAAATTAAAGGTGCAGTGTAAAGTCCTAGTACAGACTGGGCAAGGGTTGCCTAGGGAATTCCTAGGGCGGAGTCCCGGGCCACACGACAAGGTTGCACAAAGAGAGTACGACATTTCAGAATGTATTCATTTATATACTGGACTTTAACATGCAATCATAGGAAAAAGATTGTTAACATGTAGTCAAATTTGTTCTTGGGACAAGTTTACGGTCATTCTTTCAAAAATAAAAACTGATTCTACCATTTAAGTTGTCCGATCAGTTTACGCCACCGATATCGCCGTGATCAGATGACGCCCGACCAAAATCCAAGAATGACACGGAATTCTCAATAATTGACTATGATGTAGCTAATGATAATTTGCAATTGTGAACATTAAGTCATACATTATACCTCGGCTTCATCCTTGGTCATTTTGTAATACCATGCATCATTGCATTTCATTTTCATGTATAATGCTTTCCATTATATACATTTAATTATAGAACATGCTCCTTTGATCTATTGAAACATTGGCATGAAAACTTGAATAGCATAAACACTTTTATGATCACAATTAGTTAAGGTTAAACATGATTAATTAAGCTTAAGCACGATTAACTAAGATAAGCATAACCAACCAAGTGTGAGTGATTAATTATAACTAATCATGATTAATTAGAGCTAATATAGATTACTTAATGATTAATTTGGGTGATTGGTGTTTGGTGGTGAAGCATACACCTCTCCACATGTTGGTGACACCTCCTACTTAAGGAGTTACACCTCATGCTTAGTTGTAGGACATATGTCCTTGCATATAAACATAAAATAAAAAGGAAGAGAAATTAATAGAGGTGCTTGTGCAGAAATTTTGTGTTTGCAAAGAGAGAGCAAGAGAAAGTGAGAGAAAAGAGGAAGGAAGAAGCAAAAGGGAAGAAAACTCGTAATGGATTGCGACCAAGCTTGATTTGAGGTATGAGAAAAAACCTTATGTCTATGTTCTTGCACATAGATAGGAACTATTCTATAACAATTATATGTTGATAATTAAAGAATTAGAATTAGAAATTAGACTTTTGTTATCAAGGATAACTCTAAACTTACACTCTTCATAAGAGTCATCAATTATATGTATAAACTGAAATTTTGTACATCAGGTTCTACGCTTATTTCATGGTATTTTTGTGTAGAACTTAAGTATGTTGAAGCCTCTTATGTATAGTTTATTTTCAAAAGCAGGATTGAATTTCAAGGTACCTAGAATAAGTTATGGTCAAAACAGTACATGGTGGTCAGTACTGTGCAAATTTGCAAAAACTTGAAATATGGTTTGTTCATGTCAAAATCTGATTGTATTAGTC
>CM065378.1:51745000-51755000 GCA_033060915.1 Euryodendron excelsum
TAGTCATGAAGAGACTAAGATCATTCCGAGATCGGGTTTTTGAAAAGAAACAAATGTAGGCTAACAGAAGCCATTCAAAATGTCACACTTTTCTAAAAAAAACCCTAACCATAATGGGTTAGGATTCACCTAGAATTGTGATTTTAAGAAAACTACTTTAGAAAATGGTTTTAAAGGGTAGATGAATGACATGAATGCAAATGCAATTTGACGATAGTAACGGCATGAAACATAAAAGGCTTAGGTATCACCACGTTACAAGAGGGCCCTAAAGCCATGCCGTGAAACAAGTGAGGGCCAAGAAGAGAGTCCCGATTGATAATTTCTTCTTGTTCACTCTTGACATGGACTTAACATCCTCTTGTTTTCAAGCATTTAAGAAAGGGAAGTTTAGAGATAAGGGATTAAAAAAGAGAGGAACCCAAGTGGGTTTGGAGGGAGAAAAGAAAGTGGGGGATTACAGAAAAGTAGAATGGGGATTACCTTGTCTCGTTGTTTCTTTTTTTGGTGGAGGCTCTAGCCTTTGACTTGGGAAGGCTTTAAGAATTTTCGGGCAACAAGGCGGACCTTCGGTAGAGCTCAAAAGCTAGAGTTTCAGACTTGGACTCAGTCGGCGGGACTTCAAGAGAGAGAGAAAGGGCTCTGGGAGCTATTTGGAATAGAGGGGGAGAGTTTCTGGAGAATTTTTTCAACCCAAAATAGAGAGGGGAAGGTCTGTATTTATAGTGCAATTTCAAGGAGTTTGTGTGCCACTCTTAGTAGCGCATGGCTTAGACTTGGTTAAGCACTACTAATAGTGGCACACAGGGCATTATTGAAAGCTTGAAAAAAGGCTGGATATGGGGTTGGTCGATTCGTAACTGATTCTGGGGGGTTATGTGCCACTATTAGTGGCGTACGACTAAAGAATGGTAATGCTTCACTTGAAGTGGAGCAGGGAGGTTTTGGTTTGAAAAAGGAAGGTGTCGAATGGTGGGACTTGGCTAGAAATGGAAGGGAATACTCTGAAAAGTGTCTTAAGGTTGCCGGTTTGATTCCTAGAGCCGGTTGTAAGCACCCATTTTTTGCCCCCTCGGCAGTCTCCAGTTCGTCCAGACTTGAGTTCAAGTCAATATGGACATATTCCAATTTAAATCAATTTTCCAAACTTAAATCAATTAATCCATCACTTCGTAGGCTTACGCGGGCCGAAATAGAGGCAAAATGACCAAAATGCCCTTAGGGGCATTGTATGGTCCAATTCCAATGGGCATATCTTTTTGAAGATGGTATGTCCCCTTTTTAATCTCAATTTCAATTTCAAGTCTAATTCCAATTCCAATTAAATTCGGCACGCCTTTTGAGAAAATTAATTCCTCAATATGGTAAGACCATCCAATCTTGCACGTTTTTTGAGAGAACTCTTTGGAACGTTAAGTCCCTTCAAACCCGTCGATCGGGACGAGACTCCAAGTCTCCGAGATGGTAAAACAGTCCATCTTTAGCGCCTGCTAGCCCACTAATGAAGAAATATTCGTTTCAGCGCGCTTTTCAAGAAAGTTGATTTTTTAGGCAATAAGTCCACCTAGTAGCTTCCTGAGATCAAGCAGTCTTTGGAATGATCACGAACCGTTAGAGTAACGGATGTACTCGTAAACATCGTAACCGTCAGAGTAGCGAAAACACTCATAAATAGGTCGACATTGGAAATTGCCAACAAACCCCTGTGTCACAGGACCGTCGTTAGAGTGGCGAAAACACTCAAAACCGAGGTCAACACTAGTGCCTGCTAACCCGCTCTGGTGAAAAATGACCAAACTGCCCTTAGGGCCATTTTCTGGCACGTTTCTTGAAAAAGGACCTAAGTCCTTAGAACGGGAAGTCCACTCTTCCAAGATCATCCCAAAGATGATTCGGCATGATTAGGTGCCTTCCAGTCGGTTTCGTGCCAATTCCGAGATCGTTTGGTTAAAATGACCATTTTGCCGCTAGGCATCTGAACGCCCCGGGAACCACACTGGCTCTGGATATCAAATCGGTAACCTTTTGGGGATGCTTTTAATAGTATTCTCGGCCTTCTATTACATTTTCAGATTATTCCAAGTCAGTTTTGGTAAACTTGATGCAAAATGACTGTTTTGTCCCTGGTGTGCCAGTCACCTTTTTCAACTACACCGGCTCTAGGTATCAAAGCGATAAACTCCTGGAACATTCTAAGTAATGTTTCTAAACCTCGAGTCTTCTTCTGGGATATTTCGAGTCCATCCCATTAGCTTTTTGGCACAATTGACGATTTTGTCCCTAATGGCCCGATCAACTCTTCCAACACGTCATGACATTATTTTTCAAGTCTACTACCCCTCGGGACACTATTCTAAGGGTTCCTGTCCCTTTCAGGCCCTCTGGGCCATTCCTGGCCCTTTAAATCATTCCTGACACTTCCGGAGTCACTTTTAGTGAAACTAGGCAAAAAATTACATGGTAGTCACTAGTACAAGCGCCCAAATCTTCTGAAGATACATTGCTTGCCGACCTTAAAAATTTTCTAAGTGGCTGGCGCCACTACTAGTGGCACCAAGCTAAAATTTGGCCTAGCGCCACTGGGAAGAAAATTCCAACTGGCGCTACTGCAATAGGTGCCAGGTCAATCCTCTGTTTATAAATACAGAGTCTCCTCCAGCATGAAAAGGGTTCGCAAACTCAGTCTAAAAACTCTTCTCTTCGATACATAGAGCTTGAAACCTCTCCAAACCCTAGTTCTCTTTAGGTTTTTCAAACCCTAGCCTCTATACACCAAACCCTAGCTCCCATACCCTCACATACACTCATATACACTCATATACTACCCTCCAAAGCCTCCATTGAAGACTTAAAATGCTACAACTCCAAAGCTCCCAAAGATCAAAACAAGCTCTCGAAGACTAATGCAAAGTAAAGCAAAGACCGAAGTAAAAAAAAGCAAGCATAACAAAGCAAATAAAAGAAGATGCAAGGTAGGTTCCCTATTTAAGTTTTCGCAATTCCCCCCCTCTCTCTTCTCTCTCTAAACCTCCTTGAGTTTTCTTTTATTTTAATTCCCCATCTTCTACCCCTCCTTTCTTGCATACTTGAAACAAGGGACTCCCCGGTCCATGTGTAGGATTAGGCTATTGAAGGTTATCGTGTCGGGAGCTTTCTTTTAGTCTAACCGAAGACCACGTGGGTTCGGCCCCCTTGATTATGTGGTTAAACCTTCAACCTTGTATGTTCACAACCCCGACTTGCATTGTGCATATCATGGTCATGCAACTCTCCAAAATTCGTTTTTAAACCTGTTTTTAAAACTTGTATCAAAACTCTTTTCAAAATTTGCATTAAGTTTTCTTTTTCAAATCACAATCCTAAGGTGATTCTAGCATTCCCATGGTTAGGATTGCTTTAGGAAAGTGTTACATTTAAAAGTGACCAATATGGTCCATATTTTCAAATCCTTATTTTCAAAACCACAATCCTAGAATGGTTCCAATCTTCATATGGTTAGAATCGTTTTAGAAAAGTAAAATAGTTTTAGAGGCTTGCAAAAGGCTACATTCAAATCTTCTCTAAAATCTCTTTTTAAACTCACTTTTTAAAAATCTATTTTTTCAAAATCTCTTTTCTAACATGCTTTTTAAATATTCTCTCCAATCTCTTTTTCAAAGTAGCTTTCTAAAATTTGCTTTCTAAAAACTCCCTTCAAAATCTATTTTCCAAAACTTCTTTTTAAACTCCTTTCCAAAAAGCTCTCTTCAAAATTCACTTTCTAAAAACATTCCTTAAGTTTCCTTCCTAAAAAACTCTTTCCAAAAACTTTCTTTTTAAGTTCACTTTCTAAAAACTCCTTTCTAAGATCTCCTTCCAAAAATCTTTCTTTCCAAAAGTTCTACTTTCCAAAATCTTTTTTCATTGAAGCTCATGTCAAGCCCTAGAGCCAATGATTAGAAAACCCTAGTTTTCTTTCCTGAAACATGATTTTCAATCTTGTCCTAAAACCTAGGTTTCCAAAATCTCCTTTTCTATATCAAAAACATCAATTTCCAAAACTTATTTTCTGCATCAAATCATAGACTTCCAAATCTAGGATTTCTAAAACTTCACCTTCCAATTCCATGCCAAATCCAATCTACCCTTTAGGAAATCAAATCCAATCTTCCCTTTAGGAAACCAAATCTAATCTCCCAATTTAGGAAACTAGATCTAACCCTCCGTTTTTGAAAAACAAAGTCAAATCATTTCTTTTTTTTAGAAACAAAATCCAACCTTTTGTTTTAGGAAATAGAAATCCAAATTTTTCCTCATTCCATACCTTTCCAAATTTTAACTTTCCAAAATTCTAGGTTTTCAAATATTTCTTAAAATCAAACATTTCCTAATTTCAAGTATTTCTAGAACTCAAACTTCAAATATTTCTAAATTCAAATCTTTCTTAAATTCAAATCTTTCCAAAATTCTAAATTTTCTAAATTTCAAATCTTTCCAAATCCAAATCTTTCCAAATCCAAAACTTTCTAAATTCAAAACTTTCTTAAGTCAAAACTTTCCAAATTCGAAACTTTCTAAATTCAAAACTTTCTAACATTCTAATTTCAAAACTTTCCTAAAACGGAACTTTACTATTTTGAAACTTTCCTAATTCGAACCTTTTCTAAGTCCAATCTTTCCCTAATCTTCCGAGTCCAACATTCGAGTTAAATGTTTTGTAAAACCCTTTCAAGTCAAGTCGAATCTTTCTTAATCTCAATTCCCTCCTACATCTTATCTTTCTTAAGTCTAGGTTTCCTAAATCTCGATCTTTCCAAAACAAATCCAAATCCTTCTCCCAAGTTCTATCTTTCCAAATCAAAGTCCATTCTTTTCAATTTCAAATTCTAATTTCCAATCTTCTATTCTAAGTTCAAATAAAACTCTTTTTCAAATCAAAACCTCTTTTTCAAATCAAACCTTCTACTTTCTATTGAACACTTGTCTGAACTATGATTGACCTGACTCCCAACAAAGGGATACGTAGGCAACCCTCATGGGTGCGGTCACAAACTTTTTCAAGTTTCTAATTTCATAACCTTTTTCAAACTTTCAATTCTATGATCTTTTTTAAACTTTCAATTCCAAAAATCTATTTTCAAATCTCTATTCCCAATTTCTAAAACTTTCTTCCTTTCAAATCTATCTTTTCAAATCCATCCCAATTTCGATTTCAACTTCAAATCAAGTTCTTTCAATTCTACTTTCTAAATCAAATCAAATCAAATTCTCTCATTTGCATATCATGCATCATGTTAAACTTCTTTCTAAAATTTCTTTTCTAAAGTGGATAGTTTTGGACATTTATTAATAGAAGACTTTAATGAGTAAATCTAGGATGAATAGACATGTAGGTACTACAAGGGTGGGGTAGGGTGATGGTTTGGTGTGTCTTCCCTACACGTAACCAACCTCCAAACCTAGAACATTGTTTTCAAAGACCAAATGGAGCTATTTGCAAAAAAGGGCTTAAATATGTCCAAAGGTTGCCAAACAACCTCTTCTCTTAAAAACCCGCTCTTGAGAAAGTATTTTCAAAAAACCTTTTTAAAAAACCCTAAGTGTAATCTTCAGATTGTGCTTAGTTTTTAGGTAACCTAACTCACCTTAATCAAGTTAGGTGGCGACTCTAAATGTTTTTCAAAATTTCTTTATTCGAATCAATTTTTAATTCAAACCTAGTTGCACTCGTCCTTCTAGGAGGATGAGTTCTAACGAGAGAGTACATTATTTTTCTGCTTGTGTATGTATTCCTCGAGTGCGAAAAAATCTGGGCATGACACCGATGAGGTTAAAGAGAGTGATCGGATGGCGGTCACCTCATCCCGGGAGTTCTAGGGTTGACCAAGATTGACCGAGGTTTACCAAGTTAACTAGAGTTGACTGGAGTTGACCAGAGTTGACTGGGGTGTTGCCGGTTTGATACCCAAAGCTAGTGTGGTTTCCAAGGGCATTTGGATGCCTAAGGGCAAAGCGGTCATTTTGAACAGGGAACCTCTGAGAAAGGACGGGGTTGACTTTATAGAACTGGACATGTCGGACCGTCTAAGGACGGCTTTAGAAGGTAGTCTTACCGTTCTGAGGACTTTATACTTTCTCGAGGAACGTGTCAGGCCCGCTGGGGGCAAAATGGTCATTTTTCACCGAGAT
This sequence comes from Euryodendron excelsum, assembly GCA_033060915.1. Taxonomy (NCBI): domain Eukaryota; kingdom Viridiplantae; phylum Streptophyta; class Magnoliopsida; order Ericales; family Pentaphylacaceae; genus Euryodendron; species Euryodendron excelsum. Next base: position 51,751,169 of record CM065378.1, read on the forward strand.
GGGCTAGCAGGCGTCAGTGCTGATCGAATTGGATCTTTTTTGGAGTTCTGTCTTAGGAATTAGTACTTTCTTGGTGGACAGGCTTGAAAGGGTCTTACTGCCTTGAGGGATAAACTTTCTCGAAGGTTGTGCCAGACTAGGATGGTCTTCCATTCTTAAGGGATTTCTACTTTCTCAAAGAACTTGTCGGGCTTGGATGGTATTCCAATCTTAAGGGGTTTATACTTTCTCAAAGAACGTGCCAAATTAGCGAACATTCTACATTGGCAGGCCAGCAAGTGCCAGAAGTGAACCACTCTTCCATTTCGAGGACTTAGGTACTGTCCGAAGATGAGTATGAAAGGGGCTTTACTGATCTGATGAGTAAACCTTCTCAGTAATCGTGCCGTGCTGGATTGAATGGTATTACCGTTAATGAGATATTAACTTTCTTGAATGACGGGACAACTGGATTTGATTTTGGATTTGAATGGACTTATTGCCTTATGGAAGACGTGCCGGTCTAGATTGGACTGACTAATGCAATAGGGGCATTTTGGTTATTTTTCCTCTGGTGGGCCCAGTGGGCTTATGAGGCGGTTGACAGATTGAATTAGATTTGGGAAGCCGATTTGGACTTGAGTATGCTTGTGTTGGTTTGGAAGTGTTTTCGGTCGGACTGGAGATCGCCAAGTGGCCAAAATGGGGTGCTAACAGGGCCACACAAATCATAGTGAACCAATTCTAATACTTCCTTTGACCTATTGTTTTTGGCCACTAAGGGGCTTACCTTCTAAGCATGATTCACAGACTGGTAGTGGCTCCACTTCCAATGAATCTAATGCCCCGTCCTTAATTAGTTTGGAAATTTGTTTATGATTGTCGCACCCAAATTTTTCGCACTCGAGGAATACACACACAAGCGGGAAAAATATTGTACTCTCTTGTTAGAACTCACTCTCTTAGAAGAATGAGTGCGACTAGGTTTGAATTGAAAATAGATTTGAATAAAGGGCTTTTAGAAAACAATTTGGGAGTCGCCACCTAACTTGATTAAGGTGAGTTAGGTCACCTAAAAACTAACCATAATCTGAAAACTACACTTAGGATTTTTGGAAAAAGATTTTTGAAAATACCACCTCAAGAGAGGGTTTTTAAGAAAACAGGTTGTTTGGCAACCTTTAGGAAAACATTTAGCCCTTTTTTGAAAAATAACTCCTTTTGGTCTTTGAAATCAGTGATCTAGGTTCGGAGGTTGGTTACGTGTAGGGAAGACGCACTAAGCCATCACCCTACCCCGCCATTTCGGTACCTACATGTCAATCTACCCTAGATTCACTTATGAGAGTCTTTAATTAACATATGTTCAACCCCATTCACTTTAGAAAAACAATGTTTAAAAAGAAACTAACATGATGCATGATATGCAAGTCAAGAAAAGAGAGTTGGAAAATAGAATTAGAAATAGATTTAGAAAGAAATTGATTAGTTTTTAGAAAGAGATTTGAAAAGATAGGTTTGAAATTGGAGAGTTTTGAAAATTGGAAATAGAGATTTGGAAGTAGAAATTTGAAATTGGAAGTTTGAAAATAGATTGGAGATTTGAAAAGATTGTGGAATTTGAGATTTGGAAAATGTGAAGGAATTTGAAATTTGAAAGAAGTTGTGACCGCACCCATAAGGGTTGCCTACGTATCGTTTTGGAGGAATCAGGTCAATTGTAGTTCGGACAAGAGTCCGATTGAAAAATAGAAGATTGATTTGGAAGAAAGAGATTGAATTGGAAATTGGATTGGAAGATTGAGATATTGAACTTAGAATAGAAGATTGGAAGATTTGAAAAGACTTGACTTTGGAAAACTTGGTTTTAGGAAACCTAGAAAGACTTGAGACTTAGAAAAGATTTGAATTGACTTGGAAGGATTTTAGAAAAGATTAACTTGAATATTGGACTTGGAAGGCTAGGAAAGCTTGGATTTAGGAAGGGTTCGAATTTGGAAAGTTCGGATTAGGAAAGTTTCGAAATAGGAAAGTGTCATTTTAGGAAAGTTTTCGAATTAGGAAAGTTTCCGAAATATGAAAGTTTTGGAATTAGGAAAGTTTTTATTTTAGGAAAGGTTTTGAAATTAGGAAGTTTTGAAAGTTGGAAAGTTTAGAATTTGAAATGTTTTGGATTTGGAAAGATTTGAAGTTTAAGGAAAGTTTAAGATTTAGAAAAATTTAGATTTAAGAAAGTTTAGAGTTTTAGAAAGTTTTGAAATTTGGAAAGATTTGAAATTTAGAAAGTTTAAGATTTAGAAAGTTTTAGAGTTTGAATTTTAGAAAATCTTGAGATTAGGAAAGGTTTGAGTTTAGGAAAAGATTGGAAAGCATAGATTTGAAGAGTTAAGATTTGGAAAAGGGGTAGAATTAGGAAAGGGTTGAATTATGAAAGATTCGAAAGTTGAGTTTTAAAATTTAGGAAAGATTTTTATGTTCAAGTTTTGGAAACTTAAGATTTAGGAAAGTGGAGGATTAGGAAAGATTTGGATTAGGAAGGGATTGGATTTTGTTTATAAAAGAGAAGATTTGATTTTGCTTCAAAAAACGGAGGATTGGATCTATTTTCCTAAATGGAAAGATTGGATTCGGGCAAGAATTTGGAAAGGAGAAGTTTTAGAAACCCTAGATTTGGAGGACTATAGTTTTGACATAGAAACGAGATTTTTAGAAACCTAATTTTGACGTAGAAAACGGGAGTTTTTGGAGACCTAAGTTTTAAGGCAAGTTTGAAAACCATGTTTTTGGGAAGAAAATTAGGGTTTCCTAATCGTAAGTTCTAGGGCTTGACTTGGGCATCAAGAAAAGAGTTTTTTGGAAAGTGTGGTTTTTGGAAACAAGTTTTTGGAAGGAAATCCTAGGGAGGAGTTTCCAGAGGGAAGATTTTAGGAAGAGTTTTTAGGAAAGTAAATTTTGGTAGAAGATTGTTGGAGAGAGTTTTTAGGAAAGTGAATTTAAGGAGTATTTTTAGAAAGTGAATTTTGAGGAGGGGGAGTTTTTGGAAAGCGATCCTAGTGAAGAGTTTTTTAGAAAGAGATTTTTAAGAAAGAGATTTAGGAAGAGGTTTTTTCTAAGAAGGAAACCTAGGGAATGTTTTTGGAAAGTGGACTTTGAAGAGAGCATTTTGGAAGGGAGTTTAAAACGAGAAGTTTTGAAAAACAACTTTGGAAAGAAGAATTTTTAGGAAGCACGTTGAAAAAGGAGGTTTTAGGAAAAAAGATTTTTTTAAAATAGAGTCTTTAGAAGGTATGAAAAATGTCTCACTTTCCTAAAGCGATTCTAACTATAAGAAGGCTAGAACCACTTTAGGAAAGTGGTTTTGAAAATAATAAAGGTTTGAAAATATGGATCATGAAAGTCACTTTAAATGTAACACTTCCTAAAGCAATCCTAACCATCGAAAAGCTAGAATCACCCTAGGGTTGTGATTTTGAAAACATGTTTTGAAAAAGAGGATTTTGATGCAATTTTAAAAACAAGTTTGAAAACGATTTTGAAAACAACTTTTGGAAGAATGTAGGAATCATGATATGCACAATGCAAGTTAGTGTCATGAACATACAAGGTTAAGGCTTCACCACATAATCAAGGGGGCCGAACCCACGTGGTCTCCGGTTAGCCTAAAGGAAAGCCCCCGACACGGTGACCCTCCAATAGTCTAATCCTACACATGGAAAGGGAGTCCCTTTGTTTCAAGCATGCAAAGAAAGGGGGGGAAAGAGATAGGGGATTAAAATAGAGAAAACCCAAGCGGGCTAGGAGAGAGAAGAGAGTGGGGGGAGTACAAAAACGTAAAACGAAAGCCTACCTTGTG
>CM065378.1:51760000-51950000 GCA_033060915.1 Euryodendron excelsum
ACGAACAATGAGCTTATATTTCATACGAATCGATGATTTGATCTTCCGTGTGTAAATCGTACTCTACACGCCAAATCATCTACTATATAGAATAAGAGGCACACATGCATAATCATTAAATAAATAACGCAATGTGAATATTGCTTACACAGATTCTCATTAAAATGGAATAACTAATTTATTAATAAATACTAAAGCCATTACACAAAGCATGTCTTTTAGTATAAATCCCTAACACCATGCACGTCTTTGAGAAAGTCTAAAATCTCTTAAGACGGTAAGTCCACCCTTCCAAATTTTCCTTAGACAATTAGGCGTACTTAATATGCCATCCCGGCTAATTTTAGTTTCGTTTTGGTCAACTTCAGTCAAAATGACCGTTTTACCCCTAGGCACCCCAGCACAACACAAATCCCTCCAAATGATAAATACACCTTCTAGGACCGTCCCCAAACAGTCCGGCATGCTTAATATGCCATTCCTATCCATCCTGACTCTTTTCGACCAATTTTGGTCAAAATGATAATTTACCCTTGGTGGCCCAAGTACGCCCTGAAACCATACCGGCTTTGAGTACCAAACCAACATTCCCCAGGATACCCTGTTGTCGCTCGTATCCAATCCCAAGTAACCCTGTGACTCTAAACACTTCTAAATCAATGGAAGTCCCCTAGAGCATCTCACAGAGGCTCCTCTAGGGTTGTCTTTTTCTCCGATTCCTTGACTATAATGCACTGTCAAATGATTTGAGAAATGCGTAAATCTGAGAATTCCTAGAAGCCTATCCATAGGCCTTTCCATCGATACGGCTCGATTAAATAGATCGCTTCCTGAAGCCCCTGATCGCATGACTCAAAAGTTGCCACTTTCAAAAACCCCTGAAGCATCTCATAGACACTCCGCCAGGGTTGTCTTTTCTTCTGATTCCCTGATTATAATGCACCATCAAACGACTTGACAATTACGTAAATTAGAAAATTTTCAGAAGTATTTTTAGAGCACTTTCCATCGATACGGTCCAATCGAAAAGATCATCCCCGAAGACCCTAATCATGTGGCCCAAGGACCGCTAGCTTTGAACATTCATGGAGCATATTACAGATACTCTGAGAAAGTGTGTTTTCATACACGATTCCCAAGTTGATATCTCACTCTTTCGAACACCTTTAAAGCTCCCTGAAAGTTCCTGGTTCTTGAGAAACAATTGGAGAACATCCTGGACGTGACCGATTTTCTCGAATTTTTTCTGGATTGTATAATTATTGAGGCAAAGTTAACATAAAAGTTTCCGGCGGCGGAGCATATGCTACATGCGCCTAGGTTGTGATCAGATTGACCAAGACTTTGCTTGCTTCCCAAGTTGAGTTAGTATAGAGGGTGCCACGTGGCATTCAAATACTGGAACAATACTGACGCACATGCGCTAGGGTAAAAATTACCTAAGCGCATGTAGCGCATGTAGCACATGCGCCAGCCTCCCAGAACATTGCCTATCAATACCAAGCCACCCCCTTGATATTTTAAAGTGGAAAACAATGGCGAAGCCCTGCTAAAACACTCCCAAAATCTCGAAAAATCTTAAATGCTCTACCTCTTTTAAACTTCCAAGCATCTAAGCTAGATTCCACCCACCTTAAGCCTATAAACGTCATCTCTAAAGCCTCCACAACAAGACTCAAGCCATTTACAGCCCACTTCAAGGCCATTGAAGACCCTTCAAATCTCAAGCAAAGCTTTCCATTGAAGCCTGAAAAAGCTGTGAAGATAAGATAGTATTTCTATTTATATTTTGCCACCCCTACTCTTCTCTTCTCCCTCCTAGCCTACTTAGGCTATTCTCTATTTTACTCCACATCTTCTACCCCCCTTTTTTGCATGCTTGGAATAAGAGAGCTCCTAGATCATGCCTAGAGGAAAGCTTATGGGAGCCACTGTGTAGAGGAATCTCTTACAAGCCTACTTTGAGATGGTACAGCCTTGGAGCACATTGCGATGTGGTGTGATCTTTTAGCCTTGTATGTCTTCATGACCCCCTTTGTATATAAGTCTTATATTCATGGATTGCATGCTTGGCTTTGCTCTTACTGTTATCATTCTCATAAACATGTTGTTTTTTTTTTAAATTGCTAAGAGTTGGTTCCTTGAAGTTTAGGATGAAACCCCAAGTTTACATGTTCTAGAAAGCTCTCCATTGGCCTCTTAACCTATATTGTGCATTTTAGCATTTCTTTACATTTCATATTGCATAAAAATGGCTTTAAAACCTTTCTCTTCTATATCGATTTTTAAGGATCTACTCTCTTAAGCTCTATGGTTGAAATGGTCCCTTGGAACCCTCTCTTGAATAATTTTTCCATTATCTTGACCATATGAATCCTTGTTCATTAGAGTTAGTCTTCTTCACCCTAAGGGTGGTTTTCAAAACAACTCTCTTCAAGAAAGGTTTTCAAAAGGGCATTTGTCTTTATTATTGTTATAATGATTTTTGAACTCTCTCTTTCTATATGAATTTCTAAGACTTTGCTCTTTTGAGTTGTGAGGTTAGAATGGCCTCCATGGAGCCCTATCTTGAGTGGTATTCCCATCATCTTAGCCATGGGAACCCTAGCTCATTAGGCTGAGTTTTCTAGACCCAAAAAATGATTTTTAAAACTCTTTTCAAAAACTCATTTTCTTCATTTTGCATAAAAATGGTTTTCCAACATCATCATTTTTATATTGGTTTTCAAAGTTTACACTATCTTAAGTTAGAGGTTAGAATTGTCCCCATGTAGCCTTTCTTGGAATGGCTCCCTACTCTTGACCATATGAACCCTACACTTACTAGAGCTAATTTTCACGGAAATGATCTTCTTTAAATTTGCATAACTCCTTGAATTTGTTTTCCAAGTTCTCTACATTTACACCATGGTTTTCAAAACTCATTTTCAAAGTTCATGCATTAAACCACCTTTCCAAAACCACTAGATCCAAAACCTAGTCCAAAACCATTTTTCAAAATCTTAAGTTAACCCAACCCTAGTTGGCTAACCTTAGGATGCCTTCAAACTCTAGGTTAACCTAACCTAAGTTAGTTAGCCCTAGTCAATCAAACCGTAGGTTAACCTAACCCAAGTTAGTTAATCCTAGACTAACTTAACCTTAGTTAATTAACCTTACTGGACCTAATCCTAGTTACTTTAACCAAGATCAGTTGAACGTTAAGGATCTCCAACTTCAAGGCTCCAATTCAAAGGCCTTTTTCAAGCTCACATTCAATTACAAAAATCATTTACATGACATGGATTCAAAACGATTCTACTATTTTGAGTTTTCAAAAATCAATTCAAAAGTCTTTTCTAATTCTTCCATACCCTATTTCAAAATGTTTTCAAGAATCCTCTTAAACTTGTCTTGACAAAAATAGTTACACATTTATCATTTCCACAAGTTATTTTCAAAAGTGATTTCTAACCTCACAACTCTAAGATGATCTTAACATTCTCATGGTTAAGGTTTCCTTAGAGAAAGTGACACATCAAGTGTGACCTTCTAAGGTCCATATAGGGTTTCGAACCCTAAATACTTTTCAAAAATCTTTTTTCAAAAGTCTTTTTCAAACATTACATTCTTAAAGCAACTCTAATCCTTCCATGGTTAAGATTGTTTAAGTGTAAGTGAGACATTCAAGAAGGGTTCTATAACCCTAAAGTTTTAAAAACCAAAAGGAAGTCTCTAGTCGCTTTTCCAAACATATTTTCCAAACTCATAGCCCTATAGCAATTTAGTTCTTTAATGAAAAATCTTTTAAGGTGATGAAACATTAAACATGCATTTCATGAGGAATTCAAAAACTACTTTCAAAAGCTTTTTGAAGACAAGTTCACAAGAGCTTTTTCAATCCAAACTCTACCTGCAAAGTTTTCAAAACAAGACTTCAAAATATTTTCAAAACTCCCTTGAGTTATTTCAAAATATTTCCAAAACTCCCTTGAGTTATTTTAAAATATTTTCAAAGCTCCCTTGAGTTATTTCAAAACCTTTCGAAAACTCTCTTGAGTTGTTTCAAAAACATTTCAAAACTCTCTTAAGTTAATTTAAAAAACATTTAAAATCATCTTCAAACTCAATTTCAAAAACACTTCAAACATCTCAAGTCCTATTTCAAAGGCATTTTTCTAAACTCTCAAGTTCTCTTTTTTCAAAGACCTCAAAATGTACTCAAAACTTTCCAAAGACCTCAATGCGTCTTCAAAGTTTTCAAAGGCCCTAATGTGCCTATTTTTCAATACTAGACCCCAATGAGTCCTCCAATGGCCTCAATGTGCCTATTTTCTATCGGGCCTTGGCCCGAACTATGAATGACCTGATTTGAGCCAAATGTGATACATAAGTAACCTTCAAATAGGTGTGGTTATAACTCTATTTTAAGTCAAATCCCCTTTTAAAAAATGTTGTCGAGTCGAAATTATTTTTAAATACATTTTTCAAATTTGATCATTTCAAGTCTTTCAAAACTTGCATCATTACATCATCTGTCACGCCCAGATTTTTCGCACTCGAGAAATACTCACACAAGCGGAAAAAATGCTGTATTCTCTCATTAGAACTCACCCTCCTAGAAGAATGAGTGCGACTAGGTTTGAATTGAAAATTGATTTGAACAAAGGGCTTTTGAAAAAGATTCGGAGTCGCCACCTAACTTGATTAAGGTGAGTTAGGTCACCTAAAAACTAAGCATAATCCGAAAACTACACTTAGGGTTTTTGAAAATATCACCTCAAGAGAGGGTTTTTAAGAAAACAGGTTGTTTGACAACCTTTGGAAAACATTTAGCCCTTTTTAGAAAAATAACTCCTTTTTGGTCTTTGAAATCAGTGATCCTAAATTCGAAGGTTGGTTACGTGTAGGAAAGACGCACTAAGTCATCACCCTACCTCGCCCTTTCGGTACCTACATGTCAATCTACCCTAGATTCACCTATGAGAGTCTTTAACTAACTAATGTTCAACCCTATTCACTTTAGAAAAAGAATGTTTGAAAAGAAACTAACATGATGCATGATATGCAAGTGTAAGAAAAGAGGATTGAAAAATAGATTTGGAAAGAAATTTGGTTTGATTTGAGAAAGAAGAGATAGAAGTTTGAATTTGGAAAGAAAATTTTGGGAATTGAAAATAGAGATTTGGAAATAGAAATTTGAAATTGAAAATTTGAAAATAGATTGGAGATTTGGAAAGATTTTGGAATTTGAAATTTGGAAAATATGGAGGAATTTGAATTTTGAAAGAAGTTGTGACCGCACCCATGAGGATTACCTACATATCCTTTTGGAGGAATCAGGTCAGTCGTAGTTTGGACAAGAGTCCGATTGAAAATAGAAGGTTGGATTGGGAGAAAGAGATTGAATTGAAAATTGGATTTGACTTTAAATTAGAAGAGGAGATTGGAATTTGAAATTTTGGAAAAGATTGGACTTTGATTTGAAAAGATAGAACTTGGAAGAAAGATTTAGACTTGTTTTAGAAATATGGAGGTTTAGGAAACCTAGACTTAGGAAAGATAGGAGACTTAGAAAAGACTTGAGATTTAGAAAGATTTGACTTGAATGTTGGACTTGGAAGATTAGGGAAGACTAGATTTAGGAAAGGTTAGAATTAGGGAAGTTTCAAATTAGGAAAGTGTCATTTTAGGAAGGTTTCAGAATTAGGAAAGGTTTTGAAATTAAGAAAGTATCATTTTAGGAAAGATTTCGAATTAAGAAAGTGTCATTTTAGAAAAGTTTTGGAATTAGGAAAGTTTCAACTTAGGAAAGTTTTGAAAATAGGAAAGTTTTGTTTAAGAAAGGTTTAGAATTTGGAAAGTTTCAAGTTAAGAAAGTTTTTAAATTTAGAAAGATTTTAGATTTGGGAAGATTTGAAATTTTAGGAAAGCTTAGAATTTAGAAAGTTTGGAAATTGAAAAGATTTAACTTAAGAAAATTTTGAATTTAGAAAAACTTTGAATTTGGAAAGATTTGAAATTTGGAAAGTTTAAGATTTAGAAAGTTTTAGAGTTTGAATTTTAGAAAATCTTGAAATTAGGAAAGGTTTGAAAAGTTAAGATTTGAAAAGAGGGTAGAATTAGGAAAGAGTTGAATTAGGAAAGATTTGAAAGTTGAGTTTTAAAATTTAGGAAAGATTTTTATGTTCAAGTTTTGGAAACTTAAGATTTAGGAAAGGAGAAGCTTAGGAAGGATGTGAATTAGGAAACATTTGGATTAGGAAGAGATTGGATTTGGTTTCTAAAAGAAAAGATTTGATTTTGTTTCCAAAAACGGAAGACGGGATCTAGTTTCCTAAACGGAGAGATTTGATTTGGTTTCCTAAAGGGAAGATAGGATTTGGCATGGATTTGGAAAGGGAGATTCTAGAAATCCTAGATTTGGAAAATTATAATTTTGACATAGAAAAGAGGTTTTGGAAATGTGTATAGTTTGGATGTGAAAACAAGAGATTTTGAAAACCTAGGTTTGGGGCAAAGTTTGAAAATCATGTTTTTGGAAAGAAAATTAGGGTTTCCTAATTGTGAGTTCTAAGGCTTGACTCGGGCTCTAAAGAGAGAGGATTTTTGGAAAGTGCGCTTTTAAAAATGAAGGTTTTCTAGAAGGGAATCTTAGGGAGGAGTTTTTGGAAAGTGAATTTGAAGATGGAGTTTTTGGAAAAATATTTTAAAGAGAAGGAGTTTTTGAAAAGTGTGTTTTTGGAAACGAAGGTTTTGGAAGGAAATCCTAGAGAGGAGTTTCTAGAGGAAAGATTTTGGAAAGAGAGTTTTTGGAAAGATTTTTGGAGAGAGTTTTTCTAGGAAGATTTTTGGTAGAAGATTGTTGAAGAGAGTTCTTGAAAAGATTTTTAGGGCACGTTTTTAGAAAGTGGATTTTGGGGCGAGGATTTTGGAAAGGAGTTGAAAAAGGGAGTTTTGAAAAATAGATTTTGGGAGGGAGTTTTTGAAAACAATTTTGGAGAGGAGAGTTTTAGGAAAGTATATTGAAAAAGAGATTTTTAGGAAGAAAGACTTTTTGAAAAGAGAGTTTTTAGAAGGTGTAAAAATATCTCACTTTCATAAAGCAATTCTAACCATAAAAGGGCTAGAACCACTTTAGGAAAGCGGTTTTGAAAACAGCAAGAGTTGAAAATATGGACCATGAAAGTCACTTTAAATATAACACTTTCCTAAAGCAATCCTAGCCATGGAAAAGCTAGAATCAACCTAGGATTGTGATTTTGAAAACAAAGTTTTGAAAAGGAAATTTTGATGCAATTTTGAAGACAAGTTTGAAAACGATTTGAAAAACAACTTTGAAAACGGTTTTTGGAAGTTGCAAGATCATGATATGCACAATGCAATTTTGGGGTCGTGAACATACAAGGCTAAGGCTTCACCACATAATCAAGGGGGTCGAACCCACGTGGTCTCTGGTTAGACTAGAAGAAAGCCTCTGACACGGTAACTCTCCAATAGCCCAATCATACACATGGACCGGGAATCCCCTTGTTTCAAGCATGCAAAGAAAGGGGGGGGGGGGGGAAAAGAAATGGGGGATTAAAATAGAGAAAACCCAAGTGGGTTAGGAGAGAGAAGAGAGAGGGGGAAGTGCGGAAATTTAAATGGAGAACATACCTTGTATCTTATTTATTTTGCGCGCCTTGCTTTCTTCGGTCTTCGGTCTTCGTCTTGATCTTTGTCTTTAATCTTCAAGAGTTATCTTCAAGCTTCAAACTTCAGATTATAACTCTTCAAGTCTTCGAAGGAGGGTTGAAGGTTAGTGTATGAGTGTATGGGGGTGTGTAGGAGTGTATATGAGGCTAGGGTTTGTGTATGGTGGCTAGGGTTTGGAAAACCTAGGGAGGCTAGGGTTTAGGGATTATTCGAGCTCTGTATATCGAATTATATGATTTTTGGTTTGAGTTTGCGGATCCTTTTCATGTTGGAGGAGGCTCTGTATTTATAGAGGTTAGAAAAACTTGGCGCCAGGCCAGAATTTACACTGGCGCCACTCCTAGTGGCGCCAGGCCATTTAGGAAATATTTAAGGTTGGCAAGCAACATATCTTTGACTAGATTTGGGCGCCTGTACTAGTGACTACCATGTAATTTTTAGCCTGGCTTCACTAGGAGTGACTCTGAAAAGTCCGGGAATGATTTGAAGAGGCCGGGAATAACCCAAAAAGCCGGAAAGAGCAGGAACACTTAGAATAGTGTCCTGGAGGTATTTGACTTTAAAAGTGAAGATAGGATGTGTCAGAAGGATTAATCGAGCCTTTAGGGGCAAAACGGTCAATCGGATCAAGAAGCTGCCGGGACGGACTTGGACTGTCCCGAAAGAAGACTCGAGATTTGGAAACATTATTTAGAATGTTCCCAAACGTTGCCGGTTTGATACCCAAAGCCGGTGTGGTCAGAAAAGGTGACCGGCCCACCAGGGGCAAAATGGTCATTTCGCACCGGGTTTGCTGGAACTAACTCGGAATGATCCGAAAAGGTAAAGGGAGGTTAAGAACACTATAAAAAGTAGTCTCAGGAGGTTACCAGTTTGATACCCAGAGCCAGTATGGTCGAAAAAGAAGACCAGCCCACCAGGGGCAAAACGGTCATTTTGTATCGGGTTGGCCGGAATTGACTCAGAATGATCCAGAAAGATAAAGGAAGATTGAGAATACTATAAAAAGCAATCTCAGAGGGTTATCGGTTTGATACCCAGAGCCGGTATGGTTCCCAGGGCATTCGGATGCCTAGGGGCAAAATGGTCATCTTGACCGGAAAGTCTCGGAAAAGGTCCAAAGGGCAGTTTGGTCATTTTTCACCGAAGTGGGCTAACAGACACTGGTGTTGACCTAGGTTTTGAGTGTTTTCGCTACTCTGACGGTGGTCGTCGTGACACAGGGGTTTGTTGGCGATTCCCTATATCGACCTATTTGTGAGTATTTTCGCTACTCTAACGGTTTTATGAATATTTTCGCTACTCGGACCGTCTCAAGGAATAAACTGCCTCGAGAGAGGGATGGGAAAGGGGACTTACCGTCTTCGAAAAGACGTGCCTGGATTGGAACCGTCTCGAGGAACAAACTGCCTCGAGAGAGGGATTGGAAAGGGAACTTATCGTCTCCGAGAAGACGTGCCTGGATTGGAACCGTCTCGAGGAATAAACTGTCTCGAGAGAGGGGTTGGAAAGAGGTCTTATCGCCTCCAAAAAGATGTGCCTGGATTGGAACCGTCTTGAGGAATAAACTGTCTCGAGAGAGGGATTGGAAAGGGGTCTTATCGTCTCCGAAAAGACGTGCCTGGACTGGAACCGTCTCAAGGAATAAACTGTCTCGAGAGAGGGATTGGAAAGGGGTCTTACCGTCACCGAAAAGACGTGCCTGGAATGGAACCATCTCGAGGAATAAACTGTCTCGAGAGTGGGATTGGAAAGGGGACTTATCGTCTCCGAAAAGATGTGCCTGGATTGGAACCGTCTCGAGAAATAAACTGCCTCGAGAAAAGGATTGGAAAGGGGTCTTATCGCTCCGAAGAGACGTGCCTGGATTGGAACCGTCTCGAGGAATAAACTGTCTCAAGAGAGACGTTGTAAAGGGGTCTTATTGTCTCCGAAAAGACGTGCCTGGATTGGAACCTTCTCGAGAAATAAACTATCTCGAGAGAGGGGTTGGAAAGGGGTCTTATCATCTCTGAAAAGACGTGCCAGGATTGGAACCGTCTCGAGGAATAAACTGTCTCGAGAGAGGGATGGGAAAGGTGTCATATCGTCTCCGAAAAGACGTGCCTAGACTGGAACCGTCTTAAGGAATAAACTATCTCGAGAGAGGGATTGGAAAGAGGTCTTACCGTCTCCGAAAAGACTTGCCTGGATTGGAACCGTCTTGAGGAATAAATTGTCTCCGGAGTGGGATTGGAAAGGAGACTTATAGTCTCCGAAGAGAAGTGCCTAGATTGGAACCGTCTCGAGGATTAAACTGTCTCGAGAGAGGGGTCGGAAACGGGTCTTATCGTCTCTAGAAAGACATGCCTGGATTGGAACCATCTCGAGGAATAAACTGTCTCGAGAGAGGGGTTGGAAAGGGGTCTTATCATCTCCGAAAGGACATGCCTGGATTGGAACCGTCTCGAGGAATAAACTGTCTCGAGAGAGGCATGGGAAAGGGGACTTACCGTCTTTGAAAAGACGTGCCTAAATTGGAACCGTCTCGAGGAATAAACTGTTTCGAGAGAGGGATTGGAAAGGGGACTTATCGTCTCCGAGAAGACGTGCCTGGATTGGAACCGTCTCGAGGAATAAACTGTCTCGAGAGAAGGATTGGAAAGGGATCTTACCGTCTTCGAAAAGACGTGCCTGGATTGGAACCGTCTTGAGGAATAAATTGTCACTAGAGTGGGATTGGAAAGGGGACTTATCATCTCCGAAGAGATATGCCTGGATTGGAACCGTCTCGAGAAATAAACTGTCTCGAGAGAGGGGTTGGAAAGGGGTCTTATCGTCTCCGAAAGGACATGCCTGGATTGGAACCGTCTCAAGGAATAAACTGTCTCGAGAGAGGGATGGGAAAGGGGACTTACCGTCTTCGAAAAGATGTGCCTAGATTGGAACCGTCTCGAGGTATAAACTGTCTCGAGAGAGGGATTGGAAAGGGGACTTATCGTCTCCGAGAAGACGTGCCTGGATTGGAACCATCTCGAGGAATAAACTGTCTCGAGAGAGGGATTGAAAAGGGATCTTATTGTCTTCGAAAAGACGTGCCTGGATTGGAACCGTCTCGAGAAATAAATTGTCTCGAGGGTGGGATTGGAAAGGGGACTTATCATCTCCGAAGAGACATACCTGGATTGGAACCGTCTCGAGAAATAAACTGTCTCGAGAGAGGGGTTGGAAAGGGGTCTTATCGTCTTCGAAAAGACGTGTCTGGATTGGAACCGTCTCGAGGAATAAACTATCTCGAGAGAAGGGTTGGAAAGGGTCTTATCGTCTCCGAAAAGACGTGCCTGGATTGGAACCGTCTCGACGAATAAACTGTCTTGAGAGAGGGATTAGAAAGGGGTCTTATCGTCTCCGAAAAGAGGTGCCTGGATTGGAACCGTCTGAATGAATAAACTGTCTCAAGAGGGGGATTGGAAAGGGGTCTTACCGTCTCCGAAAAGACGTGCCTGGATTGGAACCGTCTCGAGGAATAAACTGTCTGGAGAGTGGGATTGGAAAGGGGACTTATCGTCTCCGAAGAGACGTGCCTGGATTGGAACCGTCTCGAGGAATAAACTGTCTCGAGAGAGGGGTTGGAAAGGGGTCTTATCGTCTCCGAAAAGACGTACTTGGATTGGAACCGTCTCGAGGAATAAACTGTCTCGAGAGAAGGGTTGGAAAGGGGTCTTATCGACTCTGAAAAGACGTGACTGGATTGGAACTGTCTCGAGTTATAAACTGTCTCGAGAAAAGGATTTGAAAGGGGTCTTATCGTCTCCGAAGTGACGTGCCTGGATTGGAACCGTCTCGAGGAATAACTTGTCTCAAGAGAGGGGTTGGAAAGGGGTCTTATCGTCTCCGAAAAGTCGTGCCTAGATTGGAACCGTCTTGAGGACTAAACTGTCTCGAGAGAGGGATTGGAAAGGGGTCTTATCGTCTCCGAAAAGACGTGCCTGGATTGGAACCGTCTCGAGGAATAAACTGTCTCAAGAGAGGGATTGGAAAGGGGTCTTATCGTCTCTGAAAAAACGTGCCTGGATAGAACCATCTCGAGGAATAAACTGTCTCGAGAGAGGGGTTGGAGTTGAAATTGGAAAGAAACAATGCCCCTAAGGGCATTTTGGTCATTTTGCCTCTATTTGGGCCTGGCGGGCCCGCGAAGCGATGGACAGACAGGATTTGGACTTAGAAAGTTGGTTTCGGTTGGAATATGCCCACAATGACTTGAACACAAGTCTGGATGGAGTGTAGACTGCCGAGCAGTCAAAAATGGGGTGCTTACATCATCTCATCCCAAAAGCGATGAAGAAACCATTTTTCAAAATTCTAAAGTGGATATTAATTGGATATTAGTAACTGGTTAATCAAGCGAATGAACCAAGGGTAATTGGATATGTAGGTACCGAAAGGGCAAGATAGGGTGATGATTTTAGGATATCTTTCATACAAGTAACCAACCCCCGGACTATATATTTCTAGTTTTAAAGACCAACTCAAAGTCACGTTTTCCAAAAGGGCTTTACAAACATTTTTAAAAGATTGCTAAAAATCTCTTTTCTAAAAGCCTTATTAAAAAAGACATTTTCAAAACCTTTTCAAAAAACCTAAGTCTAGTCTTCGGATTATACTTAGTTTTAGGTGACCTGACACATGTTTAACTATGTTAGGTGACGACCCTAAAATATTTCCAAAAGCCCTTAATCAAATCAATTTTCAATTCAAATATAGTCGCATCTGTCCTTCTAAGAGGACGAGTTCTAACGAGAGAGTACTGCATTTTTTCCACTTATATTCTCGAGTTCGAAAAAATCAGGGCGCGACAACTTCAACTCTATGTTATGAATATCAAAAATTTTCATATTCAAGCATTACATGTCCATGGTATCTTTAATGTTCTAATATTCACATTATTCATTGGGCAAGTTTGCTCATGTCGTTCCTCCACATTTTAGGAAATGAAGACTAAGGCTATGGATGTTCTTTTTGCAATACAAGATGGAATCATATGTTATGTTTTGTTTAAGTTCATGTATGTAATATCTTGGAACGATGTTATAGTTATTAGATGGTCTTGTACGTGGCCTAATGGCTTGTAACAACTTGTATAAAGTTTTGTGGCATGTATAGACAATTTAACTTAGGCACTTTGCTCTAGTAATGTGAATGAAATATCAAATCTTTTTCACCTAGTTTGATATGCTTCCACTATAATATTATAATTAATCACCAAATATAGGACACCATACTTCAGTTTTAGATAGGCCTTTGGTAGTAATGCTATTGGCCGATCATTATTCCTAATTTGGTAATGATATGGCTTGGGGGTCGTGACAAAATGGTATCAGAGCAACATATTAACGATCTTTATGTTTTAGAGTCGTTTATATAAAGAACAAAGTTTAGGATTAAAATGATGTGATATATAATATGTATCTTACATGTGAAATAGACATGATTGTGTGCCTTTATGTGCTTCTTATTTGTAAAATGTCATGCTATTGTCGCGCCTAGATTTTTCGCACTCGAGGAATACTCACCCAAGCGGGAAAAATGTTGTACTCTCTCGTTAGAACTCATCCTCCTAAAAGAATAAGTGCGACTAGGTTTGAATTGAAAAATTGGTTTGAATAAAGGGCTTTTGAAAAAGATTCGGAGTCGCCACCTAACTTGATTAAGGTGAGTTAGGTCACCTAAAAACTAAGAATAATCCGAAGACTATACTTAGGGTTTTTGGAAAAATTTTGAAAATATCCTCAAGAGAGGGTTTTTAAGAAAAACAAATTGTTTGGCAACCTTTGGAAAACATTTAGCCCTTTTTTAGAAAAATAACTCCTTTTGGTCTTTGAAATCAGTGATCCAAGGTTCGGAGGTTGGTTACGTGTAGGGAAGACGCACTAAGTTATCACCCTACCCCGCCCTTTCGGTACCTACATGTCAATCTACCCTAGATTCACCTACGAGAGTCTTCAACTAACTATTGGCCAATCCTATCCACTTTTAGAAAAACAATGTTTGAATAGAAACTTACATGATGCATGATATGTAAGTGCAATAGAAGAGAATTGAAAAATAGATTTAGAAAGAGATTGATTTGATTTGAAAATAGATTTGAAGAGATGGAATTGAAATTGGAAAGTTTGAAAATTGAAAGTAGAAATTTGAAAATAGAAATTTTGAAATTAGAATTTTGAAAATAGATTGGAATTTGAGATTTGGAAAGATTTTGGAAACCGCACCCATGAGGGAGGAATTGAAAGTTTGAAAAGTGTTGTGACCGCACCTATGAAGGTGCCTACGTATCCCTTTGGGGGAATCAGGTCAGTCGTAGTTCGGACAAAAGTCCGATTGAAAATAGAATGTTTGATTAGAAGAAAGAGATTGAATTGAAAATTGAATTGAAAAATTGAGAGATTGAACTTTGAATAGAGAACTAAAATTTGGAATTTAGAATTTTGAAATTTGAAAAGATTGAATTTTGATATGAACAGATAAAATTGGGAAGAGAGATTTAGACTTGTTTTGGAAAGATGGAGGTTTAAAAAACCTAGGCTTAGGAAAGAGAAGAGACTCAGAAAATATTTGACTTGACTTGGGAGGTTTAGGAAATTAGGGAAGATTGGATTTAGGAAATGTTTGAATTAGGAAAAGTCCGATTTAAGAAAGTTCTGTTTTAGGAAAGTGTCATTTTAGGAAAGTTTTGGAATTAGGAAAGTTTTCAAATTAGGAGAGTTTCGAAATTAAGAAAGTTTTGAAATTAGGAAAGTTTTGAATTAAGAAAGTTTTAACTTAAGAAAGTCTTAAATTAAGAAAGTTTTGAGTTTAGAAAAGTTTTAGATTTGAAAAGATTTTGAAGTTTTGGAAATTTTAGAATTTGGAAAGATTGGAAGTTTAGAAAGATTTAACTTGAGAAAGTTTCAAATTTAGAAAGTTTTGATTTTAGAAAGATTTGAAATTTAGAAAATTTAAGATTTAGAAAGTTTTAGAGTTTGAATTTTGGAAAATCTTGAAATTAGAAAAGGTTTGAGTTTAGGAAAAGTTTGAAAACTTAGGTTTAAGAAATTAAGATTTGAAAAGAGGGTAGAATTAGGAAAGGGTTGAATTAGGAAAGATTTGAAAGTTGAGTTTTAAAATTTAGGAAAAATTTTTATGTTCAAGTTTTGGAAACTTAAGATTTATGGAAAGTGGAGGATTAGGAAGGATTTGAGTTAGGAAAAAGTTGGATTTTGAAATTTAAGGAAAGATTTAAAGTTTAAGTTTAGGAAACTTAGGGTTTAGGAAGGAATTGAATTAAGAAAGGTTTGGATTAGGAAGGGATTGGATTTGGTTTCTAAAAGAAAAGATTTGATTTTGTTTCCAAAAACATAGGACCGGATCTAGTTTCCTAAACGGGGAGATTGGATTTGGTTTCCTAAAGGGAAGATTTGATTTGGCAAAGATTTGGAAAAGAGATTCTAAAAACCCTAGGTTTGAAAAATTATAGTTTTGATGTAGAAAAAAGGTTTTGGAAATGTGTATAGTTTTGGGTGTGAAAACAAGAGATTTCAGAAACCTAGGTTTGAGACAAAGTTTGAAAATCATATTTTTGGAAAGAAAATTAGGGTTTCGTAATTGTGGGCTCTAAGGCTTGACTTGGGCTCTAAGAAAAGAGTTTTTAGAAAATGCGTTTTTGGAAACGAAGGTTTTCTGGAAGGGAATCCTAGGGAGGAACTTTTGGAAAGTGAATTTGAAGAGGGAGTTTTTGGAAAAAGATTTTTAGGAGAGACTTTTTTAGGAAAGTGAATCTAAGGAGTGTTTTTAGAAAGTGAATTTTGAGGAGAAAGAGTTTTTGGAAAGGAGTTGAAAAAGAAAGCTTTGAAAAATATATTTCTGGAGGGAGTTTTTGAAAACAATTTTGGAGAGGAGAGTTTTAGGAAAGTATGTTGAAAAATAGATTTTTAGGAAGGGATTTTTGAAGAGAGAGAGTTTTGGAAAGTATGAAAACGTCTCACTTTCCTAAAGCGATTGTAGCCATAAGAGGGCTAGAACCACTTTAAGAAAGTGGTTTTGGAAAACAGTAAGATTCGAAAATATAGACCAAAAATGTCACTTTTGATGTAACACTTTCCTAAAACAACCCTAGCCATGGAAAGGCTAGAATCACCCTAGAATTGTGGTTTTGAAAACATGTTTTCGAAAAAGAGATTTTGATGCAATTTTGAAAACAAGTTTGAAAACGTTTTGAAAAACAACTTTGAAAACGGTTTTTAGAAGATGCAAGACTATGATATGCACAATGCAATTTGGGGTCGTGAACATACAAGGTTAAGGCTTCACCACATAATCAAGGGGGCCGGACCCACGTGGTCTTTGGTTAGACTAGAAGAAAGCCCCCGACACGGTGACTCTCCAATAGCCCAATCCTACATATGGACCGGGAATCCCCTTGTTTCAAGCATGCAAAGAAAGGGGGGGAAAGAGATGGGGGATTAAAATAGAGAAAACCTAAGTGGGTTGGAGAGAGAAGAGAGAGGGGGGAAGTACAGAAAATTAAAGAGAAAACCTATCGTATGTCTTCTTTATTTTGCACGCCGCGCTGTTTTCGGTCTTCGGTCTTCGTCTTGATTTTCACCTTCAATCTTCAAGGGTTGTCTTCAAGCTTTGGATTGCAGCTCTTCAAGTCTTCAAAGGATGGTTGAAGGCTAGTGTATGAGTGTATGGGGGAGTGTATGAGTGTATAGGAGGCTAGGGTTTGTGTATAGTGGCTAGGGTTTGGGAGAACCTAGGGAAGCTAGGGTTTTGGAGGTGCTCAAGCTCTGTATATCGAAATATAGGATTTTTAGGTTAAGTTTGCAGACCCCTTTCACATTGAATGAGGCTCTATATTTATAGAAGTTGAACAAACCTGGCGCCTGTTGCAGTGGCGCCAGGGCAAACTTTCTCTTGGCGCCACTAGTAGTAGCGCCACCCACTTAGGAAACTTTATAAGTCGGCAAACAACGTATCTTTGACTAGATTTGGGCGCCTATACTAGTGACTACCATGCAATCTTTAGCCTGACTTCACTAGGAGTAACTCCGGAAAGTCCGGGAATGATTTGGAGGAGCCGAGAATGACCCGGAAGGCCGGAAAGGAGCAGGAACACTTAAAATAGTGTCCTGGAGGTATTTGACTTGAAAAGTGAGTATAAGATGTGTCGGCAAGGTTGACCGTGCCCTTAGGGGCAAAACGGTCAATCAGACCGGGAAACTGCCGGGACAAACTCGGATTGTCCCAGGAGAAGACTTGGGATCTGGAAACATTATTTAGAATGTTCGCAGAGGTTTCCGGTTTGATTCCCAAAGCCGGCATGGTCGGAAAAGGAGACCGGCCCACCAGGGGCAAAACGGTCATTTTGTACCGGGTTTGCCGGGACTGACTCGGAATGATCCGGAAAGGTAAAGGGGAGTTGAGATTACTATAAAAAGTAGTCTCAGGAGGTTACCGGTTTGATACCCAGAGCCGGTGTGGTCGAAAAAGGAGACCGGCCCTCCAAGGGCAAAACGGTCATTTTGTGCCGGGTTGGCCGGAACTGACTCGGAATGATCCGGAAAGGTAAAGGAAGGTTCAGAACACTATAAAAAGTATTCTCGGGACATTACCGGTTTGATACCCAGAGCCGGTGTGGTTCCCGGGGCGTTCGGATGCCTAGGGGAAAAATGGTCATCTTGACCGGGAAGTCTCGAAAAATGTCCATAGGACAATTTAGACATTTTTCACCAAAGTGGGCTAACAGACACTGGTGTTGACCTGGGTTTTGAGTGTTTCCGCCACTCTAACGATGTAAGTATTTCCGCTACTTAGACGGGGTTGATGATTTGTGAGTATTTCCGCTACTCGGACGGGGTTGATGATTTGTGAGTATTTCTGCTACTCAGACGGGGTTGATAATTTGTGAGTATTTCCGCTACTCTAACGGTTTTGTGAGTAGTTTTGCTACTCGGACCGTCTCGAGGAATAAACTGTCTCGAGAGTGGGACCGGAAGGGGTCTTACCGTGTCCGAAGAGACGCACCTGGATTGGAACCGTCTCGAGGAATAAACTGTCTCGAGAGTGGGATTGGAAAGGGGTCTTACCGTCTCCAAAGAGACGTGCCTGGATTGGAACCGTCTCGAGGAATAAACTGTCTCGAGAGTAGGATTGGAAAGGGGTCTTACCGTCTCCGAGGAGGCGTGCCTGGATTGGAACCGTCTCGAGGAATAAACTGTCTCGAGAGTGGGATTGGAAAGGGGACTTATCGTCTCCGAAGAGACGTGCCTGGATTGGAACCGGCTCGAGGAATAAACTATCTCGAGAGTGGGATTGGAAAGATTTTGGAAAGGACAATGCCCCTAAGGGCATTTTGGTCATTTTGCCTCTATTTGGGCCTGACAGGCCCACGAAGCGATGAAAAGACGGAATTTGGACCTAGAGAATTGGTTTCGATTAGAATATGCCTATGATAACTTGAAAACAAGTCTAGACGAAGTGTAGACTGCCGAGCGGTCAAAAATGGGGTGCTTACAGCTATGTGATTTATGCTTTCATGTTAGGTGATATACTTTTATCCGTGAAAATTTCATTTGTTTTATTGTTGCACGTGCTGGCTCAAACATGATGAAGGAAAAAGAAATGGCTGGTCCATCCACAGAACATATAGAAAGGATTGAGAGGGTGTTAAAAGGTCTTCTTCACGTAGTCCATGAGACTCGTTAGAATAACAATAATAACCAAATCTAAAAGAACGTCCAAGAGAGAAGACTGGTGACCATAAAGCAGCTCCAAGCGCTAAATCATAGTAGTTTTGAGGGTAGTCTAGACCTTATGGTTGCAGAATCTTGGATTCTTAAGATGGAGAAAATTTTTTGAGTCTTGCCTTGTACAAATGAGCAGAAAGTCTTTTTTGCCACCTTCACATTTAAAGTTCAAGCACGAATATGGTGGTTGTTGATAATGGAAAAGGAACCGTAAGTGACTTGGGGGAGATTTCTTGAAATCTTCAATGAGACACATTTTCCAGATTCAATGAAGGATAAGAGAACTACAAAATTTTTGACATTGACTTAAGAAAATATGACTGTTGCGGAGTATGAGGCAAAATTTATAGAATTGGCAAGGTTTGCTCCATATGTTGTCTCTACTGAATCTACAAAAGCTAGAAAATTTGAAAGCGAATTGAGATGGAACATCAAGAATAGGGTTGATATTCTGAGGTGGTTGATAGAGTAATGATTGCAAAAAAGGTTAATGAGGAGATAATGACAAGCAAAGATAGGCAGAAAAAAAGAAGACAAGCCAGTGGTCAAGGGCCAAGGACAAAGTTATAAGAAGCAAAATTCAAGGACACCATGTGGAAGTTCCACTTTCGAAGGAGTAGAACTAGCCAAGGAAGTCGAGGAAGTGGTGATGTTCCTCAATGTTCTAATTGTCTGAAATGGCATCGAGGTCCTTGTTATTAGCTGTGTGGTGTCACGCCCCGTAACCCGGCCTATGCGAATTTAGGGTATATGATCGGCCAGTAGTAAGGCTACCCAAGGTCGCATTACATAAACCGGTTGAACACCTGTGCATAAATCATTTCAAATGATATATAATTGCGGAAATAGAACTTTTTTTTCATAAATTAAAACATAACACGTGTCATACATGGCAGAGTTGTGCCTGATCCAAAACATAAACATACATATTGGCCTATTCGAGGCCGCAATAGTTATATCATTTATAACATTACAAACATTAGGGTCCCGCCCAAATACACATAACATAACATAGGCCCATGGGCCGTAGCTCAAAATCCACATATGGCATCCTTCTAGGGCCTCTCAGATTGGCTACCTAAAAACATTTGAGAAAACGTAAGCTAATGCTTAGTGAATAACAATGATGCATGAGCATGAAAATACCGTGGACTAAAATTTATAAAACGATAAATAAACATTTATGCATGTAAATCATGAACTTGAAACGTGTAAGCATAGACTTGAAATCATAGATAGCATAGCATCATATTGAAACATTCTATCGTTTCAAAACACGGTATCATAAAAGAGAGATGTGACGTATCTTTACTTGTAATAAAGCATAACATAACTTGTCATAAACATTTGAACATATCATCGTTCTCGTTCTAAAACATAAGTGTGCTACAACCCGACATATGAGCTAGGCTCCATAGTAACCATGTAGGTCACATTAAGACTCTTTAGGCAAGGGACGTCTCCCAACATAGATAGTTTATTTCACATCTCCTATCGTAGGACTATCGGGCTAGATTAAGGTCTTGCCATGAGAAGACCCGAGTTGGCACCATACATTGAAAACTTAACATCTCTTTCATTCAAACATTATAGTCCATGGATTTTAATTCATAACATAAGTATAGCTTGCATGCATTTCAAGTTTTGACATTTATACTTGAACATAAACATTGATGCATTGAAAACATATAGAAAATATTGCATGATATGTAGTTGAACTTAAAACATTTTGAAAGTACTAGAGTTTTACTCATAACATATCGTTACTCACCTTAATCCTAGTGAAAGGTGCTAAACAAGGACATTCCTACACATAGAGTACATAAAGACATCAAACACAAGACCCTAATGCAAAGAAAGAACATGAACACATTATAAGGTAATTTCATTTGAAAATAGGCTTAAAGACCTTTAATTTGATAGCTCATGGGTTACAAATACATTTCAGATGAAGAAGTTATGTCTCATAGAAAATGGACTAAAATTCTGGAAGAATCATGTGACCAACAGAATTTTGGGTCAATTTCAAAATTCAATATCTCCCAATCTATAGGGAATTAGAGTGCAAACTTTATATGAACACAAAGTTCTATGAGTCTAGTTTTTAATGCTTCAAACGGTGCATCAATTCAAGTTTTGTAGAGCAAGTTATGATTGTTTTATTAAACAGTGTCGGAGCTGAAGACAAAAGGGTCGACTCCTGAGCTGAAGAAATGAATTTGGGAGCTCTCTGGACAAAAGGGTCGACTCCTGAGACAAAAGAGTCGACTCCTGAGCTACAAAAACCCAGATTTCAACCTAAAAATCCCCAAACCTCACTCAAATCAAAATCAAACTTCATCAAACCTTTCCCAAACTCCTCAAATGCTTCTAGGGCACAAAGATTGACCTAAGGAGACCACAATAACTCAAGATGGGGCAAAATAAACAAGCCAATGAAAGGGATCTAATGTTTGAAATCTCAAATCCAACATGTACAAATTTGGAGGTTTTCAACCCCAACTTCCAATCCATCAACATATGCTTACAAGCCCTCAAAATCTAGCCAAATGGGACTCTGAAGAGTCTTCAAACACAACAACACATACGTATTTACATATACAAGAGGTTAGGGTTCATACCTTTCTTCTATGTTTCCTCAAGCTTCAACAATGGCTTCTTCCAACCTTCTTCCTCCTCTTCTCCCTCTCTTCACTTGCTCTTCTTCTCTCTTCTTTCCTTCTTCTTCTTCTTCTTCTTCTTCTTCTTCTTAGCAGGTGAGTGTGTGTGTATGTGTTTGCTACGGGTGTGTGTGTGATTAGGAGATACACATGGGAATCAATCCCATGTGTGTCACACATGAGGTATATTTTACAACATGGGCCTTAATTGGTCAATATTGACTCCATAATAACATAAAAATCATACAAGTGTTAAAATCTCACATTAATCCACAAAATCAAGTTTCAGGGCATCACATGTGGAGTGTGCTATGGTTGTGGTCAAATCGGGCATCAAGTGAAAGACTATCCAAATCTAAGAGGAACAAACACAAGTGTTTCAGTTTCTACATCTACTAAGAAGCCAGCAACATCTAAGTTTGAAAACAAGGAGGAGCCAAAGAGATAAGGTAGAGCTTTTGCACTCATTCCCAGAGAACCACAGATTCAATTGTGTCAAGTATACTTCTTATTTGTGGTTGTCCTGCTCATATTCGTGTAGATTTCAGTTCTTCTCACTCATTTGTCTCATATCAATTTACTCACAACTTGCATAAACTTCCTAAATTATTGGGCTATATCTTATCCGTATATTTACCTTCTGGTGTTTCTATGACTTGTGATGCAATATATAGATCTTGTGATATCCTTGTTAATGTAGTGGCCTTAGTAGTTGATCGAATTCCTCTTGATATGTATAGTTTTGATGTCATTCTGGGGATGGATTGGTTATCTTTTAATCATGCTACCATTGATTGTGTATTTAAAAGAGTCTTGTTCAATATTCTAAGTCATTATGAGTTGGTCTTTGAGGGAATAGGTGTGTTACCTCCTCCCTATCTTTTTTTTTTCATGTAAACACAACACTTGTTTAAAAAAAAAAACCATGGCTATCTATGTAGTGTTTGTCATGCCCTGGGTTTTGGGCCCCAAGTCTAGGTCTTGACTCGAGTGAAACCCGATACTCTGTCTGTTAGAACTCACCTCTAAGAGGGCAAGTGCAAACGGGTTTAAACTTGGAATTGATTTGATTAAGGGCTTTTTGAAAAAGTTTTGGAGTCGCCACCTAACATGGTTAAAGGTGTGTTAGGTCACCTAAAAATAAGTGCAATATGAAGACTAAACTTAGATTTTTGAAAATGGTTTTGAAAATGTTCTCTAGAGTGGTGTTTTGGAAAATAAGGTTGTTTAGCAACCTTTGAAAATGTTTAAACCCCTTTCGAAAAATGACTTCGGTTTTGGTCTTTGAAACATAAATTTATGGTCTGAGGGTTGGTTACGTGTAGGGAAGATATCCTAAGATCATTACCCTACCCCTCTCTTGCAGTACCTACATATCTATTCACCATATATTCACTCATTTGAATACCTAGTTTCTAATTGTCCAGTTCATGTCCACTTAAAAAAAAAAAGATTTTGAAAAGGAATCTTGTCATGACTTTTGGGATGAATGATGCATGATACAAGTTTTGAAAAAGAGTTTAAAAGGAGTTGGACTTTGAAAAGGGGCATTTGAGTTTGAAAAAGGGTTATGACCTCACCTATGAAAGTTGCCTATGTATCTCGTTTAGCGAGAATTAGGTCAGTCGTAGTTCGGACAAGGGTCCAATTGAAAAGAGACTCGTGGGAGTCTTGAAATGTTTTGAAACTTAAACTCAAGAGAGTTTTGATTTGAAATTAGATATTGGAGTGTTTTTTAAATAGAACTTGAGAGTATTCAAAAACAATTTTGGAAAAGGGGTTAGAACTTCCCTTAGGATTTTTATTAACTTTAGGGTTATAAAACCCTTGCTTGAATTTCTCACTCGACCTTGGATCACCCTAACCAAGAAAGGCATAGGATGGTTCCAAAAATGTGATGTTTGAAGCTTGATTATGAAAGAGGTTTTTAGAAAACACTTAGGACTTCAAACCCTAATCTGAATCATAAAGGTTACACTTTATGTATCACTTTCCTTTGGATACCCTAATCAGAGAAGGGTTAGGATTACCTTAGGGTTGTAAGCTCTTGAGAGTACTTTGAAGAAGGTTTTGGAGATGGCAAGTGTATAACAATTTGGAATTGGGACTAGGTTGAGAAGGTTTTTGAAAGGTTCTAGAACTAGATTTGAAAACATAGAAGAGTTGGAGTTTGCTTTTGAAAATATGCTATGCGCCTCATGTTGGTTTGAAATGTGATTTGAAAAAGAGTCTTGGAGTTGAAGTCTTGAAGCCACCTAACCTTGGTTGAGTAAACTAGGGCTAAGGCAACCTAGGGTTTACTAACTTAGGTTAGGTTGACCAACTAGGATTAGGTTGACGTAGGGT
Source organism: Euryodendron excelsum (assembly GCA_033060915.1). Lineage (NCBI taxonomy): Eukaryota > Viridiplantae > Streptophyta > Magnoliopsida > Ericales > Pentaphylacaceae > Euryodendron > Euryodendron excelsum. The sequence continues at coordinate 51,783,450 of CM065378.1, forward strand.
TAGATAAAGTAGGGTTTGGTTGACCTAAGGTTGGATTGACCTTGGGTTAGACCTCTTAGGTTTGGTTAACCTAGGGTTGGACCTCCTAGGGTTTGGAGGGTGGCTTTGAAAAGTGGATTAGGATTAGGGTTTGGCCTTAGTGGTTTTAGAAAGTGATTTTAAAGATTGGTTTAGGGTTAGGGTTTAACCCTAATGGTTTGGAGATGGTTTAGGGAGGTGGCTACATACATGCACTTGAAAAGGAAGTTTGAAAAATCTATGATTTTGTGTGAGAAAGATATGAGTCTATGTTGAAAAATGAAATATTTGATTTGAGATTAAAAGAAGGAAATATTTGATTTTGTTCCCAAAAATGAAAGATTTAATTTTGTTTCCAAAAATGGAAGATTGGATTTTGTTACCAAAAATAGAAGATTGAATTTTGTTTCCAAGAATAGAAAATTGGATTTGGTTTTCAAAATGGAAAGATTTAATTTGGTTTCCAAAGTGGATGGATTTGATTTTGTTTCCAAAGTAGAATGGTTTTTTTGAAAACAACTCAAGAGAGTTATGCAATTTTTGAAAACATAATGCAACAAGGATTTTAAAAACCATTTTGATGCAATGAATACAAGGAATGCTAATGGAGTTTAGGGGACAAAGCCAGGGTTTCCTAAGACATGGATTTTGGGGGCTTCAAGACAGCAACTCTTAGACCAATTTTTGTAAAAATCTTTGAACATGGAATTTAAAGAGGTTTAAAAAAAAAGGGTTTTGAAAGAGGTATTTTAGGGCTTAAAACCCTAATGTGACCTTTGGAGGTGTCTTTGAATATGCCACTTTTGTAAAGCAATCCTAACCATGAAAATACTAGAATAACTTTAGGGTTATGATTTTGAAAATAAGTTAGGATTTCGAAACCCTAATATGGACTTTGGTAGCCACTTTGAATATGTCACTTTCCTAGGGAAGCCCTAACCATGAGAAGGTTAGAATCACCCTAGGATTGTGAGTTAGAAAATAAGAACAATGCATGAACATAACAAATATAATTGTCACGCCCTGTAACTCGGCCTATGCGGATTTAAGGTGCATGACCCTCCAGTAGCTTGGTTACCTAAGGCCACATTACACAAACCGATTGAACACCTATACATGATCATTAAAATGATACGTAGTTGCAGAATTTAAAACTTATAAACTCAAAATAATATGTGCCACACATGACAGAGCTGTGTCTAATCCCAAAATAAATAAACATACCATATGGGCATAACATAGGTATAAAGCGTAACATATCATAAACTTGTAAGAGTATATCTTAGCTCGTTGTATAATATTAGACATATCAAATATCGTTGTTCTCAAAACGTATAAACGGTATATTTGAAAACATAGGTAGCATAAGCATTATATTGAAATATTATATCATATCAAATCATAGTGTCATAAAAGAAAGAGATGCAACAGAACATTATATCTTAAGCTTTCATAATGAAATGTTATAACATTTTGAACATAGTATCATAAAAGTGAGACATAAATTGTAACATCATCGCGTAAGGCATAACGTAGCTTGTCATAAGCATACCATGGCATGGTACTGTAAGACATATTATAATATCGTAAACTTGTAAGAGTATATTTTAGCTCGTCATATAACATTAGACATATCAAATATCATTGTTCTTGAAAAGTATAAAGCTTAGATTTGAAAACACAGGTAGCATAAGCATCATATTGAACATTATATCATATCAAATTATAGTGTCATAAAAGAGAGAGATGCAAAAGAACATTATATCTTAAGCTTCATAATGAAATGTTATAACATTTTGAACATATTATCATAGGAGTGAGACACAAATCGTAACATAATCACGTAAGGCATAACGTAGCTTGTCATAAGCATATCATGGCATGGTATTATAAGGTATATCATAATATCATAAAAAGGATAGACACACCGTGACATTAATACTTGTGGAAACATATGTAACTTGTCGTGAAGTATTTGAACAAACAATATTTCTCATTCTAGAATATAAGTGTAGTATGTTTTTACATTAGAGCTAGGCTCCGTATTAGTAACCTTAAAGGTCACACATAGGGCTTTTTAGGCCAATATAGTAATTGTGAGGGTCACGCATAAGACTCTTTAGGCCAATATAATAGTCATAAAGGTCACGCATAAGGCTCTTTAGGCCAATATAATAATCATAAAGGTCACGCATAAGGCTCTTTAGGCGAACATACCTTACCCCACCTAAGAGATCTTTCTGGTCTGCAATCTCTCACTTCACCCCACTTAAGAGGTCTTTCTATTCTTAGGCATCACAATAACTGTAAGGGTCACGCATAAGGCTCTTTAGGCCAACATAGTAACCATAAAGGTCACGCATAAGGCTATTTAGGCTAACACAGTAACCATAAAGGTCATATATAAGGCTCTTTAGGCAATAATACCTCACCCCACTTAAGAGGTTTTTCTGGTCTGCAGTCCCTCACTTCACCCCACTTAAGAGGTTTTTTTGATCTTGGGCATTACAGTAACCACAAGGGTCACGCATAAGGCTTTTTAGGCTAACATATTAACCGTAAAGGTCACGCATAAAGCTGTTTATGCTAATATAGTAACCGTAAAAGTCATACATAAGGCTCTTTAGGCTAACATAGTAACCTAATAGCCCAACATAGTAATCGTAAAAGTCATACATAAGGCTCTTTAGGCTAACATAGTAACCTAATAGCCCAACATAGTAATCGTAAAAGTCATACATAAGGCTCTTTAGGCCAACATAGTAACTGTAAAGGTCATGCATATGGCTCTTTAGGCGAACATAGTAATCATAAAGGTCACGCATAAAGCTCTTTAGGCCAGTCATGAGAACTAAGCTTAGTCATTGAGAGCTACGCTTAGTTCATTAGCAACATAGAGTGTTTTAGGCAAATCATGAGAGTTAGACTCAGTCATTAAGAGCTACGTTCAGTTATAGTAACTATAAAAGTCACACATAGGCTCTTTAAGCCAATCATAAGAGCTAGGCTCAGTTATAGTAACCATAAAGGTCACACATAGGCTCTTTAAGTCAAGGGACGTCTCCGAATATAGCGATAGATTATTTCACGTTTGCTACTGTAGGACCATCATTGCTAGTTTAGGGTCTTGTTATGAAAGACCTCGAATTAGCACTATACATTAGAAAACCTTACATCTCTTTCATGAAGCCTTCTAATCCATGGGTTTTCATTTCATAACAAAAGTAAAGTTGCATTACAAAATATGACATTTATATATAATATAAACATTGATATATTGAAAATATATAAAAAACATTGCATGATATGAAGTTGAACTTAAAATATTCAGAAAGTAATAGGATTTTACTCATGGCATATCGTTACTTACCTCAATTCTCGAGATTAGGTCTAAAGAAGAGTGTTCCTACACATAGAGTACATAGAAGAATTAAACACAAAACCCCGATATAATGCAAGAACATAAAAGTTAAGGCTTGAAACATGAATCCGTAAACACCGATTTCTTCATTGCATCTCATTCACATTAAAATAATGAGCTTACATTCTATATCAATTTTATTTGAAAATGGGCTTAAAGACATTCAATTTGATAGGTCATGGGTCGAAACACATTCAAAATGAAGAAGTTATGTCCAATGAAAAAAGGACTAAAATTCTGGAACGCAATGTTGCTGACAGAAATTTTGGGTGAATTTTAAACTTCAATACCTCTATTTTATAAGGAATTAGAGTACAAACTTTATATGGGTAGAAAGTTCTTTAAGTCAACTTTCCAATGCTTCAAATAGTGTATCAATCCAATTGTTCTAGAGCACATTATGCCCATTTTACTAAAGAGTGTTGGAGCTATGACTTAGACTAGTGCGCTCCTTTTAGAAGCAACACACGAAATTGGGTTTTTCTCACCCCAAACTCAACCAAACCTCTCCCAAACTCTCCCAATGCTCCTAGAGTCCAAAGATTGACCCAAGATGACAACAATAACTCAAAATGGGGCAAAATAAACAAGCCAATTAAAGAGATCTAGGGTTTGAAATCTCAAACCCAATATGTACAAATTTGGGAGTGTTCAACCCCAACTCCTAATCTATCAACATATGTTTATAAGCCCTCCAAACTTAACCAAATGGGACTCAAAGGAGTCTCCAAAAACAAGAACACATATGTATTTACATGTGCAAAAGATTAGGGTTCATACATTTCTTTTAAGTTTCCTCAAGCTTCAACAATGGCTTTTTCTAGCTTGGATTGAGCTCCTCCAAATCTTCTTCCTCGTCTTCTCCCTCTCTTCACTTGCTCTTCTTCTCTCCTTCGTCCTTCCTCTTCATTCGGCAGGTGTGTGCTATGGGGGCATGTGTGTATGTGTGTGTGTCTAAAAGACGCCATGAGAATTAATCTCTTGTGTCTCGCACATAAAGACATATGCTACAACATGCATTACCATTGGTCATTTTAACCTAATGGCACATTAAAATAATACAAAATTTAGAAAATTCACATTAAATCAGATAATAAAGGTTTAGGGTATTACAATAATGCATAGGGGTCGTGAACATCCAAGGTTAAAGGTTTCACCACATTACAAGGGGCCTTAAGACCATACCGTGATTTAGCACATAAGGCTAAAGGAAGACCTTTAACACGATGATCTTCCCAAAGCTTCCTACAGGCATGGACCTAAGGTCCTCTTGTTTCAAGTATGCAAGAAGAGGAAGGTTGAAGATGGGGATTAAAAGAGATAATAGTCCAAGTGGACTAGGAGGGAGAAGGGAAAGAGTGAGAGAGCATGAAAGTAAAATAAGAACCATACCTTGTCTTCAACCTTCAATGGAGGCTTGGCTTGAGCTTGAAGAAGACTTGAGAGGTTTGGAGGCTAAGGAATCTTGAAGAAACATGGGTTTTAGGAGATTTTCAGGACATGTATTCAGAAAGGCAGCATTTTTTTGTAATTTTTTAGACCTGGAATACGCTGGGGGTGCATTGTATTTATAGACAAAAAATTAGAGGAGGCTGGCGCCAGGCGTCAAAATTTGGCCAGCCATCACTAGGAGTGGTGCCAACCCTAAGTTTTGTAGAGATTTGATTTGATTCGATCTTAGACTAGAAGGCAAAGATTTGGGCGCCACTTCTACTAGCCCTAAACCATTTTTTGGCTTGGCTCCCATTAAAAGTGGCCACGGTTGATGAGAGCAATCAGGGCGCCTAGGGGTAAAGGGTAAAATGGTCATTTTGACTAGGAACCACTGAAATGGGTTCAAAATTGGTTCAAATGGCATTTTGAGCAAACTGGATTGTCTGGGACAATCTTGAAAGGGGAGTGTGGTGCCCTGATTTTTGCACTCGAAAAAACACACAATTGAGAAAAACACGGTACTCTCTCGTTAGAACTCATCCTCCTAAAAGAACGAGTACGACTAGGTTTGAATTAAAAATTAATTTGAATTAGGGCTTTTGAAAAAAGTTTTGGAGTCGCCAATTAACTTTTTTAAGGTAAGTTAGGTTACCTAAAACTAAGTGTAATCTGAAGATTAAATTTAGGGTTTTTGAAAAGGTTTTGAAAACTTCCTCAAGAGAGGGTTTTTTTAGAAAATAGGTTGTTTGGCAACCTTTGAAAAGATTTAAGCGCTTTTTGAAAAATAACTCTATTTTGGTCTTTGAAAATAGTGATGTTAGATTCAGAGATTGATTACGTATGGGGAAGATATCCTAAGATTATCATCCTATCCTTCCCTTACGGTACCAACATGTCTATTCACCCTAAGTTCACTTATTTAGAATCTTCGATTAATAAGTGTCCAATTTTATCTACTTTGAAAAGAATTTTAGAAAGAAGTTTGATATGATGCACGGCATGCAAGTGTAAGAAAAAGATTTGATTTTTGAAAATAGATTTGAAGAGGAGATTTGAAGTTTGAAAAAGAGGTTATAAAAATTAGAAACTTAAAAAAGATTATGGAATTGAAAATTTGAAAAATATTGTGGAATTGAAAATTTGAAAAAGGTTGTGACTGCACCTAGAGAGTTGCTTACATATCCCTTTGTTGGGAATCAGGTCAGTCGTAGTTCAGATAAGAGTCCGATTGAAAATAAATACTTTGAGATTTTTGAAAAGTTTTACTTGAAAGGGTTTGATTTGAAAAGGGTTTCATATGAACTTTGAATAAAAGATTTGAAATAAAACTTGGAATGGACTCTGATCTGAATGGATTTGAACTTTGAAAGAATACTTGGACTTGATTTGGAAAGATAAAGTTAAACTTTGAAAACATCTTGACTTGAATTGAGTTTTGAAAACCATCTTGGTTTAAAAAAGAGTTGAGGCTTCCTAACTTTAAGGTTATGGTTGAATTAGAGTTTAGATATCTCAGGACTTAGGTAACCTAGGGTTGAGGCATGGACTTAAAATAGAAATGTTTGATTTAGACTTGAAAAGTTGAATTTTAGAAAGTTTCGATTTAGGAAAGTTGGTTTTACGAAAGATTTGGAAAGCTTTTGATTTGATTTAGAAACAGTTGACTTGAAATGGTTGAAAAAGATTTGACTTGAATATTTGATTTGAAAGAATTTAGAAAGTTAGGGTTTAGGAAAGATTGGATTTTAGAAATCTTTGAATTAGGAATGTTTTAAAATAGGAAAGTTCCATTTTAAAAAAATACCAAATTAAGAAAGTTTTATTTTAGGAAAATACCAAATTAGGAAAGTGTTAATTTTGGAAAGATTTGAGTTTGGAAAATTTTGAATTTAGAAAGATTTGAACTTAGAAAGATTTGAAAGTTTGAATTTAAGAAAGATTTGAAAGCTTAGATTTATGAAGGATTTGAAATTTGGAAAGATTTGATAAGTTGAAATTTAGAAAGTTGAGATTTGGCAAGGTTTGAAATTAGGAAAGGTTGAATTAGGAAAATTTTGAGTTTAGGAAAGATTTGATTCCTATTTCCTTAAGTTGAAGATTGAATTTTATTTCTAAAAATAGATGATTTTATTTTATTTTTAAAATTGGAGGATTTGATTTGGTTTCCTAAATTGGAGGATTTGATTTGATTTCCTAAATTGGAAGATTTGATTTGACATGAAATTGGAAACGTTGAGTTTTGAAAATCTTGGATTTAGAAACTTATGATTTGGTGTAGAAAGAGGTTTTAGAGATTTAAGATTTGATGTAGAAAATGGTTTTATAAATCTATGATTTGAGGCAAAATAGGAAGTTATAATTTTAGGAAAGGGAATTAGGGTTTCCTAACCATGGATTCTAAGGATTGACTTAGACTCCAAGAAAAGAGCTTTTGAAAAGGAGATCTTTGGAAAAAAAATTTAGAAAATATATTTTTGAAAAGAGTTTTTAGGAAATAGTTTGAAAAGAGTTTTTTAGAAAGAGATTTGCAAAACAATTTAGAAAGAGATTTGAATATGGACTACTACAAGTCTTTTGAATATCTCATTTCGCTAAAAAAATTCTAACCATAAGAAGGTTAGAATCATTCTAGGGTTGTGATTTTGAAAACAACAAAGATTTGAAATATAGACAATAATGATCATATTGAATATCACACTATCCTAAAACAACTCTAACCATGAAATGACTAAAATCATCTTAAGATTATAGTTTTTGATAAAAACAATTTAGGGTTTACACCCAAAATTTGGATCTTGATAGTTACATTGAATATAACACTTTCCTAAAATAATTCTAACCATGAAATGGTTAGAATCATTCTAGGATTGTGATTTTGAAAACCAATTTGAAAAAGAAGATTTTGAACCTAAGTTTTGAAAACAATTTCGATGCAAGTTTGAAAATAATTCTGAGTGGATGTATGAATATGACATGCACAATGCAAGAGGGTTGTGAACATACAAGGTTAGGCTTCACCACATAATTAAGGGGGCCAAACTCACACCATCAAAGGTTGAATTAGAAGAAATCCCCTAGCACAGTGACCTTCAACAGTCCTTCCTAGGCATGAACCGAAAAGTCCTTTGTTTCAAGCATGTAAGAAAGGGAGGCAGAAGATGGGGATTAAAATAGAAAAAAACCCAAGTGGGTTCGGAGAGAGAAGAGAGAGGGGGGATTACGTAAAAATAAATTGAAAGCCTACCTTGTCTTCTTCTTACTTTACTTGCTTTATTTAATTAGCTTTACTTGACTTGAACATTGAGAGCTTTGAAGTTGCAAAACTTGAGTCTTCAATCGATGCTTTAGAGATTTGTGTTTTAGTGTATAAGGTGTATAGAGGCTAGGATTTGAGTGTATGGAGGCTAGGGCTTGAAGAGGCTTGAGAGGGTTAGGGTTTAGAGAGACTTCGAGCTCTGAATTTAGAGAGACAAAGTTTCTGGACTGTCTTTGCGAATCTCTTTTATGTAGGGAGAGGGTCTGTATTTATAGGTAAACAAAACCACCTTGGCGCCTGTTGCAGTGGCACTAGCCACTTAGGAAAGTTTTTAGGGCGGTAAGAAACTTATCTTTTGCCCTTTGGGACGCAAAGCAAAAGATTTGGGTGCTTGTCCTAGTGACTACAATGTAATTTTTGGTCTGGCTTCACTAGAAGTGACTTTGGAAAGTCTGGGAATAATTCGAAAGGTTTTGAGTAACCAGACTCCACTGGGAATGGATGGGAATCCTCGAGAGAGTATCCCAGAGGTAACTGGCTTGAGAAACAATGCTAGAATAGTTGAACAGGTCGATCGGGCCACTAGGGGTAAAACGGTCATTTGAATCGAGAAAATACCGAAATGGACTCGGAGTGACCTGTGAGAAGACTTGAAGGTTAGAAACAATATTGAGAGTGTTCTAAGGGGTTACTAGTTTGATACTTAAAGCCGGTGTGGTTACAAAAAGCGACCGGTTCACTAAGGGCAAAACAGTCATTTTGTATCGGTCTTGCCGAAATGGACTCAAAATGATCCAGAAAGATGTTAGAAGGTTGAGAATACTATTAGAAGCATCTACAGAAGGTTATCGGTTTGATACCCAGAGTTAGTGTGGTTCCCGGAGGCGATCGGACTCCTAGAGGCAAAATGGTCATTTTGACCAAATGGTCTCAAAATTGATCCAGAACCAAATGGAAGGCATTTAAACATGTCAGATTGTCTTTTGGACAATCTTAGAAAGATGAACTTACTGCTCTAAGTACTTAGGTACTTTCTCAAGAAGTGTGCCTAAAAGGCCCAAGGGGCAGTTTGGTCATTTTTCACCAGAGTGAACTAGCAGGCACTAGTATTGATCCGGGTTTTGAGTGTTTCCGCCACTCTGACGGTGTATGATGAGTTGGTTTCCAAGGCTATCCCGTCCTTCGGTAACCGTGTCACGGCCAAGAGGCATGTTCCGTCTTGTGACATAGGGGTTTTGTTAGCAATATTCAATGTCAACCTGTTTGCGAGTGTTTCTGCCACTCTGAAGGTTGTGATGTTTGTGAGTGTTTCCATCACTGTAACGGCGTGTGTTCATTCCGAAGACTGCATGATCTCGAAAAGCTGCTAGATAGGCTTATCGTCTAAGGGATCAACTTTCTTCAAAGACGTGCTAGATAACGGACATTCTATATTGACGGGCTAGCAAGCACCAGAAGTGAACCGTTCTACCATCTCAGGGACTTGGGTTCTGTCCCAGTCAACGGGTTTGAAGGGACTTACAGTTCTAAGGAATTTTCTCGATAAACGTGCCAGACTAGATGGACTTATCGTCTAAGGGATCAACTTTCTCGAAAGACATGCCCAATTGAGTTTGATTGGTTTGGACTAGAATTGGAACTAGAATTAAGTTTGAAATAGGGACTTCCCATCATTAGAAAGACGTGCCAACTGGAATTGGACCGAGCAATGCCCCAATGGCATTTTTGTCATTTTGCCTCTATAGGCCCGGCAGGCCTACGAAGCAATTGATTGACTAGATTGAATCTGGAAAACTGGTTTAGATTTGAATTTATATGTGTTAGTTTGAATGTGAGTCTGATCGGACTGAAAATTGTCGAGCGGGCAAAAATAGGGTGCTTATAGGGTGGATTTATCGCTCTAAATACTTAGGTACTTTCTCGAAGAGCATGCCGAATTGAATTGATTGGACTTGATGATACCTTAGGGGCATTTTAGTCATTTGGCTTCGTTGGGCCCGGGAAGCGATCGGTTGACTAGACTATAATTTGGAAGGTCGGTTTGGGCTTGAATATTTTGTGATATTTGAAAGTGAGTCCGGTCAGGCTAGAGATTGTCGAGCGGACAAAAATAAGGTGCTTACAGTGTTGTTGACACACAAGTCTCTTCTCCTTCTCTAGAGGATATTCCTATTGTTAAAGAGTTTTTTGATGTATTCCCTAAAGAGTTGCCTAGTTCTCTAGTGGATCGGGAAATTGAGTTCACCATTGATGTTGTTCTGGGTACTCAACCCATTTCCAAGACTCCATATCAAATGGCTCTAGTTGAATTGAAAGAATTACAAGCCCAACTTTAAGAGTTATTAGACACAAGATTCATTCGATCTAGTGTGTCACCATGGGGTGCTCCAGTTTTGTTTGTGAACAAAAATGATGGAACTATGAGGTTGTGTATTGATTATTGGGAACTGAACAAGGTGACCATTAAAAATAAATATCAATTGCCAAGGATAGGTGACTTGTTTGATCAATTATAGGGTATATACGTGTTTTCAAAGATTGATTTAAGATCTGAATATCACTAATTGAAAGTCCAGGCTGAAGATGTTAAGAAGACTGCCTTTAGAATAAGGTATGGCTATTATGAGTTTTTAGTTATGCCATTTGAAGTTACAAATGTACTAGCAGCTTTTATAGATTTGATGAACATAATATTTAAACATTATTTGGATGAGTTCATTATTATGCTCATTGATATTATTATCACCATTGATTTTGTTATAGGGTTACCACGTTCTTCACGAGGTAACAATACAATTTGGGTGGTTGTTGATAGATTGACTAAAACTGCCCATTTCTTAGTCGTAAAGAATAACCATTCCTTAGACAAACTTGCTATGCTTTATGTCAAGGAAATAACCAGACTTCATGGCGCACCAGTCTCCATTGTGTCGGATAGAGATCTCTGATTTGTCTTTAGATTTTGGGAAAGTTTACAGGAAGCCATGGGAATAGAATTGAGATTCAGTACAACTTTTCACCCATAGTCAAATGGACAATAAAAAAGAGTAATAAGATTTTGGAAGATATGCTTCGACTTAGTGTGCTTGATTTTCGAGTTAATTAGGAAGATCATTTGCCATTAATTGAGTTTGCTTTCCAATAATGGTTTTCAAACATGTATTGTCATGACACCATATAAGCCCTTTATGGACAAAAATGTCAATCTCCTGTTTGTTGGACTGAGGTTGGAGATAGAAAACTTTTTGGGCCAGAAAACGTGCAAGTAACTCCTGATAAAATCAAACTTACTCAGAAAAGACTCCAAACTGCTCAAAGTCAACAAAAGAACTATACAGAAGTAAGAAGAAGAGATCTGGAGTTCCAAATAAGTGATCATGTCTTCTTTAAGGTTTCCCCTTCTAAGAGGGTAATTCGGTTTGGTAAAAACGAAAAATTGAGTCCAAGATATATAAGACTATTTGAAGTACTTCAAAAGTTTGGTTCAGTTAACTACTGCCTAGCCCTTCTGTCAGAACTCTCTCATGTGCATAATGTGTTTTATATGTCCATGTTGAGATATTATTTGCATGACCAAGCTTGTCACGACCCTAACTCCACTTATGTAGATTAAGATCATAATCGGCTAGTAGCGTTGCGACTGAAGGCCTAACATATCAATTACGTTAATCACTTATGTATTCATCCATAACATAGATAATATCGAAAACAAAATATAGTGTTGTGCTTTTAAACTGAGCTTCATAGCAAGTGCCTAAGTTTTTAACAAACTCAAGACAAAAACCAAATACATAGGGATATTACCTATCACAAGGCCTTACAAAACAAATATATACAAGACACGTCTTCCAACGATCACATAGGCCAGTAGTTTGAGAAGTGAAAAGCTCTCTTCATAAAAACAAAGCGTTGAACTTTCAAAACACACTTCCAAGCAAACTTCACAAACATCTCCAAACATGGTTTTACTCCCCATTTCCTAAAATGTTAATCAACAGTATAAGCAAAGCCCAGTGAATGATATAGATACAAAGAATATATTCCAGTTAATCCCATGGACAATTCATAAAAGATTGTTATTCAAAAGCATTATGTAAGAACAATAGCTTTTCATTGAAACAGTGGAGGATCATTCACGTATTTAACACAAAGAACATTTGTACTTTAAAATAAACTCCACTTCTAAACATGTATTCACATTCTTTGGGCATAATGAGCTAAAACTCATAAGTGATTCTTACATGTGTAGAACCCACTAGGAACCATGTGGCTCCTAGGGGACATCTCCCCTAATTTATGTAACAGCTTAGTTTGAGTCCCCTGAGTTAGGACCCTCGAGTGTGGTACACAATACATTTAAACACCTTTCCAAGCAGTTCACAAAGTATAATGTCCATGAAATTCAAAGTGCTTTGTATAGTATAACATTTAAGTCAAAAACATATCATTGGTCATTGAAATGTAACATAATATATATTTGGAAACAAATTAAGTTGAAAGGAATACTCCAAGCATCCACACCACTCACCTTGATTCTTTAAAAAGAGCTTGATTCTTTTTTAACCTAATTATCCTAAATGATTAAAGCATGAACCAATGTTACAAATAAAGGAAAGAACTCCAATGCAACTAAGGTTTAAGGATACAAAGAAAATTCTAATGCAATTCAAAGAATTATAGTGGAGCAAGCACGCTCAAGCCAAAGGATCGTGCCACTAGGTGCACTAGCACACCCCCTTCCAGCAGATCATGCCACTTGGCGCACTCAGGCGCGCACTGGCATGCTCTAAGTCACATAAAGTGCAAGCACGAGCATGAGTGGGTGCAGGTGTGCGAGAGCGTCCTTTGTCAGAAGGATTGAGAATGAGAGAGTCCCTAGAGCGTATATATATATATATATATTTAAATAACTATTATATTTATAAAATACATTTAAGTAATTTTATTTTTTTATACTTCAATCCCATGTATGATTAATAGTATTTAACAAAAACAAAGAGAATATTATAAAAGTAATAAAAGAGAATATGTTTAGGTTCCACGTACATGGTTCAATGGTCAAAATGATTTACTTCCTTTGGAGTGGTCACATGTTCTACACTTCTCTAAAGCATTTTGACACCTTTTAAGGTGAGACTCTCCAGTGGGTTGTTTTTGTGTGGTAGTCCTCATCATAAGCTCACCATGTGGTAGCTTGTAAGTGGCTAATAATTTAATACGTTTGCAATTCGCGGATTTGACCATTATAATCCATGGATTTGACTCGAATTGACGGCCAATCTATTAGTTCGTGCCCTGGTGCACAATTCGGCACCCACCTTAGGCGAATTATGTTACCTAGGGCACGCCTATACTAGCAAACCATGCCATTATGCGCACTCAGGCACGCCTGTGGTCTGAGAATGGAATAATCAAAATAGAGTTTTTGGGCAACTCTAACTAATCCTAATACATTTTTAAGCCTCCTAAAGTCTTGAATCTGATTCTAAAGTCTTAACAAGGCTTTAGAACATCCACACAAGAATTTCATAAGGATTCTAGGTCTCCAACTTAAAGCCTCTAATTCCAAGGTCCAATTCACACTTCTATAAGCATGAAGAAATCTTTCTATATGCAATAATCAATTTAATGCAAGCATACAATCATGATATGAGATTCTTCATCTTATCCCAAGTCTTTGCAAATTTTTTTGGATTTTTTCCAAGCTTTTTCCTTCACTTTCTTTTCAACCAAACACTTCTCTTCGTTCTTTTCTTTTCTTGTGTGCCAAAATTCTTCTCCTTTCTACCTCACCCTCTTCTCTCTCTTCACAAAATGAAGCATGACATGTCTCACACATACAAACACACACACACATGCGTGCACACACACACACACACTTGTCTTGCGAATAAGATGAGATAGACAATTGTCCTTCAAAGAATGAGTGAGGTGGCGTTCCTCACACTAATCATAATTAAGGGGTAATTAATCAAGGTTAACACTAATTAATTCTTACTTAGGCAAATCACAAGTAACCCTAATTAAACTATGATTAGCCTAATTAATCACGATTAAGTTAAACTAAATAAAAAATCACCTTTTACAAAAGTACTCCAAAATGCTATTAACATTAAACAAACTTAATTTAACACCTTGATTAGAGTATGCTAACATAACTATAACATGAAACATTCAATTCTTACTAATTATGAAAAATTTTCAATTAAATATAGATATTATGCAATTCTACTCAATTCAAGTAATCAAGATGAACTCATTTCATAATTCAAGTATAATTATGCACACAAAACACATATTCAAATGCATATAATGAAATGCAAAGCCTAGGATGTTATATCCTTCCCTCCTTAAGAAGTTTGATCCTCCAAACTTAGCATATCTTATTCAATGAACAGGTAAGGGTAATTCTTTCGAATTCCGTCTTCTCTTTCTTATGTGGCTTCTTCAATGGAATGATTACGCTACCAAACTTTCACCAAAGGAATACTCTTGTTTCTCAATTCTTGAACTCGGTGGTTAATAATTTGGACTGATTGCTCAATGTAACTCAAATCATCACATACTGTCAATAGATAGTAATTGATCACGTGTGTAATATCATGCACATAGTACCTTAGCATTGAAATATGGAATACATCATGAATGTGTGAAAGCTCGGGTGGGAGTGCCAAACAGTAAGCAACAGAGCCAACTTTTTGCAATATCTCAAACGGTCCAATATACGTCAGACTCAACTTTCTTTTCTTGCCAAAACGTATTACCCCTTTTAAAGAAGGCACTTTTAGAAAAACATGATCACTTTCATGAAACTCCAATTCTCTTCTTTGGTTGTCCACATAACTCTTTTGGTGACTTTAGGCAGTTTGAAGTCTTTGTTGTATCAATTTGATCTTGTCGGTTGTTTGCTGCACAATTTCAGGTCCTAATAATTTTCCTTCTCCCTCCTTAGTCCAACAAATTGGATCTACATTTTCTTTCATAAAGTACTTCATAAGGTGCCATACCAATGCTTGAAAACTATTGTTATAAGCAAACTCTATTAATGGTAGATGATCTTCTCAGCTTCCTTGGAAATCAAGAACACTAAGTCTTAACATATCTTCCAAAATCTAGATTGTTCTTTTCGATTGTCCATCAATTTGTGGATGAAAAGCTGTGCTGAATTTTAATTCTATCCCCATAGCCTTTTGTAAACTTTTCCAAAATCTGAACACAAATCTAGGCTCTCTATATGACATAGTAGAAATTGGTGCACTATGTAATCAAATAATCTCCTTGATACACAGTGCTGCAAGCGTAGCTAGAGAATGAGTGATTTTTACAGCTACAAAGTGAGCAGATTTGGTTAGTTTGTCAATAATTACCCATATCATGTTACCTTGGGGAGAACATGGCAATCCACGAATGAAATCTATTATGATATGCTCCCATTTCCACTCTGGTACTAGTAGAGGTTGTAACAATCCAGCTGGCCTTTGGTGTTCTGCTTTTACTTGTTGACATTGTAGACAATGAGATACAATTTTTGCGATGTTTTTCTTCATTCTCAGCCACCAAAAAGATTCTTTGAGATTTTGGTACATCTTTGTATTCCGCAGATGGACTGTAAATTTGGACTTATGAGTTTCTTCCAAAACTTGCCTCTTTACTTCTAGCATACTAGGAACACACATTCTATTTTTAAACTTGAGAACTCCATTCTGCATTGCAAAGTTAGGTTTCAGTCTAACATTCATATATTCACTTATCTTCTTCAAATAAGGATCATCTTGTTATTTTTGCTTTACCATGTCAAATAAAGTGGGTTGTACAACTAAGGTAGCAAGAATAGCATTCAAATTTGGCAGCACAATTTCAACCTCTATGTCTTCTAATTCCTTAAGCAAAACTTGTTGTAAAGTAATCAAAGATGCCAGATTTCCAATATACGTTCTACTCAAGGTGTCAGCCACCATATTAGCTTTTCTCGGGTGATACTGGATCAACACATCATAGTCCTTGATCAATTCAAGTCATCTCCTTTGTCACATATTCAACTCTTTTTGTGTAAAAAGATACTTTATGCTTTTGTGGTCGGTATAAATCTCACAAGTTACTCCATATAAATAATGACGCCAAATTTTCAATGCAAAAACTATAACAGCTAGCTCTAGATCATACGTAGGATAGTTCTTCTCGTGTGATCTCAACTGTCTAGAGGCATAAGCAATCCCCTTCCATGTTGTATTAGTATACATCCCAACTCCCCCAAAGATAAGTCTAGGATGATTGGGAATACGGAATAAAACTTTCTTAATTATATAGTTAACGGTAGCATGATAAGAAGTTAGCTAATCCATTCCTAGGATGACATCAAAACCATAATTATCAAGAGGTATAAGATTAACCATCAATGACACATCATCTACACAAACATCACAAGATTTATACACCATATCACAATTCATAGAGTTTCCCGATGGTAAGGACATGGATAGTATATAGTCCAATGGTTCAGGAAGTTTATACAAATTATGTGTAAAGAGATAAGAAAGAAATGAATGAGTGGAACTGGAATCCATAAGGATATGAGCAGGATGACCACAAATCGAAAGTATAACTGACACTACAGAGTTAGTTGCTGGGATGTTTCCTTGAATAAGTGAAAATGCCCGACCTTGTCTTTTTGGTTCTTGTTTTCTACTAGTTACAGGTTTTTGGACAGATACTGAAGTGAAGTAATCGGTGTTGAACCTTTTGAAGCTTTTGAACAATTCTTCACTTGATGCCCCACTTGACCACAACCAAAACAAGCTCTATTTGTATAATAACAAGGACCCTTGTGCAATTTATGACACATAGAGCATTGGGGAATATCACTACTTCCCCGGCTTGTTTGACTTATTCCACTTCCTTGTGGATTAGAGCTCACACTTGTTATTCCAATACTTTACCTTTTAAAGTTTGAATCTTGTTTCTGGCCACTACCTTGCCTCTTTTTAAATCTGTCCCGACTTTTCATCATCTCTTCATTAGCAGTTTTGACAATCTTGGCCCGTTCCACCACTTCCAAGTATGTAGGAAGCCTTAAAATGTCAACTCAATTCTAAATATTCCATCTCAAGTCACTCTCAGATTTTCTTGCCTTCCTTGTTTCAGAAGATACTACATGTGAAGCAAATCTTGATAACTGAACAAATTTTGCTTCATATTCAGTTACAAACATGTTGCCCTGGTTCAGTGTTATGAACTCAGTAGTCTTTCTATTTGGCACTGAATCAGGAAAGTATTACTCATTAAAGATTGTAAGAAAGTGTTCCCAAGTCATATGATGCTCCTTTGCTTCCTTTGCTAGCCACCACATTCTTGTCTAGTATTGAAATGTGAATGTAGCAAAATTGACTTTCTGTTCATTGGTACAAGGTAAGACCCTGAAAATCTTATTCATTTTCAAAATCCATGCTTCAGCTATCATAGGATCTGGCTTGCCTTCAAAGGATGTAGGTTTCAGTTGCTGAAACTATTTGCCTTCCTTCTTCCCTTTGTATAGGTGATACTGGTGGGTTATTTTGAACATTGTTGTTGTTATGTCGAACTTCTTCCACCACATGAATAAATGCTTCAAGAGCCCTTTCAATTCTTTCAATGTGCTCTGTAGATGGCCCTACCTTACCCTTCACCATTTTTCAACTATATGCACGCAATAATTTATTAAAATAATTGCAATATGCATCATCTAACAAGAGATATTACACACAAAAACACACAACATCATGTAATTACACATACTTTCAGTTAGAAAAGTACATTAGCACACTTTTCAAGTTATATAAGACTTCTAACTAGAAATCATTAAATCTTACGGTGTCAACCTGTTGTTCTAATTCCAAGCTCGTCACGACCCTAACCCCACTTATGCGGATTAAGATCATAACTGGCCAGCAGCGTTGCTATCGCAAGCCTAACACATCAATTAACTTGATCACCTGTATATTCATCCATAATATAGATAATAACAGAAGCATAATATAGTACAACACCTCTCCAGACAAAAATAAAATATATAGGGTTATTACAAACAATTAGGCCTATCATAAGGCCTTACAAAACAAATATGTACAAGACAATGTCTTCCCACTATCATATAGGTTAATAGCTTGAAAAGTGAAAAGCTCTCTTTATGAAAACAAAGCGTTGATCTTTCAAAACACACTTTTAAGCAAACTTCACAAACACCTTCAGGCATGGTTCTACTCCCCATTTCCTAAAATGTTAATCAATAGTATGAGCAAAGCCTAATGAATGATATAGATACAAAGAATATATTCCAATTAATCCCATAGACAATTCATAAAACATTGCCATTCAAAAGCATTACATAAGAATAATAGCATTTCATTGAAATAGTGGAGGATCATTCACATATTCAACACAAAGAATATTTTTACTTCAAAATAAACTCCACTTCTTAGCATGTATTCACACTTTTTGAGTACAATGAGCCGAAACTCATAATTGATTTTTACACACGTAGAACCCACAAAGAACCATGTGGCTCCTAGGGGACATTTCTCCCAATTTATGTAACGACTTATTTTGAGTCTCCCAATATATTTAAACACCTTTCCAAACATTTCACAAAGTATAATATCCATAGAATTCAAAGATCTTTGTAAAACCTAACATTTAAGTAAAAAGACATATAATTTGTTATTGAAATGTAACATAATACATATTTGGAAACAAATCAAGTTAGAAGAAATACTCCAAGCATCCACACCACTCACCTTGATTCTTTAACAAGAGTTTAAGTCCTCTTTATACTAATTATCCTACATGATTAAAGCATGAACCAATGTTAAAAACAAAGTAAAAAACTCTAATACAACTAAAGTTCAAGGATACAAAGGAAATTTTAATGCAATTTGAAGAATTACAGTGGATCGCACCACTAGGCGTGCACTAGCATGCTCAAGCCAGAGGATCGTGCCACCAGGCGCACTAAGGCGCCCCTTCCAGCAGCCCGTGCCACTAGGCGCACTTAGGCTCGCAATGGCATGCCTATGCCAACAAACCGCTCCACTAGGCGCACTCAGGCGTGCACTTGCACGCTTATGGTTTGAGAATGGAATAATCAAAATAGAGTTTAAGGACTTAACTTGAAAGGCTTAGACCATTGGAAAGCCTAGGAAGTCTAGTTTTATTTCCAACAAGAGGATTATGATTTCAAGTTTTCTAAAGGTTTTTATGGCAAAAACATTGAAGAGTACTCAAGCTATCCTTACATGGAAGATTGAAGTTATAAATGAGATACATAAGCTATAAGAAGAATTCACTGACTATTTGGTGATG
Organism: Euryodendron excelsum; assembly: GCA_033060915.1. Lineage (NCBI taxonomy): Eukaryota > Viridiplantae > Streptophyta > Magnoliopsida > Ericales > Pentaphylacaceae > Euryodendron > Euryodendron excelsum. The sequence goes on from CM065378.1 coordinate 51,802,913, forward strand.
TGAAATTACTGTGCATGTTATCTTTGTGTAGGACTTCTATAGAAGAGAATTTAAGGCGTTTAGACTTGAGGTAAGTAATGGGATACTTGGAGCTATTTTTAAGTTTGATTTATTTATAAATGCTATCCTTGTTACATATCAAGTATATTTAACATGCTTTGTACTTAGAATGTATTACAAAACCATGGACTTAGCTATGTATGTATGCATTTTGAAAAGCTAGTATGTGCCATACTCAGAAGGTCTTAGGCCGGGAGACTTAAATTAGGCCAGTCTTGATATTATAACTTGGGGAGACGTCCCCTAAGGCTTTATGGTCACTTTTGAATACCCATGTGGATGGTTTTCTATACGAGTTTTCTCGTTGTACGGGTAAACTAATTTTGTTCGAGTCTATGAGCACTCTATTATGCCTATGAGTTGATGAAATATGTAAGCACCCCATTTTTTCCTGCTTAGTAATCTCTGACCAACCCAAATCTAGTTTCGAACATCACAACACATTCGAGCCAGGCCGACTCTTTCGAACTCCAATCTAGTCAATTGGTCACTTCTTGGGCCCCAATGCCCAATTAAAGCTAAGAAGACCATATTGCCTTTAGGCGCTCCAGGCAGCTTTCCGAGACTGGACAGTCACGAGAGCCATCACCATCTAAGCAACTTTTCGAAGACCGGGCAGTCTCAGGAACCAATGTCATCCAGGTAACTTCTCAAGATTGGGCAATCTCGGGGACTAACATCTTATCAAATTTTAGACAGCTCACTTATGGTGCCTGTGAGCCCGTTAATGTAGAATGTCTATTATTTGGTAGCTCTCCGAGACCAGGTGATCTTAGGGACCAACACCACCCTACAGGTAGCTTTCTGAGACTAGACGATCTTAGGAACCAATACCACTCTACATGCAACTCTCTAAGAACCAGGCGATCTTAGGAACTAACACTGCACAGGGAGCTTTCCAAGACTAGGAGGTCTCGAAAACCAACAACTAGCTCAACACCGACGCTTGCTAGCCCAACTCGGTGAAAAATGACCAAACTTGCCTCTTGGGCCTCCAGGCATATCTTTAAGAAAGTTCAAAATCCTTCAAGATGGTAAGTCCACTATTCCAAAATGTCCTTAGACAATTAGGCGTACTTAATGCACCCCCGACTAATTCTGGTCCCATTCCGATGAACTCTAGTAAAAATGACCGTTTTACCCCTAGGCACACCAACATAGCACAAACCCCTCTAGATGACGAGCACGCCTTCTAGGACTGTCCCCAAGCAGTCCAGCGTGCTTAATATGCCATTCCAATCCATCATGACTCTTTTTGACCCATTCCAGGTAAAATAACCATTTTACCTCTAACGGCCTGAATGTACTCCAAAACCACACTGGCTTTGGGTACCAAATTGGCATTTCTCAGAATACCTTGTTATGCACATGTGTCCAATCCCAAGTGAACCCCATGACTCTAACCACTTCCAAATCAATGGAAGTGCCCTGGAGCATCTCATAGACGCTTTGCTGGATTGTTTTATTTTTCGATTCCTTGATTATAACGCCTCGTCAAATGACTTGAGAAACGCGTAAATTAGAGAATTCTCAGAAGCCTGTCCATAGGTCTTTCCACTAATACAGCTCGATTGAAAAGACCGCCTCCCAAAACCCCCGATTGCATGGCCCGAAAGTTGCCACTTTTGGAAACCTCTGGAGTGTCACACAAATACTCCGCCAAAGCTATTTTTTTATTTGATTCCCTAATTATAACGCACCATCAAACGACTTGAGAAGTGCGTAAATTAGGAAATTTCTAAGAGTAGTTCCAGAGCACTTTCTATCGGTACAGTCCAATTAGAGAGATCATCCCCTTAAAGCCCTAATCATGTGGCCCAAAGATGCCCACTTTTGAACATCCATGGAACATATCACAAACGCTTCAAAAAAAAGTGTATTTTCGTACACATTTCGTGAGGTGATATCTCACTCTGTTGAAGACCTTTGAAGCTCCCCAGAAGTTTTCGGTTCTTGAAAAACAATAGAAGACATCGTGAACGTGATTGATTTTTTTGAATCTTTCCCGAATTGCACAATTATCGAGGCAAAATTAACACAAAAGTTCTCGATGGTGGAGCGTATGCTACATGTGCCCAGATTGTGATCAGATCGATCAAAATTTAGCTTGCTCCCCAAGTTGAGTCAGTACAGAGGGTGCTACGTGGCATTCAACCATTTGAACAGTGCTGGAGCAAGTACTACATGTACTAGGGCAAAAATTGCCTAGGCGTATGTAACACACGCGCCAGCTCCCAATAGATTGTCTATAAATACCAAAGCCCCCCTGAATATTAAGAGCGGAAAAAGGTGAGGAAACTCTGCCCAATTCAATACAGAACTCCAAATCTCCTAAAAATCCCAAATATTCCAAAGATTTAAGCCCCTTCAAGCTCTTCCAAGCCTCGCCAAGTTCAAGACCCTTCCACCATGGTAGATTGAAGACCAAAGGTGAAGCTTTATTTAAGCTTATGTCTCTCCCACTCCTCTCTTCTCCCTCCTAGTCTACTTGGACTATTTTTCATTTTTAACCCTCATCTTCTGATCCCTTTTCTTACATGCTTGAAACAAAAGAGCTCCTAGGTCATGCCTAGAGAAAAGCTTATGGGAGCCATCGTGTAAGGGGATCTCTTACAAGTCTACTTTGAGATGGTATGGCCTTGAAGCATCTTGCAATGTGGTGTAACCTTAAGCCTTACATGTTTTCATGACCCCCTTTGCATATGGTTCGTATATTCATGGATTGCACGATTGGTTTTGCTCTTACTATTGTCATCTTCATGCGTACCTTAAAACCCTTATGAAAATGTTTTTCTAGAAAAATTGCTAAGAGTTGGTTCTTTGAAGTTTAGGATGAAACTCTAAGTGTTCATGTTCTAGGAAGCTCTCCACTAGCCCCTTAACCCATATGTTGCATCCTTGCATTTCATATTGCATAAAAATGTTTTTCAAACTCATCACTTCTATGTTGATTTCTAAGGTTTTCATTTTCTCAAGCTTCGTGGTTGGAATGGCCCCATGGAACCCTCTCTTGAGTAGTCTCCCTTTATATAGGCCATAAGAACCCTAGTTTGTTAGAATGGTTTCATTATATTTAAAAATGATTTTTAAAACTTTCTTCTTTTAAAAAATAGCATTCAAAGATTCATTCTCCTCATTTTTACGCCAAAAATGTTTTCCCAAAGTTATCCTTGTCATGTTGATTTTCAAAGTTTTCACTCTCTTAAGTTAAAGGTTAGAATGGTCCCCATGTAGCCTTCAGTAGAATGACTCTCTATTTTTGACCATATAAACCCTACACTTACTAGAGTCAATTTCATGAAAATGATCCTCCTTAAATTTGCATAATTCTTTGAATTTATTTTCCAAGTTTTCTTCATTTACATCATGATCTTCAAAACCCATTTTCAAAGTGCATGCATGAAACCACCGTTCCAATACCACTAGTCCAACCCTAACCCTAAACCACTTTCCAAAACCTTCTTCCAAAACCCTAGGTCATCTTGACTCTAGTTAACCTACTCAAGTTATTTAACCCTAGGTTATCTTAACCCTAGTTAACCTAACCCAAGTTAGTTAATCCTAGGTTACCTTGCCCCTAGTTAGTTAGCTCTAGGTTTTCTTAACCATAGTTTACCTTAACCCTAGTTAACCTAACCTTAGATACCTAACCAAGGTTCATCAAGCTTCAAGGCTCCAACTCAAAGACTCTTTTCCAACCTTCATATATTTCAAACCATGTGCATGGCATGCAATCACAAACACTCAACTCCCTTAAGTTTTCAAAAACCCATTCAAAAGCCTTTTTCAAGTGTCTCCTCTACCTTCTCAAAAAATGTTTCAAAGATTTCTTTTGACCTTGTCTTTACTAAGTAAAGGATTAAACACTTACTTTTTCTAAATCCATTTCAAAAATATTTTCCAAAACTCATAGCCTTGAAGGAGTTTAGTTGTCAATAGCTAGTCTCTTAAAGGTAATAAAACATCAACATATATTCCATAAGGTATTCAAAACATTTCTAAAAAAGAAAAAAAAAACTCTCTTGAGTTATTTAAAAAACAATTCAGACATTCTAAATCTTATTTCAAAGGCATTTTTTTAAACTTTCAAGTTCTCTTTTTCTAACAACCTCGAAAAGTCTTCAAAATTTTCTAAAGGCCTCAATGTGTCTTCAAAGTATTCCAAAGGCTTCAATGTGCCTCTTTTCCATTGGGTCCTTGCCTGAACTACAAATGACCTGATTCTCGCCAAATGAGATACATAGACAACTTTCAAATAGGTGTGGTTATAACTCTATTTCAAGTTAAATCCCATTTTCAAAAACATTGTCAAGTCTAAATTATTTTCAAAAACCTTTTTCAAATTCGATCCTTTCAAGACTTTCAAAACCTGCATCATTACATCATCTCATCCCAAAAGTGATGACCAAATCATTTTTTAAAATTTTAAAATGGATATTAAGTGGATATTAATAATTGGTTATTCAACTGAGTGAAATAAGAGTGATTAGATATTTAGGTACCGAAAGAGTATGGTAGGGTGATGATCTTATGATGTCTTCCTTATACGTAATAAACTTCCAAACCTAGAATCACTATTTTCACAAGACCAAAATGGAGTTATTTTAAAAAAGGGCTTAAACTCTCCCAAAGGTTGCTAAACAACTCGTTTTCTTAAAATCCCTCTTAAGAGGAAGTTTTTAAATATTTTTCAAAAACCTAAGTTTAATCCTCAGATTACACTTAATTTTTAGGTGACCTAGCACATCTTTAATTGTGTTAGGTGGCAACTCCAAACTTTTTCCAAAAGCCTCTGTTTAAATCAATTTCAAATTCAAACCTAGTCGCACTTGTCCTTCTAGGAGGATGAGTTTTAACGAGAGAGTGCCGTGTTTTTTCCACTTATTATTTCTAGTGCAAAAAATCGGGACATGACAATAGATATGATTGATTTCATTTGAAATGAGATTATGAATATTTTATGGTTTGCTCAACTCTATTTTATGAATTTAAAAAATTTTCATATTCAAGCATTACATGTTAATGATATATTTAATGTTCTAGTATTCACATTATTCACTAGGCAAGTTTGCTCATGTCGTTCCTCCACATTTCAGGAAATGAAAACTAGGGCTATGCATGTTCTTTTTTGCAATGCAAAATGGAATCATATGTTATGTTTTGTTTGAGTTCATGTTTGTAATATTTTGAAACGATGTTGTAGTTATTAGATGCTCTTGTACATGGCCTAATGGCTTGTAACAACTTGTATAAAGTTTTGTGGCATGTATAGATAGTTTTAACTTAGCTACTTTGATCTAGTAATGTGAATGAAATGCCATATCTTTTTCACCTACTTTATTATGTTTTCACTATAATATTACAATTAATCACCAAATACAGGACACCACACTTCAGTTTTAGATAGGCCTATGGTAGCAATGCTATTAGCCAGTCATTATTCATAATTTGGTAATGATATGGCTTGGGGGTTGTGACACATTTCTTCCCTCCAAGCCTGATCAAAGAATCCATGCAAGTAAATAGACCCAGATCCTGTTAAAATACTGATAATTAACCTTAAATCCTCATAATCATGAAATATTATACTAGATTGGTGGTGAATCACAATCACACCAAAACATTCCCAAACAACTATTTCAGAATTAGTAGAGATGATTGAATAATAAAAATGCTCCTTAGTAATAGAAACTTGGAGAGACAGATAGAGAAAGAACTCTATCATACCTGTTAACTCCTGGGATGAGAATTGTCTCTACTTTCTTTATGAGTAAAATATAAAAGATTGAACCCGAATGCTCCAAGAGATACACAATTGAGATATCATCTCAATACAATACAATCCAAAGAGTTGATAACTTTGGGGGGGGGGGGGGGGGGGGGTCTTTACAGTTGTTTTGCAAACAAAATTGAATTGTTTACCTTTTTATGGACTTTTAAGTTACGATTTTGACTTCTCTACCGAAAATAAAATAAAAAAAATAAAGTTAGTAAAAAAGTCATAAGGTACTCAAATAATACTCAAATAATACACTTTTAAGCTGATCTGATTTATTTATTTATTTATTTATTTTGCAAGTATTGGTTATTTTTTTGGCATTCGAAGCACAACTAACTTTTTTCCTTTTCTTTTTTTGGAGAAGTACAGCTCATAAGTTGATCCTCAATCAGATTCAACAAAGCAGCCAGATTTAGAGGACGATTAAGTAAATTGACATAACTAGATTTTATGGAAAGAACTGAATAAGCAAGTCAGCTACGAGCAGCATAATTTATGGTCTCCCCAGCGCAACAAAACAAAGTATATTAGGACGTGACAGTGTTGTTTAAATTTTGTATACATCACAACTTTATTATGATTTGTTTAGATCTTTAGCACCATACTAAATGAAGAAACCACAACCTCCATGTTGCTACAACAAAACGAAATTTGTAAAAATTTAGCAAAAAAATCAAACTTGAGGCATTGCCAAGAAGTAGAGAGACTTACCCTACAATTATCACATTCAACAAATCTCCTTCTTAGGTTGGCACTGCTCCATGATGTCCTTATCCAATTGCCGTAGTAACAGATCCTCCCCTCCATCTCGATCTTCCAATCCAATCTTCTCTTTTACTCTACTTTGACTAGAGCTAAGCTCTAGTTGTAGAGCTATATGCACGGATATATGTATACATATATATACAAATGTATAGAGATGACCTAATGAGTGAATTTAGGTGGGAATGGGTGGGAATGTTACGTTTTTGCCCATCATAAACCCTCGCATGCCGGTCACGTGCACAAAAACCGTCCATTAAAGAGTCGAACGTTTGATTAAAGAGACGAACGTTTGGTTAATGTTGATACTGCAACAAAAAGGTTAATGTTGATATTGTTAAAAATTATAAGTGTGAGAAATTAATTGTTACCCAAAAAAAAGAAAGAAATAAAGGTCTAGAAGTGAGATTGAATGTCCATCAAGGTTGAATTTTTTTGTAAGTTACTTTTGAGTTGTTATAAAAAAAAAATTGAGTGTAAAATGTAATTTATCCCTAACAAAAGCATATACCGTGACATCGGTTCAATAGTATTTGATGTTGGAAAATAGTTTAGTGATCAAGTTATACCGAGTACTCGATGGTAATTTTTATTAAATTGTGACACGTATATATAATACATCAACAACTTAAGTTTGTAAAGCAATAGATGGACTTTTAAAAAATATTTTATTAAATTTTGTTAATTGATATTTTTTCTTAACAGTCTGTTCATTATTCCATTAACACATGTTGCTAATTTATTTATTAGCAGGCTGTATTTCTATTTCTATTATTAATAAAATGCAAAAAAGGAAGGAAGCCAACAATCCACGGCTAATTTCCATAACAAGGCAAAAATTTGGTCTTTATTCCGGAACAGGGAGCCATTTAAACTTAATTCTAAGTGTCGAGTTCAACGCTTTTCGAAAAAAGCGTTTCAATTAAAAACGCTAATCAAAAAAGCATTTTCTTGTATTTGTAGCATCGTATACTGCTGGCTGATAAAAACGCTTTTTCAAAAAGAGTTTCTATTGAAAACTCTTTTTAAAAAAGCGTTTCTATCAGAAATCCCCAGCAGCACATTTAAAATCCATTTCCAACATTTCAACATTGCATAACTTTTGAATTAGGACTCTGATTAACGTGTCGTTAACTCTCGCATGTCACTTGGGACACGCAGGAGCCTCCCGTCGAGTTTCACACTCATCGGACCTTTCCTCCCCAATTCGGTACCCCGAAGGCCGATTTTGCCTAACTCCGAAATCCTAACTCCCAAAAAACTAAAAGATGACATAACTTTTGAACTAGGACTCCGATTGATGTGCCGTCAACTACAACACGTCACTCGGGACCTATAGGAGCCTCTCGTCGAATTTCGCACTCATTAGACCTTTCCTCCCAAATTCGGTACCCCGAAGGCCAACATGGCCTAACTCCGAAACTCTAACTCCCGAAAAAGCAAAAGATGACATAACTTTTGAAAAGGGACTTCAATTGACATGCCGTTAACTACGACACGTCACTCGGGACCTGCAGGAATCTCCCATCAAGTTTCGCACTCATCGGACCTCTCCTCCCCAATTCGGTACCCCGAAGGCTGATTTTGCCCAACTCCGAAACCCTAACTCCTAAAAAACCGAAAGATGACATAACTTTTGAACCAGGACTCCGATTGATATGTCGTCAACTATGGCACGTCACTCGGGACCTGCAAGAGCCTTTTGTCAAGTTTCACACCTATCGGACCTTTCATCCCAAATTCGGTACTCTGAAGGCCGACATGGCCTAACTCCGAAACTCTAACTCTCGAAAAAGCAAAAGATGACATAACTTTTGAACAACGACTCCGATTGATGTGCCGTCAACTACGACACATCACTCGGGACCTGCAGGAGCCTCCCATCAAGTTTCGCACTCATCAGACCTTTCCTCCCCAATTCGGTACCCCGAAGGCCGCTTTTGCCTAACTCCAAAACCCTAACTCCTAAAAAAAGCAAAAGATGACATAACTTTTGAATCAGGACTCCGATTGACGTGTCATCAACTACGGCACGTCACTTGGGACCCGCAAGAGCCTTCCGTTGAGTTTTGCACTCACCGAAACTTTCCTCCCCAAAATGGTAAATGTAACCCAAACTTACATATATATTACATGAAAACATAATAACTTATTTTGCATCATATTGAACTACAAATCAGAACATGCTTTTATGGACCATGTTCATAACAACATAGTGGTTTCCCAACAACGGTAAGGCTAGTAGGCAGATAGTTTTCAAAGTCATCGACACTTCTTCTTCTGAGAAGTCTGAAAGTTCTAAGTCAGAAACTAGCAACGGATCTTCAATAATTTCTATTATTCATTTTGTTGGATCAACACATTCTTTCTTCACGTCTTCCATAAAATGATACCTATCTAGTCTTCGTTGCATTTGATCAATCTCGCGTTCGAGCGCTTTTCTGACCTTGCTGTTAGGTGATCTCCTCCCAAACAACTTAGCTGACCGGGCCTTTGGGACACGTAGGCCATGCCATCGGCAATATATCTCTTGTTCACACCGTTTATCGAATAAGTCTTCCCAGGGCAACCTTATGCATTGGTCGTCGGTCACACCGTGGGGTGGTTGGAAGGGTGCATTACCAATAAAGATGTGGCTGACCGGACCCATCATATTGTGCATCATAATAGGTTTATTGAGGAAGCTACGTTTTCGGCCATACCATTTGTTACCAATTGGGTCTGTATATGTACCCACCATGTGGATGACTGAGTTCGGATTTTCATACACAGTGCTGGTTGGAACTGAATGACTAGATGATGCACCAAATAACCCTTTTCGCTTGGGCATGTTTAGAGATTTGGTTTCTTGAGCATTTCATGACCTCACACCATTTTATACTCAACCGGTTCACACCAATCTGTCATGCTGAAAGATACTAATTGTTGGTGAAAGGCTTCATGTGATACTGCAAAATTCACATGACAAATGCTGAAGTTACTGGCAGGGTTCATGTGAAAGGCTTCAGAAGGTAGTGACATGACATGTAGCCATCAACAAAACTGTTGTATATCTGCCATAAAGAAAAGTACCGTCGATTTCTATGACTGGCGGACAGTGCTTAAAGCCTTCAATGCATGGCCGAAATGCCCAAAATATTCTGTCTAGCGCCCTAACACCCAACGTACCCAAGTCCAATGTTTCTAAAATCACAGCCGTGCCCAGGTTTTTGAACTCCAAGGTTCTGATGTACCTTGTAACTTTTCATAGAATTCATCCCAATCTTTGAAAACCATCGCAATAGCTTTTGTTCTTCCAAGCCATGCTTTCTTGTATGAAACTGTGAAACCGGCATTATTTTTCACATTCTTGATTGTGGATGCTATTTTCCAGTCAGGGTCTTCCTGTACACCACAACAAACAAACACTCCAAACTTTACTAAGGAAGGGCATTAACAAATAATATCAACACATCTTACGTTAAAATTGAAACTGAAAACAACTTACCGCAACTTGTGTCTTAATTAAGTAGGCAATAAATGTTGAATTCAAATTGCGGTAATCCAAACTCTCTATTCCATGTAAACATGTATGAGGCCCGGGGTATTGCGTGATCTCAAAAAAACTATGCTACTTCTTCAAACAGGCACGTAGTTTCCAAGGGCAATCGTAATTGCACTTAGTGTTCTAAACCTTTTTATTTGTTTCCACAACATGATAATGTTTATTTTTCTTCACGTGATACCAATTACATGCATGAATCACCGCATCCTTATCTTTGAAAACTATCCCTTTTGCAAACTCCGAATTAGCATCTGACTATATCGAACCGCGATCATATAAGTCTCGACCACCTACGACATCATCTACCCCCAACCAAGTTCGTAAAAAGGGCATATCTGGAGTATCATGTAACGCTTCATTAAGGTTCGATTTTTCGTGCCTATCGTCATCAGAGTCGTCATTTAATTTATTTCTCATTAAAACATTAATATCTTCATCTCAATTATCAGATTGAACGACATCTGCATCTTCATCTAAATATGTCCCAGTCTCGTCTAATGCAACTAGGCGTTCTACAAGATCCAGACTTCCACTGTGACCTCCCGCCTCTATTCACTCACCTTGGCCTGATGCATATTGTGGGCGAGGTGTTGGTAGACTGTGAAAGTCATGAAACTGTTCAAAATTACTAAGGCCCTGCGAGAAATATTCATTTAGGCTAAAGAGGCTAGACATTCATTGCCCTAGCCCTTCCTCAACTATTGTGCTTTGGCTACTCTGCCCAAGTGAAACCATTTGAGTAAATGACCCCAATGCCGATACATCTCCCGTCCTTGACAAATAGTTCACCGTAGGTTTGGACATCTGCCCAACTCACATTCGCACGACTTCCACTGGTATTCATTGTGCTACCCTCCTCCTTTACAACATATATTTCAACACATTGGTGGTCAGGATATCTCAAAGGAATATTCAACACATTTTGCAATGTCCTGTTGTCATTGATTGAAAACTTCTTATATATCATGACATCTCCATTTCGTCGGTGCGGGTATCTACATATGAACTTTATTGTCACATATTTTCGGTACTCAGCCATTATTTGCATAATCATATCACGTAACAACAATTGAGGTTTCTATTTCAACATCATAACATGCACTAGCATCTATATCGTAGGATACACCTTCTCGGCGATCTCGTATTATCTTTCCCCTCTAATAAAACATAATAATTGTCGTCATTATTTAGTTTTGCCTACCAAATATAACTAATAGAGATGTCAGAAATATACAAACTAATTAAATTAAATGTTTTAAAACTTATGTAAAGATGCTTATGTAAATACACATTTAATAGTTTATCTTAAATATTATTTACTTATATAATATAGTAAATTTATTTTGATATAAATATGAAATGACTATATGTATTTTATATATATGTTATAAACTTGCAAAAGTAATTTGAAATTATTTACTATTTTTTACAAATTTTTGAAATCATTGTTAAAATAAATTATGAATTATTTAATTTATTTATGAATTCTTTAAATATTTTTATGTTTGTTCAAATTTGTTAAAATAAATTATGAATTGTTTAATTTATTTATGAATTCTTTAAATAATTCTTTAAATATTTTTATGTTCAATTTGTAAAGAAATTGTACTATTTTTCAATTATTTACATATTTTTAACATATTCTTTAAATAATTATATATATGTTCTAAACTTGCAAAACTAATTTGAAATTATTTACCATAATTTTAAATGATTTATTACTTTTTGCGAATTGTTAAAATCATATTTTTTAAATTAAATTATGAATTGTTTAAATAATTCTTAAAATAATTTTCTGTTAACTTTCTAAACAGAAAATTATGAATTGTTTAATTTTAATTTTTTCTTAAATAATTGAATTATTTACTACTTTTTTGTTACTATTTTTTAATTAACATATTTTTAATTTTTACTATTTTTAAATTATTTACATATTTTTAATATATTATTTAACATATTATTTAAATAATTATCTACACTTTTTTATTTTTAATACTTGCTGAATTTTTCACATAAAAAAAATTAATTACAATAACACTACAACTAATAGTGTAATCAAGAAGAAAAAAAAATAAAAAAAATAAAACATATGTATATATATGCCATACTTTGCATTAATTTACAAAAATATATATATATACTTAAGCATACATATACAAAGAAAAAACTTATTATTCATGCGTATACGTATATATATATACACAACAATAAAATCAAAAAGAGAGAGATAGAGAGAGTGTTTATTACTTTGTAAACGGCGAGTTTAAACTACAGTAAATAGCTTCGCAAGATTGATAGAAAAAATCTTCTACGTATGCAAGATAACTTGAAGAAATAAGCTTTGAAAAGTTTTTCTGTAAGTATCCTTTTGCTCGGCGCTGCGAATGAAAAAACAAGAGGAAAAACAGAGTGAAATATAAGCCAAAAATATTAATTGAAAAAGCAATTTTAGCGTTAAAAACGCTTTTCAAAAAAGTTTTAACTCCAATTAAATAAAGTTTAAACCGCCACCAGTGCGGAAATAAAGATTGAATAAGGGTTTTGTTAAGGAAACTAGCCAACAATCCACCGTCCGTCAAACCAGAAGCCTCACCACCAGCTGCACCAAAAAGCAAGAAGATATTTATCAGAGTGCGCAATGGCCGTGGCGGAGCAGGACGATCACAGCCGCCAATCTCGGGTTTCAGGCTCACGGCGCACTCGTTCGCAGGTGGCACCCGACTGGACCGCCCAGGAATCCCTCACCCTCGTCAACGAGATCGCCGCTGTTGAAGGCGATTGTCACAAGACGCTGTCCTCTTTCCAGAAGTGGAAGATCATAGTGGAGAACTGCAACGCCTTGGACGTCAATCGGACCTTGAGCCAGTGCCGCAGGAAGTGGGACTCGCTGCTGTCCGACTACAAGAAGATCAAGCAGCGGGAATCAGAGTCGAGAGTCGGATCGTACTGGTCTCTAGACAATGAGACGAGAAAAGAATTTGGGTTTCCGGAGGATTTTGATTCCGATGTGTTTAAAGCAATTGATGATCACTTAAAGGCAGAGGACGGCTCAGACACGGACCCGGATATTGATCCTGAAGCAATGGCCGATGGTTTAGATGTTGTGGCCGAGGCTGGTGTGCATTTTCATCCCTTTCATGTACTTGCATGATATACCATTTTTGTGTGTGTAAATTTATTTTTTGAACTGTGTTTTAGATGTATGATTGTTTATGTGATTGCTTGTCTGGCATGCCGTTTTATCTTCAAAATGGTTAGTCTAAACAACCATCTATTGGACTCAGTTGCGGAGCCAGCATTTTACTTTAGGGAGGGCAAATTCCGTTAATGAAATTTTTTTATGGAACTGATCAATTTGTCCTCTTTTTAGTCTATTGCATATGGCATCAAGCAAATCTATACACCATAACAACCAACTTGAGTTTGTATAAATTTTTGTTTTTCCTATTCTAATTGACAAAACAGTCTCAAATGCAAACAATCTTACCTATTATTAATCAATCAGAAAATGAGTCATTACTCCTTTGGACCCAAAATTGAGCTTGTATACAAGCAAACAGATTGAATGACAAATGGTTCTATTATATCATTAATGCAATTTTATTATAACTGGCAACAAAGCTCAAGGTGTTGCAATTGGAAAAAAACTAAGAAAATAAAAATTAATTATAAGATGTAAGCTACTTAATATTTGTATATATATGTACGTAACAAAAAATGAGATGTATATATATGTACATAACCATAAATGAAATTATGAGTTCTTAACTTTAATTGAAGACTATGTAGGAGTTCTAATTCTATTTGAGGTAGGAAAGGGAAGCATCCCATACAAAGATTTATCTTTTTATTAATTCTCCATGTATGGTGGTAGATACCCTCGTTTTAAGAATGGATAACCATTTTTTTTCCAAAAAATTCGGGGGTGCAATTGCTCCCTCTGGACCCTCCCTGCGCCACTGATGGGCTCTTAATCTGATTAAACTTCAATTTGCGCATGGCCTTGGATGACCATTATGAGTGACAATTTGAGTGTATTTTGGTAGTAGCTATTATAACTCTTTTGCCGGTAATCTATTAGTTACTCTCTACACATGGGCTTTTTACTAGTTTGACTACATAGTTGGAGTAGCCCCTTTTAGAGAATGGTGATTAGCTTAAAATGTGCCACCGTAGTACGAATCTTATATATTTGTGTCGATAATAATGCTGTTGGAACTGGTTGAATATGTTTCTTTAATCATGGTAGAACCAAAGACCATTCTCTATCCATAACTTTTTGAGTTACTCTGAGTGCTGCTACATTTTGTTTTCTCTGGATAAGTTACAGGCATTGTATGTTTTGCCTCTTTAGTCTCTACTAGAGCATCAGTGGTTCCTACTTGTTGTTTCATGGAGGATCGATGAAGTGAACATGAAAGATTGAAGTGAAGTAAATGAATGAAACTTTAAACAGTCAGGAGTGAGTTGGAAAGCTTATGATGTAACATGTTCTATGTCAAAACAATTCTAAATGCAAAGTATCTGTATTGGGCAAGACTCGCAAGAGAGAAAAATGGTAGGTCCATTGGATATGTGTTTGACGTGTTCTCTCAGACACGCATCAACAAGCGTGTCTAATAATGCAAAGTATCTTACAAAGAGGCACCACATTCTAATCTTGCTTGTCTCCTCCGCTTTGCTGCACATGCAAGCACCAACTGGGAATAATATTACCCCTCCGACCCATTATATCAATGCTTAAATAGCCACCAAAGCTGCAGTTCATGAAGGAGGAAACCTTGGAATGCACCTTGATTCCCAAATTCTCCTTTAAGGAAAACCCATCTTTATCTCACCCCAAAGTGCTCTATGGAAAGTTCTCAACAAAACCTCCCACTGGTATCAACAGACCATTTAAGGGCATCTTCTTCCCTTTTTTTTTTGGTTAAAAAAGAATATTTAAGTAACCATGAAAAGCCTGCGCTATGGCTACTAAATTGCTTGATGTGTTGTATTTGAGGGGGATGGTATCATCTATCTTTTGATGGCTTAGAATCTTTGAAGACCAAGTTTGTGAGTCATCGCATAGTTGGGTGTTGGGGGAGGTTAATCTGTCCCTTGAGTAGTTTTTGGTTTTTAGTGACAATGAGAAGGGTTGAGTTGTGTAGGGTGCTTCTCTTTTTTTAGTCTTGTTTTGCACACATCCTTTGCACCCCTTAGGCATACTCTATTTATCAGAAAGAGGAAAAAATAAGAAAAGAAAAAAAGTAAAAAAAGACTGACTATTCCCTACAGATGCATGTGACAATAATTGAGTCAGGTTAGTGTTGTCTGAGAGTTTTGGTTCTTAAGCCATTGCCAGCCAACTCGACTACCCATGCAGGAGTCAGTTCAAAACAATTTGATTAGAATTTTTTCAAGGTAAATGTAAAACCTATGCATTTTAGGGATACCATTGGTTGAAAGACAACATCTCTCTCATTGAGTACTTCATCAGACTGCAACTGTGTTACTATGGCAGCCTCCACCTATCATATTGCATTTTGGAGTATGGTGCATCCCCATACTGCTCTTCCCAAACATTGGTTTGCCTTTTCTTTAGTCCAGTCTCCATTACTAAAAAAATGAGTACCAAGCATCAATGAATCAAGGATAGACAGGCTTGTATAAGTCAACAGTTAGTTATCTTACACAAACTATTAAAATCTTAGTAATTGAAAAATATAATGTAATTGCTAAATTGTTTTACTCTATGGCAAGCCAACAGAAACGATTCTTATCACACTATCCAAGCTGTTTAAATATATGAAAGTTTTTTTGTTTTTTGGGTTGTAGAAACTGTGCTAAATAACTTGGTTACCTATAAAAAGGTTCGATTATATTACAGCAAATATTATTCAGTCTTTTAAGTTGAGAGATTTTATCTTTCTTATTCCTTTTTATCTTTGCTTTATTTCATTCTAGTTTATTCTTAAAATAAGAAGAATAGTGGAGCATACTTTATCAATTAAACAAACAAAAAAGAAGAGAAAAGAATCATGCAACATGTAAAAGAACTTATTATAAGAATGCATAGGTATCTGATGCCCATTTGCCTTAGTCTTTTGATGGATTGTGTAATTTCCTGATTTATACCTTCTTCCTTCTATGTCATATGCTTGTATCAAACACTTTTAGTCCACAAAATGATGCATTTTGCTTTGTAATAACTAGGGCTCACTTCCGCCCCATTTGTTGTTGATAGTTATATGGCTGTAAAAGTTTTCATTTGTCCCATGGAGAAAACAGGTTCCCAAAACAAACTCAGTGCTTGAAGACTCATTTACAGCTAGTAATGCCTATTGGGAACTTTTTTGCTTTCTTTATAGAAGTTAAGCGTCCATTTTTTGGACATATAGTAGGTTCCTTCTTGTCATTGTTACCCTAAACTAAACTTTTGATGATTTTGCTTGTGTGAAAATTGATGCCGGTAACTAGAGTGTTCCCAAATCTATGAAATTCATTCAACACTTCTGTGCTTTTCTTTTTGTTTTTTGTTTTTTTTTTAATTTTTTATTTCTTAGACCTTTTATGTGAGGTACCTAGAGTTGGAGGTAGCAACCAGGGGCTCAAGAACGGTTGTTTATTAGGGTTTCTAACAGCCTACTAATTAAAAATTGGCACTGATAACTTTTTTTGGTTGTTGTGGGTTGGGGGAGGAGGGGGTAGAATAGTTAAAGAGGTTTAATGACGTAAAAATGGCCAATCTTAACGTTGTGACAAAATTCACATATATTTAATTATTGTCCCTTTCTAGTGATGACTTTGAAGCTAAGAAGCACAAACACGGACACGTGTGTCGTGTCGGACACGGACACGACACGCTGACACGGTAATTTTAAAAAAATGCAGGACACGACACGGCGGGAACATGGTAAAAATATATATATTTATTTATTTTTATATGTCCTATATATTCATATTATAATCAAGGGTAATTAATAAGTACAAGAGAACGCTAAATAAAATGAAAATGAAAATACTATGCCTTCTGTAACTTAAAGCATTAATATATCATAAGATAACTGTATCAGCAAAAAAAAAAAAAAAAAAAACACAGTGGCAGCAAACATATTCAGAGAGAAGAAAATGTATCAGCAAAAAAAAAAAAAATTAAGAGCAACAGCAAAACAGTAAGAGAATCAGCAAAAATTAGTAAAATTAGTGCAAAAACAAAAAAAAAACAGGGCAGTAGGAATCATAATCAGAGAATAAGAAGAATAAGAAGAAGAAGAAGAAGAAGAAGAAGAAAATGAATTAGGGAAAAAAAAAAAAAAAAAACGGAGCATATTCAGGGAAGAAGAAGAAGAAGAAGACATCATAAGAAAAAGATTCGCAGAAGAAGAAGAAGAAGAAGAAGAAGACACAGCACAAGAAGAAGATTCGAATAAGAAAATGCGCGCGCGAGAGAGAGAGAGAGAGAGAGAGAGAGAGAGAGAGAGAGAGAGAGAGAGATACCTGAAGATTAAATTTTTTCTTCTTCTTCGATTCCTTCTTCTTCTACAGCAACCAGCAGGTACGTTTTCCACTCTAGGGTTTTCGCTCTTCTCTCTCTCTCTCTCTCTTTTGTCTCTCTTTTTTATCAACGTCTTATGTGTTTTTTTTTAATTAAAAAGAAAAATTAAATTTTTATAATTACAAAGTGACCCCCATTTTTTTTATTTTTATAATTACACTTGAACTCCTGCCGTGTCCTTAGCGTGTCCAAAATAGGACACACGTGTTCAAGCCGTGTCCTAGAAGTGTCTGAAATAAAAATAATATTAAAAAATTAGACACGTGACGTGGCGTGTCTGACACGTGTTCCACGCGTGTCCGTGTCCTAGAAGTGTCCGACACTAGTACGTTGTCTTCGGAGGAGTGTTCGTACTTCCTAGCTTTGAAGCAATGTTTTAAAAACTAGAACGGACCGGCCAGTTCAATCGGTTGAATCATCGACCGATTGAAGAAATGGTCCAGTTAGCCCTCTAAACCCGTTTTGGTCAAAACCCTGTCAAACCTAGTCAGAACTGCTAGTGAACCGCGACCTAGTTGCTTAAACCAGTATTAGACCGTTCGGTTCAATCTTTTAAGGTAAAATTTTATGTTATAATTTCAAAATTTTAGGTTTTAAGTATCAAAACTAGTGTAAAAAAATAAAACACTATTTATTACTAGTAAAAAATAAATTAATGACATAATTATGACGTCACGGGCCAATAACGGTTGAACCAGTGACCCGTGACCCGATATCTTTTCTAGTTCGCTCAACGGTCCGGTTTTCAAAGCATTGCTTTGAAGCCCTACCATCCGGATGCTTTGCTTTTCAATAGATCCTTGTTGAATGGGTTTGTTTTGACTAGGTTTTAGGTGAGGAATCTAGAATGGTGTCATTTAGATAGCTTAATTTTTAAAACCCAGTAATATGATGACATTTCTGAACTCAGGAATTGATGATGCGATTATAAATTTTACTTTTTGGATGTGTTGCAATTCGTAGATCTTGGTTTGAAACATTAAAGATCAAGATATTACTTGTTGCATAGTTGGACTTACATGATTCTACGGCTTCAATCTCTGCCATTGCAGAGCTTCCACAGGCTGCGAAGCCTGTGTGGATATGCCAGAAATTCAGTAAACATAAAAGAAATTAAGATTTCATAACTTTTAATTTGGGATATAAGCCTCCAGATCCTTGTTTCATTCCTCTGAATTTTTAGATGTTTATTGTAGCACTCTAATGAAGGGACTTCCTGCATAAAAGAGTAAAATCCTTTTCCCAGCTTAAAACGTTGGTCCAAAGTTCCGCATTGAAACATATCTCATGAGTTAATAGTGAGATTGTGTTAGATCAACTTCATATGTAACAAGTGGATGGTCTACCACTATCAGATCTGCTGTAAAAGTGGTTAATATGGGGTGTAATTTAGCATCTAGTTTAATTTTCTTACCTCCAAGTTCCAACTATATATTTTTAGGTTTTTAAGCAACACAAATTCACGAAGTAGATCTTAAGATTTATTTATTTATTCCATTTCTGTTTATTCTTTCTGTTCTTCTACTGTGTTTGTGCTTCTTCGAACTTGTTCCCTTGCTTTATAATAGTAAAAGCTACAGGTTGAAGGATCTCATAGATGGTACTTTTGGTACTTTGGTTCTTTGGATTACTTTGCAAAGTAGGCCAATTATAGCCCTTTTATGCTCTCCTGTAGGGGGAGTGTGTTTTGGGCCCCTACTGACTACATTTTCATATAGTTGTCAAAGTTGTCCACTGCTTATTGATAGCATATCTTCAGGGCTTATATAATCAATTTGAGCTTGTATACAGATGGTCATAATGTAGAAGTATTGCTTTTGCTATGTAAATATTGCCATTTTTTTAATGATAAATGATTTCTCTAGCGGATTGACACTATATAATTGGTGGCACATCCTCAAAGATCTGAGCTTAATTAATAGTGGGATCTGTTGTAAAATGGTGCTCTTATGATACGGCTGCAATTTTATTTTTATTTTGCTACAAGGCTTGCTATTTATGCTAACATTAGATGATATCTGAGTCTTTGTTTTTTTCCAAACACATCTCTACGGTATAAAACTTGAGCATGCCGTTCAACTTGTGTCCGCTATGAAAATTTTGCTTTGTTCATTTGCCTTGCTATTATCTCATTTGAGATGAGGAATCCTATGGAAGAATGTTTACTCGAGTTTTCTTATCCTTCCTAGCCCAATAATCAGAATAGGGACCTTTATAATACGAACATTGCATGGGTGATTCTTGGGCAGAGGATATCAATTTCTGGTCGTTTTTCCACTTTTTCCTGGGACTTGATATTATTTAATCTAATAATTTCGGGTAAGTATTAATGGAAAAAAGTGGGTGCTGGATTGCAATGGGCAATGGTGGAGAGAGAAAAGGGAGAAGAGGACAGAGTGGTTTGGCTTTTGTGTTAAAGAAGTGGGGATAAATTAGCTTTTTAACTCTGACAGGGGTAGTCTGCATAATTCTCATATGTGGGGTATTTTCGGTAGTAAACCTAAACCTCGGGTGGTCAGGGAAATTTACCCTTTATTTTGTTCAGCAGCTTGTTTTCTTTTGACAGCTTTATCTATTATGAGTCAAACTTATGCTTTGTAGAAAGGATTTGTTCTTGTAATATTAACAAGCGCACCAATTCAAGCTGTATCTCAAAAGCTGAGGTGCTCACAGCTATGGTTTTGTTTTGGTATCATAGGTTTTATGAAGCAAAAGGGCCGGGTAGTGCGTAAAAAACGCAGCACCGAAGAAAAGGTGAAGCCTCAGAAACGCAGCACAGACAAAAAGTTAACACTTGAGCAAAGCAGTGTAGAAGAAAAACTAAATCCTCCAAAACACCGCAAAGATGAGCAGATAATGCTTGAGAACAGCAGCGTAGAAGACAAGGAGCAAATGATGGCTGCAAAACTGTGTGAGAATGCTGAACTGATCATTGCCATACTTGAAGGAAACCTTGCTGAGAGTGCAGACTGTGTATTGGCTGATCTAAAACACATCAAGGCCTCTCAGACGGATATCACAAGACGTCAAGGTGACAATCTTATCACATGCCTTGGGAATCTTGCAGACACACTTGACCAGTTCTGTGATCTAGTCCAAGAATGTGGCTAGTTTTCCTTTAGGTAATTAGTGTCAATTGTCCATTCAAGTGGTAAATGTAGTGCCCCTGCTAGCTTTGTGACCATGGGTTTTGGATCTTTGGGACTTAGATCAATGTAAATGAGCTTAGTTCCAAGCTTGAGGATCACCTAAAGAATTTGAAACTTGGTGGAGGCATTTGTTTTCCTGGGAAGTGAGTCATTCCATTATGCTTCTTCCTGTTGCATTTGAAAAGGCACTAGTTATCATAGTCAAAACATCAAGAAACAAATTATGCTATTCGGTCCTGTCCAGAATCGGGTTGTTGTCTCACAGTACAACAAGAGTTAGGAGTTAGCGTGTGGGTTTGGACTTCTTTGGACTGTTGGATCTTTTTCTATCGTATTCTGTTAGCTGTTGCATTTTCAAATGTGACTGGGAACACTAACGAATGGTTCGATGTCCAAAGGCTTATATCAATATGTATGTATATTGTTTTTGAGCTCCCTCTATTTTTCATTTTTCCTCTCTTCTGAACCCCCCATAGTGTGGGGAGCTCCAGAAACTACTGATGAAAATTTGCTGATTTAGTGATTTGTATTGGGGTTTCCGAAAGCAAATAAGGGTTTAGGGGAAACAAGCTAGGATTGGAACATGTGCGTGCAATTCATATTCTTCTTGTTGAATTCCTTTTCCTTGTCATTAAGCTCAGTGCACTATTAATAAGTGGTGTACATGGTCCAAGGCTGCTACTTACCTAATTTCTTGCTAATCGCGCTGGGCATCCTCTCCCCTTGTGTTCTAAGAAAATTGGCAGAGTTTTTCTAACACATCACCAGAGCGGTTGACATGCGATTCAAATACTATCGTTGCAAACGAAATTTACTTATATATTTATGGATATATGTATGTATGTATGTATGTGTTTGTATGTTGGACTTGATCATGCTGCTTTCTCATCACTTCGCAGCAATTACAATCTGGCCATGTTTTGGATTTGGGCAGAACAGGGTTACTAGTAGTTCAATACGTGACATTCTGATGCTGGTGGTGGTTTGTCTTGTACAGTACCTCCCACTTCATACAGTTCAAATAATGTCACGCACGGCTTTAAGTCAATTTGGGTTGAAAATTGAATGCATTTTTCTTGTTTGAAAGACATGAAATTGTGGGTTTCATCGGCGTAGTAATCACGTGGGGATGTAATCAATTGAGCTAGCTTAATTGGTCAGAGTTTTTTAGCCTTCCTCTGGAGGCTTGGAGTTCAAATCTCTCGTTCACATCTCTTTTCCAACTTCGGTCTTTCTTCTAATTTTTTTTGATGAACCAAAAAAAAAAAAGAAAAAAGAAACAGGTGGATGTGCCCGTTAATGGCGTATATTAGAAAAACACTCGCGTATGTTATGAACTGTTTTCGTCATGTTTTAACTATGCTCCTATTACGATGAAGTTTTATTTGTTCCCAATATCATTTATTTTCTGTCACAATAAAACCAATTAGTATGTTTTTATAAAAAAGATGCATAAATAATTATTTTGTCTTCCAATGTTGCCTGAGATTTCAATGTTCTCTCAACATTGATTTCATTCTATCGAAGCTTTTCAACTTTTAAAAATAAATATTTTAACAAAAAAACTTAAATATTAATTACTTATTGATCCCTTGACTATGACTCAATATATCAAATGACTTTATTTTAATTACCTCTAGATAAACGACACTCGAGTTTTTGTAGACACTATTAATGAGAAAATTTTTTTTTGCCTATTTTAAACATTTTGGTCAGACATACAAAAAAAGCTTATTTTTATTTTATTTTATTATATTTGGTTAAAAAATATATAGTTTAAAAAATGCCCTTAAAGTTCAACCTTCTGATGGTCAACGAAAAAATTTTAAAATGATTTTGCTCCTTTTCTTAGGCTACCGAGGGGCCTTATACTATGTTACAGTCTTAAAATCCTTCCTTTTCTCTTTTCTTGAAAAAGTAATATACAAATTTAGCCAAATAAATCATAATTTTAATTTCTAGTAGTAAGGGTGAAGACGTGTTGAGAGGGTCAAAATGTAATTAATTCTTATTTAATTATATTTGGTACTACATTGACTTACTTTTTTAAAAATTGAAGGACTAAAATAGATGAAATAAAAGTTATAGAAATGCTATGGCCACCAATTTAAATCCACTGATATTGTTTACGGGCTCCCATGGCATCTGATGTGGTTAAGCCAAACCATTTATCCAAAACATGACTGAAGGAAAGGGAACATTCTCTGCATTCTTTCTTTTTGACTCTGAAACTTCACTTGTCATTTTGTATATAAATATGACACATCTATGTGTAACTATATTCGTTGAAGGGCTTTTCTTATTCTATTGGTTCGTAAATACTCTATGGTTTATTGATATTCAGGGATTGTTGGAATATATTCAAATCACAAATTAACAAAACATCATCTATTATTCACAATATGAATAATAAACAAATATGAAGTTGAAAACATAGATCATGGCCCTTCGAGTTTGTGACCTGGTGCAATAGGTCTGCCTTCAAGAATTCAACTGTTGTTTTTTTGCAATGTTGTACTTTCCAGTGTGAAAGTGTAAAGAATAGCTTCTTAATCATTTATATAGTTCAAACAGACAAAATGATGTAAAACAGATGGGCGTTTCGTAAAGGTGCAAGCGTTCTTCAAATATTGGGCTATCATATATTCTGCAACTAACTTGCAAAGAAACGATTGGAAACTCTGGTATAAACCAACAATTCTATTCATGCCACCGAGGTATGTATATTTGGAAGCTTTCCAACCGTTCTACGAACAAATATGAGATAAAGTTCCCAATAGTTATAGAACATAAAAGTTACGTAATGATGTATAATAGCTCCCAAGTAACTCATGAATAATGGTTACGCATAAAACCTTTGAAACCGACATAAATATTTTATTATAAACACAAATTTTTTTCCATGGTCAAAACCTATTTTCAAAAGCCTTTGAAATTTGTTTTCAAGAAGCTTTCAAAGTTCTTTTCCAATTTTTTTTTTTTGGCACATAGTCCTTTAAAGTCTCTTCAAAGATGTCATCCTTAGTGTTTCATTCCAAAACCCAAGTTTCTTTGCCTTGAGATGTCTCCAAATCAATTTAATCTTTAGGTTGCATGTTTTATAAAACTTACATGTTACGCCCCAGTTTTTACGACTTGAGTCTAAGTCTTGACTGGGGTTAAATCGATATCTTCTTTATTAAAACTCATCTTAAAACGACAAGTGTGACAAGGGTTTAAACTTGAAATTTGATTTGAATAAGGGCTTTTTAAAAAAATTTAGAGTCGCCACTTAACATAATTAAAGATATGCCAGGTTACCTAAAACTAAGTCCAATCCGAAGACTAAACTTAATTTTTTAAAAATGCTTTGAAAATGCCTTCTAGAGAAGGTTTTTGTAGACAAGGTTTTTAGTAATCTTTTGAAAATGTTTTAATGCCCTTTTGAAAACATGGCTCCAAGTTGGTCTTCAAATTAGAAATCTATAGTTCGGAAATTGGTTATGTATAGGGAAGATATCATAATATCATTACCCTACCTCGCCTTTTCGGTACCTACAAGTCGATTTACCTTAATTTACTCACTAATCTCCGATTACTTAATATCAACTATATCCACTTAATAGGGGTTTAGTTATCACTTTGGGGATAAATGATGTATGATGCATGTTTTTGGAAAGATTTTTAAAAGAATGGAAAGTTTTTGAAATTTGATTTTGAAAAGTAATTTTGATGGAAGGAAATGTTTGAAAGGGCATTTGATTTGAAATGATGGTTATGACCACACCTATTTAGGTTACCCACGTATTTCATTTGGTAAGAATCAGGTTATTCGTAGTTCGTGCAAGAGCATGATTGAACAGTGAACTCAAGCGAGTCTTGAAAGTTTTGAAACTTTGAACTCAAGAGAGTTTTAACTTAAAAATGAACTCGAGAGAGTTTTTAGGTGTTTTTGAAATAGGACTCAAGAGAGTCTCAAGGTGCTTTTGAAATAAACTCAAGGAAGTTCTTGAAGTGTTTTTTTAAATCAACTCTAGGAAGTTTTAGAATGGTTATAAGGTGAACTCAAGAGAGTTTTGAAGGTTAAGTTCATTAGAGACTACAGAAATTCTCTTAACCTGGCTATAGCGCATTTGTATAATATCAAAAAATTATGATTTATTTAGCATAAACTAAACTATGTGATTTGTATCATACATTCGAGATTTCTCTGTTTTGATCATGAATTGTAGTAGGTATGAACTTTAGAATCCGTATTCTTTGATCTCGAACGGCAAGCAACAACAACAAGCATGAATCAACTTCTCGAACTCGATCTTCGGACATTTGCTATATCTCTCGTACATGCCTTACTCCAGAGAGAGTGGACTCACAACAACTAGGTCTCTCACAAGAACGTGTATATGAGATTATGAATTCATAACTTTAGCTGCTCCTAGACCGCGTATATATAAAGGCTACAACAGAGATCACAAGATTAGTATGATTAGGGCTTCCTACGAAAATAAAGATTTTTAATCCAACTAAGATTAATCCCTATTTACGTAAATTATAATTCATACAATTGAAGAATTATAATTGCACTCCCTGCCATACTAGGAATTATATTTCGAGCTCTATATTATTAAATGCTTATTTATCTCCCTACGTTAAGATTACAAACATCCGTCTATTAAATTAAATTACTGACAATTAAATTTAATAGACTTATTTAATTCATTGAGTCCTTTCACTTAATTTATTTGACATGTTGGATTCATAATTTACATGTAGGTTTTGACATAATCAAAACTTACAAACTTCCTCAAGGAGGTATCATTAATTCCTACACCGGGACGTGGATTCCATCTATAATTAATATATTCACCATACACATATTGTTATCGCCTAACACATTGAGTTTATTGACTCATAAAGAATCTCACTCTTTTGTGAATTAAAACAATAAAATACCACATGCACATGTTTAATAATTATATTAGGATTAAGAGCATAAGCACTCATAATCATCTTGAGGTATTAATCATTTTATATAGTCAGTATAAAAATAATTACCTCAAAATGGTCTTATTCAATACACATAAAGTGTACTAGTACAAGGAGTTGAAACTATTCTGTTCCCTATAGTCAAGATAGACCTATTAAAGCCTTGTGCTACGGTCCTACTGATGGTGTATTCAGTTCGATCTAAGATTGTGAACTATAAGCTTATATTCTATAAGAACCGATGATCTAATCTTTTATGTGTAAGTCGTACTCTATACTCCATACTATATAGAATAAGAGACATACATGCATAATTATTAAATAAATAGTGCAAGACAAACATTACTCATATATATTCTCATTAAAATGAAATAACTAATTTATTAATAAATATTAAAGTGATAACACAAAAAATGTCTTTTAGTATAAATCTCTAACAAAGTTAGGAGTAAAAATAGAGTAAAAGTTCTTGTGAACTTGTCTTGGAAAGTTTTGAAAACCATGTTTGTATACCTTACAAAAGGTATGTTGAATGTTTCATTACCCTTAGGAGGTTAGTTATTAGACAACTAAACTCCTTTAGGGTTGTGATTTTTAGAAAATTTTTTAGAAACTTCCTCTTATGCATTTGAAAACTTCAAGATTATAAAACTCTACTTGATAGCTCACTTTCCTTGGGAAACTATAATCATTGAATGACTAAGATTATCCCAATAATAATAATTTTGAAAAGTCCTTTTTGAATTTGAAAACATTTAGAGTATGGAACCCTAATATGAACCATAAACGTTCCAATCAATTATTACCTTCCTTTGGAGATCCTAACCATGAGAGGGGTTAGGACCAACCTTAAGGTTGGAATGGTGGTTTTGAACTAGGGTTTGGTTCTAGTGGCTTTGGAATGGTGGTTTTGAACTAGGGTTTGGATCTTAGTGATTTTAGAAGGCTTGAAAAAGTGGTTTTATACATGATTTCATGTAAAAATCTCATGATTTTATGTGAGAAACCTTATTTTATGTGAAAAACTTGAAGAAGAGCTTGGAAAAGTGTCATTTTATGTGAAGAAGTTATCATTTCATGTAAGAAAACTATCATTTCATGTGAAACCATTTTAGAAAAACAACTCAAGAGAGGTATAGATTTTGAAACCATTTTAGTAAAACCACTCAATGTAAGCATCCCATTTTTGCTCGCTCGGCAATCTCCAGTCTAAACTTATCTTCTAGTAAAACTTCACAACACTATCAAGCCTAAATCAATTTTTTCAAACTCTAGTCTAGTCAATTGGTTGCTTCTTAGGCCCGTAGGGCCCGATTGAAGCTAAAAAGACCAAAATACCCTTGGATAATCTAGATAGCTTTTCGAGACTAGGTGGTCTCCGAAACCAATTGCTACCATCGAAGTGACGGAAACACTTACAAATCTTAAACAGTTCACTTTTGGTGTCTGCTAGCCCACCAATGTAGAATGTCCATTATGCCTCTTGGCATCAGGTAAGTTCCCTGAGATTAAGCAGTCTTTGAAACCAACAACACCCTTTTAGAGTGACAAAAACACTCACAAACCTTTAAGCTATTGGGGTGACGAGAATACTCACCTGGTCGACATTGATATGCTACTAAACAACCTAGTGTCATGGGACCGAAAATGCCTCTTGACCGTGGCATGTTTACCGAAGGACGAGATTCCTTTAGAAACCAACTTGTCACAACTATCAGAGTGATGGAAACACTTGTAAACCTAGGTCAACACTAACGCTTACTAGCCCATCTTTGTGAAAAATAACTAAACTACCCCTTGGGCATGATGGCACATTTTGCTAGAAAGTACAAACTCCTCGAGACGGTAACTCCATCCAACCCGGCACATCTTCCAGAAAGTACCAAGTCCTTGAGATGGTAAGTCCACCTTCCAGGACTATCCCAGACAATCCCGCATGTTCAATATGCCATTCCAACTGACTCCGGACCCGTTTTGGTGATATCTAGTCAAAATAACCATTTTGCCCCTTGGGGCTCGGGCTTATATTCTAACCACACCGGCTTTGGGAATCAAACTGGCATCCACCAGGATACTCTGAATGAAATCCTCATCCAATTCCAAATGAGTCCCTTGACTCAAAACATGTTTAAGTTATTAAAACCTTTGCCGAGTGTATCATAGACACTTTGCCTAGGTTGACTTTTTTCTCAATTCTCTAACTAAAACGCATTGTCAAATGACTTGAGAAATGTGTAAATCAGCGAATTCTCAAAAGCCTTTATAGAGATCTTTCCATCGATATAGCTCGATTGAAAGGATCGCTTCCCGAGGGCCTTAATTGCATTGCCCAAAAGTTGCCACTTGAAAAAACCCAGGAGTGTCTTATAAACGCTCTGCCGGGGTTGGCTTTCTCTTCAATTCCCTAATTAAAATGCACCATCAAATGACTTGAGAAATGCATAAATTAGAGAATTCCAGAGCACTTCTTATCAGTACAGTTCGATTGGAGAGACCGTCTCCCAAAAGCCTTGATCGCATGGCCCCAAAACTACCACTTTAGGAAATTAACGGAGAATCTCACAAACGCTCCAGAAAGCTTATTTTCTAGCTTGCTTCCTGAGGCAATATCTATGTCATCCAGAGCCGGGGAAATGTCGTGAATGTGAACAATTTTCTCGAGTCTCTCGTGGATTGCACGAATATCAAGGTAAAGTTGGCATAAGAATTCTCAACGGTGGAGCGTGTGCTACATGCACCTAAATTTTGATCAGATCGGACAAAATTTACCTTACAACCCAAGTTGGGATAGTACAAGGAGTGCCATGTGACCCCAAAAATTTTGCTTATAAAATACCAGGTTACCCCTTACATAATTCAGACTCGAAAACAATAACAAAACTCTGCCAAAATTAGTCCAGAGCCTCCGAAAATCAAGAAAACCCTAAGTTCTTTAAAGATCCAAGCCTTTCTAAGCCTTCTTAGTCCACCCAAGCCTATCCCAGCTCAAGACTACTCAACAACGGTGGATTGAAGGCCAAATTGGGGTTTCTCTTTGCATTTACACATCCCTACTCATTCTCTTCTCCTTCCAAGCTCACTTGAGCTTTTCTCTTTTTTAATTCCCATCTTCTACCTCCCTTTTTTGCATGCTTGGAACAAGAGGGCTTTTAGGCCATGCTTAGAGGAAAGCCTATGAGAACCACCAGTTGGGGGATCTCTCATACGCCTACTTGAACATAGTATGACCCTAGAGCCTCTTGTAATGTGGTGCAGCCTTGAACCTTGTATGTTTCACGACCTTTTGCATATAAATGTTATATTGTTCATGTATTACTTGCCTTGACTTCATTTTCTATATTTTTCAAACCATTTTAAAAATACCATTGTTTCCATCTTCCAAAGCCCTCTAAAGTTCATGTTCAAATGACTTTCAAAAGTGGCTCTAAGTTGGAGTTTCTTGAAGTTTAAGCCAAGAACCCTAGTTTTCCAAGCCTTAAAAAGCTCTCCAAAAATCCCCAATCTTTACCTTACATCAATGCATTTCACTCTCTTGAGTTAAATAAAATTGGTTTCCAAAACTCCCTCTTTAACAGAGGTTTCCAATATCTTCAAAGCTTTCAAAAACAACCCTCCCTAGGGAGGTTTTCAATGATTTTTTTCTCTTGAGTTTTGAGATTGGAATGGTCTTAAAGAAGCCTTATTTGGAGTGGTTTTCATAAAAAAATCATATGAACCGTAGCTCACTAGAGTGGCTTTCAAAACAACACTCCTAAAGGAGGTTTTCAAAAAGTTCACTCCCGTGATTTTCAAAATGACACTCATTTGAGTGGTTTTTAAGCTTTCAAATGGTTTTCAAAACTAGCTATTGTAACCACTCTATTTTTGCCCCCTCGGCAATCTCAAGTTCGTCCAGACATGTATTCAAGTCAATATGAACATATTTCCAGTTCAAACCAGTTTTCTTGACGTAATCCAATCAATCGATCACTTCACGAGCCCGTCCAACCCAAAAAGAAGCAAAATGATCAAAATGCCCTTGGAACATTATCCGGTCCAATTCCAGTGGGATCGTCCTCTCCAAGATGGTAAGTCCCCTTTTCAACCTCAATTTCAGTTTAAATCCAATTCCAGTCTCGTTCCAGTCCATATCAAGTCTGGCACGTCTTTTGAGAAAGTTAATCCCTCAAGGCAGTAAGTCCATCTAATTCAATATGTTTTTCAAGAAAAATCTTTAGAACGGTAAGTCCCTTCAAACCCGTCGTTTGAGATGAGACCCCAAGTTCCCTAGATGGTAAAACGGTCCACCTTTGGCGCCTACTAGCCAGCCAATAAAGAATGTCCTTTTCAACACGCCTTTCGAGAAAGTTGATTCCTCAGGCGATAAGTCCACTTAGCAGCTTCCCAAGATCAGGCAGTCTCTGGAATGCTCGCGAACTATTAGAGTAACGGAAGTACTCGTAAACATCGCAACCGTCAAAGTGGCATAAATACTCGTAAACAGGTCAATATAAGGAATTGCCAACAAACCTATATGTCACAGGATCATCGTCTGAATGACGGAAACACTCAAAACCTAGGTTAACACCAGTGCCTGCTTGCCCACTCCGGTGAAAAATAACCAAACTGCTCTTAGGGCCATTTTCGGCACAATTCTTGAAAAAGTACTTAAGTCCTCAAGACGGTAAGTCCACCCTTCTAGGACCACCCCAAAGATAATCTAGCATGTTTAAGTGCCTTCCAGTTGGTTTCGGGCATATTCTGAGGCCCTCTAGTCAAAATGACTATTTTGCCCTTAGGCATCCAAGCGCTCTGAGAATCATACCGGCTTTGTGTATCAAACCGGTAACCTCCCGGGGATGTTTCTAATAGTATCCATGGCCTTCCGATATATTTCTAGGTCATTCCGAGTCAGTTCTGGCAAACCTGGTGCAAAATGACCGTTTTGCCCCTGGTGGGCCGGTCGCCTCTTCCAACCACACTGGCTCTAGGTGTCAAACCGGTAGCCTCCTGGAACATTTTAGCTAATGTTTCCAAGCCTTCAATATTTCTCCGGGACATTCCAAGTCCATCCCGACAGCTTCCTGACCCAATTGACCGTTTTGCCCCTAATGGCCCAGTCAACCCCTCCAACACATCCTGTCATTATTTTTCAAGTCTACTACCTCTGAGACACTATTCTAAGGGTTCTTGTCCCTTTCCAGCCCTTCGTGCCATTTTCGGTCCTTAACATCATTCTCGAACCTTCTAGAGTCACTCCTAGTGAAGCTAGGCTAAAAATTGCATGGTAGTCATTAGTACAAACGCCCAAATCTTTGAAAGATACGTTGTTTACTGACCTAAAAAGTTTTTTAAGTGGATGGCGCCACTAGTAGTTGTGCCAAGCCAAAAAATGGCCTTGTGCCACTCCTAGTGGAGCTAATAGGATTTTTGGCCTGGCGCCATTGTATCAGGCGCTAGTTTAGTCTTCTGTCTATAAATATAAAGTCTCTTCCATCATGGAAAAGGTCTACAAACACAATCCAAAAACCCTCCTCTTCGATATATAGAGCTCAAAGTCCTTCCAAATCCTAGTTCCTTTTAGGTTCTTAAAACCCTAGCCTCCATATACAAACCCTAGCATACATACACTTACATACACTCATATACTAGCCTCCAAAGCCTCATTGAAGACTTGAAGTGCTGCAACTTAGAAGCTCTTGAAGACCAAAGCAAAGATCGAAGTAAAGCAAGCAAATAAAAGAAGATGCAAGGTAGGTTTTCTATTTACGTTTACGCAATTCCCCCCTCTCTCTTCTCTCTCCTAACACACTCTATTTTAATCCTCCATCTTCTTTCTCCTCTTTCTTGCATGCTTGAAACAAGAGACTTCTCGATTCATGTGTAGGATTAGGCTATTGAAAGTCACCATATCAGGGGCTTTCTCTTAGTCTAACCGGAGACCACGTGGGTTCAGCTCTCTTGATTATATGGTGAACCCTTTAACCTTGTATGTTCACGACCCTAACTTGCATTGTGCATATCATGATCATGCATCTCCCCAAAATTCCTTTTCAAATTTGTTTTCAAAACTTGCATAAAAACTCTTTTCAAAATTTACATTAAATCTTCTTTTTCAAACTTATTTTCAAAATCATAATCCTAAAGTGATTCTAGCCTTTACATGGTTAGGGTTGCTTTAGAAAAGTGTTACATTTAAAGCGACCAATATGGTCCATATTTTCAAATCCTTGTTATTTTCAAAATCACAATCCTAGAATGGTTCTAGCCTTCTTATGGTTAGAATCATTTTAGGAAAGTGAGATATTTTTAGAGGTTTGCGAAAGTCCATCCCTTTCCAAATTGCTTTTCAAACTTACTTTCCAAAAACCTTTTTTAAATCCTCTCCAAAAGCTCTTTTCAAGTCTACTTTTTAAAATCTCTTTTCCAACATATTTTCTAAACGCTCTGTCCAATCTCCTTTCTAAAATTGCTTTTTAAAAATTACTTTCTAAAAACTCCCTTCAAAAAATCTATTTTCCAAAATCTATTTTCCAAAATTTCTTTTCAAACTCCTTTCTAAAAAGCTCTCTTCAAAATTCACTTTCTAAAAACACTCCTCAAATTTCCTTTCTAAAAAGTCTTTCTAAAAATCCCTTTCCAAAAACTCTCTTTTTCAGGTTTACTTTCTAAAAAAACTCATTTCTAAGATCTCCTTTTAAAAATATTTCTTTCCAAAAATTATACTTTTCAAAATCTCTTTTCTTGGAGTCCAAGTTAAACCCTAGAGCCATGGTTAGGAAACCCTAATTTTCTTTCCAAAAACCTAATTTTCAATTTCCTATTTGCCCTCAAACTTTAGGTTTCCCAAATCCTATTTTCTACATCAAAATCATATATTTCTAAATCCTATTTTTTACCCCAAAATCTAAGATTTTCAAAACTTTATCTTTCTAATTCCATGTCAAATCAAATCCTCCGTTTTAGGAAACCAAGTCCAATCTCCCCATTTAGGAAACTAGATCCAATCCTTAGTTATTGGAAACACAATCAAATCACCTCTTCTTAGAAATAAAATCCAATATTTTGTTTTAGGAAATAGGAATCCAAATATTTCCTAATCTAAATCTTCCCTAATTCCAACCTTTCCTGAATTCCATACTTTTCCAAATTTCAACTTTCGAAATTCCAAATTTTCAAATCTTTCTTAAATTCAAATATTTCCCAACTTCAAGTATTTTTGGAACTCAAACTTTGAATCTTTCTAAAATCAAACCTTTCTTAATTCCAAACATTTTCCAAAACTCTAAACTTTCTAAATTCCAAATCTTTCTTAAATCAAACTTTTCCTAATTCAAATCTTTTAAAAAATCAACTCTTTCTTAAGTTAGAATATTCTAAATTCAAAACCTTTCTAATTTCAAAACCTTTCCTAAAATGAAACTTTCCTAATTCGAAACTTCCCTAAAATGAAACTTTCCTAATTTGAAACTTTCTTAATCCAAAACTTTCCTAAAATAGAATTTTCTTATTTTGAAACTTTCCTAATTTAAAGATTTCCTAAATCTAATCTTTGGTAAACTTCAATTTTCCAAAATTTCTAAATCAAATATTGAAGTCAAATCGTTTCCAACTGTTCCAAGTCAAGTATTTCTAAATCAAATCCAATTACTTTCAATCTCTTCAAATCCTATTTTTTTTTTCATAAATCCTAAGTCTTCTAAAGGGAAGTTTTCATTTCAAATCTTTTATTCCAAGTTCGAATCAAATCTCTTTTTTAAATCAAACTCTTTTCAAATCAAATTTTCTTTCAAACTCTTGTTCAAAGTACGACTGACCTGATTCCTAAAAAGGAATACGTAGGTAACCTTCATGGGTGCAGTCATAACTTTTTTTTTCAAATCTCCAATTCCCCAACCTTTTTTCAAGCTTCTATTTTCACAACCTTTTTTCAAATTTTCAATTTCATAACTGTTCTTAAACTTCCAAATCCAAAAATCTATTTCCAAATTTCTATTTCCAAATCTTTCTTTCAAAATCAAATCAAGTTATTTTCAAATCTATTTTCAAAATCAAATCTTCTTGTTGAATCTATTTCCAAATCAAATCTTTTCTTGCACTTGCATGTCATGCATCATGTCAAATTTCTTTTCAAAGTTTTTTTTTCTAAAGTGGATAGTTTTGGACATATAATAATCAAAGACTTTAATGAGTGAACCTAGGGTGAATAGATATGTAGGCACCGCAAGGGCGGGGTAGGGTGATGGCTTAGTGCGTCTTCCCTATACGTAACCAACCTCTGAACCTAGATCATTGTTTTCAAAGACTAAATGGAGTTATTTTTAAAAAATGGCTTAAATATTTTCAAAGGTTGCCAAACCTCTTTCCTTAAAAACCCTCTCTTGAGGAAGTTTTCAAAATCTTTTCAAAAATTCAAAGTGTAATATTTGGATTGTGCTTAGTTTTTAGGTGACCTAACTCACCTTAATCAAGTTAGGTGGCAACTCCAAATTATTTTCCAAAAACCCATTATTCAAATTAATTTTCAATTCAAACCTAGTCGTATTCATCATTCTAGGATGATTAGTTTTAACAAGAGAGCACTGTGTTTTTCTCACTTATTTTTTTCAAGTACGAAAAATCTGGCCGCAACTCCTATTCCATATTGATTTTCAAAGTTTTACTCTTTTGAGTTAGTGGTTGTAATGGTTTCCAAGGCAACCCTCTTTTGAGTGGTTTCCACATACTAACCATATGAACCTTACACTTACTTGAGTGGTTTTATAAAAATAGTTTTCAAAACTTACAACTCTCTTGAGTTGACTTTCCACAAGGTTTTACATGAAATCATGGTCTTCAAAATCTCCTTTCAACGTTTCATGCATAAAACCACTTTTCCAAAACTACTAGGTTCAAAACCCTAGTCCAAAATCACTCCTCCAAACCCTAGGTTAACTTGACCCTAGTTGTCCTTAACCCTAGGTTAACCTAACTCTAGTTAGTTAGCCCTAGTTCATCAAATCCTAGGTTAATCTAGCCCTAATTAGTTAACCCTAGGCCCACCTAACCTTAGTTACCTTAACCAAGGTTAGTTAAACTTTAAGGCTCCAATTCAAAGGCCCTATTCAAATTATCTTTCAATTCAAAACCATGTTCATAGCATGCTTTCAAAAACATCCTACTTTATTGAGTTTTCAAAAATAAATTCCAAAATCTTTTCAAATGCTCCCATACTCTATTCCAAAATCATTTTTAAGAGCATTCTTAAACTTGTCTTAACTAAAAATGACTAAACCGTTAACATTTTCTAAAAACTATTTTCAAAATGCGTTAAAAAACTCACAACCCTAAGGTGTCCCTAACCCTTTTATGGTTAGTGTTTTCAAGGGAAAGTGATACATTAAATATAAACTTCAAAGGTTCATAATAGGGTTCTAAACCCTAAGTGTTTTCCAAAATCTCTTTTAAAAATGATTTTCAAAAGTCACATCTTTAAGATAATCTTAGTCATTCAATGATTATGGTTTCTTAAGGAAAGTGAGATATTAAGTAGGGTTCTCTAATCCTAAAGCTCTAAAAACCTAAGAGAAGTCTCTAGCTCTTTTTCCAAACATGTTTTTAAAATTCATAACCTTAAAGGAGTTAGTCTCTTAATAGCTAATCTCTCAAAGATGGTGAGATATTCAACATAAATTCTATAAGGTATTCAAAAATGGCTTTCCAAAACTTTTCAAAAACAAGTTGACAAGAGCTTTCCCAATCCAAACTTTATTTCAAAATCTTCGAAACAAGCTTTCAAATATATTTCAAAACCCCCTTGAGTTGTTTAAAAAATATTTCAAAATTCTTTTGAGTTGTTTTCAATGGCCTTCCAAAACTTTCTCAAGTTGTTTCAAAGACATTCCAAAAGTCTCTTGAGTTGCTTTAAAAAATACCTCAAAATATTTTCAAGTTTTATTCCAAAACTCCCTTGAGTTTCTTTAGAAACTTTTCATAACTTTTCCAAGTTGCTTCCAAAAAGCACTTCTAAAAACACTTTAAAAAACATTCAAGTTCAACTGCAAGAACTTTCCAAAAACAATCCAAGTCCTATTCTAAGGGCGCTTTCAAAACTCTCTGAGTCAAATTCTAAGTCAAAATTGTTTCAAATTCAAGTTTCAAAAGAAACCTTTCAAGACTCCAATGAGTCTATTTTCAATAGGACCCTTGCACGAGCTACGACTAATTTGATTCCCGCCAAATGAGATATGTTGGCAACTTAAGGAAACCTAGGTGCGGTCACCACTGTAAGCACCCTATTTTTGCCAATTAGGAATTTTCGGTCCACATCAGTCTTTTAGTAAACCATCATAACACATTCGAGCCCAGGCCGGCTCTTTCAAACTCTAATACAGTCGATTAGTCACTTTTCAGGCCCACAAGGCCCAATTGAAGCTAAGAAGACCATATTGCCCTTAGGCACTCCAGGTAGCTTTCCGAGATCCAGCGGTCACGAAAACCATTGATCGCCATTCAGGTAGCTTTCCGAGACCGGGTGATCTCGGGAACCAACGCCATCCATGCAGCTTCTCAAGATTGGGCGATTTCAGGGATCAACACCTTATCAAATTCTAGATGGTTTATTTTTTACGCTTGCTAGACCACTGTCGCGCCCAAATTTTTCGTATTTGAAGAACACACACACAAGCAGGAAGAATGTGTACTCTCTCGTTAAAACTCACCCTCCTAGAAGAATGAGTGCGACTATGTTTGAATTGAAAATATATTTGAATAAAGGGCTTTTGGAAAAAGTTTGGAGTCGCCACTTAACTTGATTAAAGTGAATTAAGTCACCTAAAAATTAAGAATAATCCAAAGACTACACTTAGGGTTTTTTTAGAAAAAGGTTGTGAAAATATCTCCTTAAGGGAGGGTTTTTAAGAAAACAGGTTGTTTGGCAACCTTTGGAAAATATTTAGCCCTTTTTTGAAAATAACTCTGTTTGGTCTTTCAAAAACAGCGATCTAGGTTCGGAGGTTGGTTACGTGTAGGGAAGACGCACTAAGCCATCATCCTATCCTGCCCTTTCGGTACCTACATGTCAATCTACCCTAGATTCACATATGAGAGTCTTCAACTAACAAATGTTCAATCCTATCCTCTTTAGAAAACAATGTTTAGAAAAACATGATGCATGATATGCAAATGCAAGAGGAAGGTTTGATTTGATTTTAGAAAAGATTTGAAAGGATAGATTTGAAATTGGAAAGTTTGAAAAATTAGAGATTTGGAAATAGAAATTTGAAATTGGAAGTTTGAAAATAGATTGGAGATTTGAAAAGATTGTGGAATTTGAAATTTGGAAAGTGTGGAGACTGCACCCATGAGGGTTGCCCACGTATCCTTTTGGAGGAATCAGGTCAATCATAATTCGGACAAAAGTCCGATAGAAAATAGAAGAGTTGATTTGGAAAAGAGTTGAAATTGAAATTTGGATTGGAAGGTTTGAAAAGATTGATTTTGAAAGACTTGGTTTTAAGAAATCTAGACTTAGGAAAGACTTGAGACTTAGAAAAGATTTGACTCAAACGTTAGACTTGGAAAGATTAGGAAAGACTAGATTTAGGAAATGTTCGAATTAAGGAAGTATCATTTTAGGAAAGTTTTGGTTTAGGAAAGTTTCAACTTAGGAAAGTTTTGGAATTAGAAAAGTTTCAATTTAGGCAAGTTTCGAATTAAGAAAGTTTTATTTTAAGAAAGGTTTTGAAAATAGGAAAAGTTTAGTTTAAGAAAAGTTTAGAATTTGGAAAGTTTCAATTTAAGAAAGTTTTGAATTTGAAAAGCTTAGAATTTTGAAAGATTTAAAATTTAGAAAATTTAAGATTTAGAAAGTTTTAGAATTTTTGGAAGATTCAAAGTTTGAGTTTTAGAAAGATTTGAAAATCTAGATTTGGGAGTTAAAGTTTGGAAAGGATGTGGAATTAAAAAATGTTGGAATGAGGAAAGGTTTAGACTTTGAAAGATTTGAAGTTTAGAAAGTTTTAGAGTTTGAAAGTTTCAAATTTAGAAAGTTTAGGATTTAGAAAGCTTTAAAGTTTGAGTTTTAGAAAATCTTGAAATTAGGAAAGTTTTGAGTTTAGGAAAGATTTGAAAACTTGGATTTGGAAAGTTAAGATTTGAAAAGAGGATAGAATTAGGAAATGGTTGAATTAGGAAAGATTTGAAAGTTGAGTTTTAAAATTTAGGAAAGATTTTTATGTTCAAGTTTTGGAAACTTAAGATTTATGAAAGGAGAAGATTAGGAAGGAGTTGAGTTAGGAAAGAATTGGATTAGGAAGGGATTGGATTTTGTTTCTAAGAAGCAGTGTTTGATTTTGTTTCCAAAAATGGAGGATTGTATCTAATTTCCTAAATGGGATGATTGGACTTGATTTCTTAAAGGGAATGTAGGATTTGACAAGGATTTGGAAAAAGGAAGTTTCTAAAAACCCTAGATTTGTATAGTTTTGACGTAGAAAATAGGAGGTTTTGGGAACCTAGATTTTAAGGCAAGTCTGAAAATCATGTTTTTGGAAAGAAAATTAGAGTTTCCTAATTGTTAGCTCTAAGGCTTGACTTGGGCATCAAGAAAAGGGATTTTTGAAAAGTGCATTTTTTGGAAACGAAGATTTTTAGAAGGAAAATCCTAGAGAGGGGTTTTTGAAAAGTGAATTTGAAGATAGAGTTTTTAGAAAGAGATTTTAAAAAAGGAATTTTTGAAAAGTGTGTTTTTGGAAACGAGTTTTTAGAAGGAAAATTCTAAAGGGGAGTTTCTAGAAAGAAGATTTTGGGAAGAGAGTTCTTAGAAAGATTTTTGGTAGAAGATTGTTGGAGAGAGTTTTTGAAAAGATTTTTAGGGAGTGTTTTTTAGAAAGTAGATTTTGAGGAGAGTATTTTGGAGAGTAGTTGAAAAAGGGAGTTTTGAAAAGTAGATTTTTGTAGGGAGTTTTTTAAAACAACTTTGGAAAAGAGAGTTTTAAGAAAGTATGTTGAAAAAGAGAGTTTTAGGAAGAGAGACTTTTAAAAAGAGAGTTTTTAGAAGGTATAAAAATGTCTCACTTTCCTAAAGCGATTCTAACCATAAGAAGGCTAGAACTACTTTAAGAAAGTGGTTTTGAAAATAACAAAGGTTTGAAAATATGGACCATGAAAGTCACTTTAAATGTAACACTTTTCTAAAGCAATCCTAGCCATGGAAAGGCTAGAATCACCCTAGGGTTGTGATTTTGAAAACATGTTTTGAAAAAGGAGATTTTGATACAATTTTGAAAACAAGTTTAATGCAAGCTTTGAAAACGAGTTTAAAAATGATTTTTAGAAGAATGCAAGATAATGATACGCATAATGCAAATTGGGGTCGTGAACATACGAGGTTAAGGCTTCACCACATAATCAAGGGGGCCGAACCCACGTGGTCTCCGGTTAAACTAAAAGAAAGCCCCCGACACGGTGCAAAAATTTAATCCTACACATGGACCGGGAGTCCCCTTATTTCAAGCATGCAAAGAAAGAGGGGGGGGGGGGAGGGAAGAGATAAGGGATTAAAATAGAGAAAACCCAAGTGGGTTAGGAGAGAGAAGAGAAAGGGGGGAAGTGCAAAAATTTAAATAAGAAGCCTACCTTGTGTCTTCTTATTTTGCTTGGCTTTACGCGCCTTGCTTTTCTTCCTTTCTCTTCAGTCTTCGCTTCAGTCTTCGAGAGCTTTATCTTGGTCTTCAAATCTTCGCAGTTACAGAACTCCAAGTCTTCAATGGAGGGTTGGAGGCTAGTGTATAAGTGTATAGGGGTGTGTATGAGTGTATATGAGGCTAGGGTTTGTGTATGGTGGCTAGGGTTTGGAAAACCTAGAGAAGCTAGGGTTTTGGGAGTGTACAAGCTCTGTGTATCGAAAATTAAGATTTTTGGACTAAGTTTGCGGACCTCTTTCACGCTGGAAGAGGCTCTGTATTTATAGAGATGGGACAGACCTAGCGCCTGTTGCAGAGGCGCTAGGCCAATTTTCCTCTTGGCGCTACTAGGAGTGGCACCAGCAAGTTAGGAGAGTTTTAAAGTCAGCAAGCAACATATCTTTGGAAGATTTGGGCGCCTGTACTAGTGACTACCATGTAATTTTTAGCCTAGCTTAACTAGGAGTGACTTCGAAAAATTTGAAAACGATTTGAAGAAGCCGGGAATGACCTGGAGAGCCGAAAAATGTTAGGAACACTTAGAATAGTGTCCCGGAGGTATTTGACTTGAAAAATGAGGATATGATGGGTTGAAAGGATTAACCGGGCCGTTAGGGGCAAAATGGTCAACCGGGTTGGAAAGCTACCGGGACGGACTTGGAATATCCCAAAAAAAGACTTGAGACTTGGGGACATTATTTAGAATGTTCCCAAAGGTTGACGGTTTGATACCCAAAGCCGGTGTAGTCCGAAAAAGGCGATCGGCCCTCCAGGGGC
Source organism: Euryodendron excelsum (assembly GCA_033060915.1). Taxonomy (NCBI): domain Eukaryota; kingdom Viridiplantae; phylum Streptophyta; class Magnoliopsida; order Ericales; family Pentaphylacaceae; genus Euryodendron; species Euryodendron excelsum. The sequence continues at coordinate 51,843,129 of CM065378.1, forward strand.
AAAATGGTCATTTTGCCCTGGGTTTACCGGAATTTACTCGGAAGGATCCGGAAAGATAACAGAAAGTTGAGAATACTATAAAAAACAATCTCAGGGGGGTTACCGGTTTGATACCCAGAGCCGGTGTGGCTAGAAATGACGATCGACCCCTCTAGGGGCAAAACGGTCATTTTGTACTGGGTTTGCCGGAATTGACTCGGAATGATCCGGGAAGGTAAAGGAAGATTGGGAATACTATAAGAAGCATTCTCGGGAGGTTACCAGTTTGATACTTAGAGCCGGTGTGGTTCCCGGGGCATTCGGATGCTTAGGGGCAAAATGGTCATCTTGACCGAAAAGTCTCGGAATTGGCTCGAAACGGACTAGAAGGCACCTAATCATGCCGAATTACCTTTAAGAAAATCTTGGAAGGTTGGACTTACCATTCTGAGGATTCAAATGTGTTCTTGAGACACGTGCCGAAAAATGGCTCTAGGGGCAATTTGGTCATTTTTCACTGAAGTGGGCTAGCGAGCACTGGTGTTGACCTGGGTTTTAAGTGTTTCCGCCACTTTGACGGCGGTCACGTGATACAGGGATTTATTGGCAATTCCTTATATCGACCTGTTTGCGAGTATTTTCGCTACTCTGACGGTTGCGATGTTTGCGAGTATTTTCGTTACTCTGACGGTTCGCGATCATTCCCAAGACTACCTGATCTCGGGAAGCTACTAAAGGGACTTAGCGCCTGAGAATCAATTTTCTCAAAAGGCGTGCCTAAATAGACATTTTTGCATTTGCTGGCTAGCAGACACCGAAGGTGGACCGTTCTACCATCTAGGGGACTTGGGATCTTGTCCCGGTCGACAGGTTTAAAGGGACTTACCGTTTTGAAGAGATTTTTTTCAAAAAACGTGCTGGACCCTCTCGAGAAATCAACTATCTCAAGAGAGGGATTGAAATTGGAATTAGAAATGGGACTTACCATCTTCGAAAAGACGTGCCTAACTAAATAGGTTTACCGTCTCGAGGAATCAACTGTCTTGAGAGAGGGATTGGAATTGGAATTGGAAAAGGGACTTATCGTCTTCAGAAAGACGTGCCTAACTGAATAGATTTACCGTCTCGAGGAATCAACTGTCTCGAGAGAGGGATTAAAATTGGAATTGGAAAGGAGACTTACCGTTTTCGGAAAGACGCGCCTGATTTGGAATTTGAACAAATGATGCCTCCAAGGGCATTTTGGTCATTTTGCCTCTATTTGGGCCCGGTGGGGCCCGCGAAGTGATGAATTGACGAGATTAGACTTAAAAAGTTGATTTGACTCGAAATATGCCCACATTGACTTGAACACAAGTTTGGACGGAGTGGAGATCGCCAAGCAGTAAAAAATGGGGTGCTTACAACCGCTAATGTAGAGTATCCGTTATTTAGTAGCTTTTCGAGACTAGGTAATCTCGGGGACCAACACCACCCTACAGGTAGCTTTTTGAGACCAGGTGGTCTTAGGGACCAACACAGCACAGTTAGCTTTCCAAGATCGGGCGGTCTTGGGAACCAACACCTAGGTTAACACTGGTGTTTGCTAGCCCGACTTGGTGAGAAATGACCAAACTTGCCCCTTGAACTCCCAGGCACTTCTTTGAGAAAGTTCAAAATTCCTTAAGACGGTAAGTCCACCCTTTCAAAATGACCGTTTTGCCTAGGCAAGCCAACATGGAACAAATCCCTCTAGACGGTAAATACACCTTCCAGGACCATTCTCAAATAGTCTGGCATGCTTAATATGCTATTCCAACCCATCCAAGCTCTTTCCTACAAATTTTGATCAAAATGACTAGTTTATCCCTAGTGACCCAAGTGCGCCCCGAAACCACACTAGCTTTGGGTACCAAACTGACACTCCCTGGGATACCCTGTTGTGGCCCCGTGTGTAATCCCAAGGGCATCCGGTGATGCTAAACATTCCCAAATCAATAGAAGTCCCCTAGAGCGTCTCATAGACGCTCCGCTAGGGTTGTCTTTTTCTCCAGTTTCTTGATTATAACGCACTGTCAAATGACTTGAGAAATGCGTAAATTAGAAAATTCCCAGAAGCTTGTCCATAGGTCTTTCCATTGATACAGATCGATTGAATAGATCGCTTCCCAAAGCCCTCGATTGCGTGGCTCAAAAGTTGCTATTTTCAAAAACCCTTGAAGTGTCTCATAGACGTTCCGCTAGGATTGTCTTTTCTTCTAATTCCTTGATTACAACGCACCATCAAACGACCTGAGAAATGCATAAATTAGAAAATTTTCAAAACTATTTCCAAAGTACTTTCTATCGGTATTATTTGATTGGAGAGATTATCCCCCAAAGGCCATGATCACGTGGCTTAAAAATTACTACTTTTGAACATCCGTGGCAAAAGTAAGTTTTCATACACACTTCTGAACACCTTTGAAGTTTTTTGGAAGTTCTCAACTCTTGAAAAACAATAGGAGAACATCATGGACGTGATTGATTTTCTCGGATCCTTCCTAGATTGCATAATTATCGAGGCAAAGTTAACAAGGAAGTTTCTAGCGGTGGGGCGTATGTTACTTGCGCCCAAATATTGGCTTGCTCCTTTAGTTGAGTCAATACAGAGTATGCCATGTGGCATTCCACCAGTAGAATAGTACTGGTGCTGCATACGCCAAGTCAAAAATTGCTTAGGCGCATGTAACACATGCGCTAGCTTCTAGCAAATTGCCTATAAATATGGGTCTCCCTCTCTACATTTTCTAGAATTGAAAATAGTAGTGAAGCCCTGCAAAAATAGCCTAAGAACTCCAAAATTCCTTATACACCTCACTCTCCAAGCACCTAAGTTATAGTCAACCCCTGTCTAGCCCATACACTTCATTTACAAGCCTTCAATGCCATAAAAGAGCTATTTCCAACCTCCTCAAGACTCTCCTAGGCTACTCAAGTTCAAGACAAGTCATCCATGAAAGCTTGAATGTGGTTTGAAGACAAAGGTGGTATTCTCTTTTGATTTATGTCTCTCCCATTTCTCTCTTGTCCCTCCTAGTCCACTTGGACTATTCTTATTTTTTAACCCCCATCTTCTACCCCTTTTCTTGCATACTTGAAACAAGAGAGCTCCTAGGTCAAGCCTAGAGGAAAGCTTATAGGAGCCATTGTGTAGGGGGATCTCTCACAAGCCTACTTTGAGATGGTATGACTTTGGAGTACCTTGCAATGTGGTGTGGCCATTTAGCCTTGTATGATTTCATGACCCCCTTGCATATGGTTGCTATGCTCATGTATTGCATGCTTGGCTCCATTTTTCATGTTCAAAGCTATTTTTCAAACTTTTTAGTATTTCTAATCTCTACAATTTTCCAAAATCCATATTCAAGTATTTTTCTAAAAACAGCCCTAAGAGTTGGTTTCTGGAAGCCTGGTTTGAAGCTTTAGATTTGCATGTCCTAGGGAGCCTTCCTTAAGCCCCTTGACTTCATTTTGCATCATTGCATTTCACCATCTTCAAGTTGCATAAAAAAGGTTTTCAAACCTTATATTCCACTTTGATTTTCAAAGTTTTGCTCTCTTGAGTTTTGTGGTTGAAATGGTACTCATGGAACCCTCTCTTGAGTGGTCTCCTCATTTATTGACCATAGGAACCCTAACTCATTGGAGTGGTTTTCTACACCCAAAAAGTGGTTTTCAAAACAACCCTCTTCAAGAAGGGTTGTCAAAAGTTCATTCTCTTTAATTTGTATAAAAGTGGTTTTCCAAGACTTCCATTTTCATTTTGATTTCTAGAAGTTTTGCTCTCTTGAATATTGTGGTTGGAATGGTCCTATGGAGCTCCCATTGGAGTGACTGCCCTCAAATCGACTATATGAACCCTTATTCTTGGGAGTGGTTTTCAATATCTTAAGAGTGGTTTTCCAAACCACCTTTTTCAAAAAGTGATTTTCAAAAGTTCATTCTATTCAGTTTTTAGTCAAAGAAGTTGTCAAAACTACCTTTCACATATTGGTTTTCAAAAGTTTTACTCTCTTGAGTTAGTAGTTGAAATGGTTCCAAGGCAACCCTCTTTTGAGCGGTTTCCAAATACCAATCATATGAACCCAACACTCACTTGAGTGGTTTTCACAAAACGGTTTTCAAAATACACTTTCAAGTTTCATGCACAAACCACATTTCCAAAACCACTAGGTCCAAACCCTAGTTCAAAACAACCTTTTAAAATCACCTTCCAACCCTAGGTCAACCAAACCCTAGGTTAACCTAACCTTAGTTAGTTAATCCTAGGTCCCCTTAACCCTAGGTCAACCTAACCCTAGTTAGTTAACCCTAGTTCAATCCAACCCTAGGACAACCTAGCCCTAGTTAGTTAATCCTATTTCAATCCAACCCTAGGTTAGCCTATCTCTAGTTAGTTAACCCTAGATCAATCCAACCCTAGTTCTCCAACAATAGGTTAACCTAACCCAAGTTAGTTAACCTTTGGTCGTCCCAACCATGGTTAGAAGGCTTCAAAGACTACAATTCCAAACTTCTTTCAAACCCTTTTCAATTACAAAAGTCATTTGCATGGCATGCATTCAGAAAGATCCTACTCTTGTGAGTTTTCAAAAATCAATTCAAAAGTCTTTTCTAATTCTTCCATACCCTATTCCAAAATGTTTTCAAGAAGTCTCTTAAACTTGTCTTGATAAAAATGGCTAGACATTTACCATTTTCACAAGCTATTTTCAAAAGTGATTTCAAAACTCGCAACTCTGAGGTGATCTTAACCCTCTCATGGTTAAGATTTCTTTAGAGAAAGTGACACATCGAGTGTGACCTTCTAAGGTCCATATAGGGTGTCGAACCCTAAATGCTTTTCAAAAACATTTTTCAAATATCACATTCTTGGAGCAACCCTAATCCTTTCATGGTTAGGATTGTTCAAGTGTAAGTGAGATATTCAATAACAGTTCTATAACCCTAAAGTTTTAAAAACCAAAGGGAAGTCTTTAGCCCATTTTCCAAATATGTTTTCAAAACTCATAGCCCTAAATGAGTTTAGTTCTTCAATGACTAACCTGTTAAAGGTGATGAAACATCAAACATACCTTTCATAAGGTATTCAAGAAACTACTTTCAAAAGTTTTTCGAAGACAAGTTCACAAGAGTATTCCCAATCCAAACTCTACCTCCATAGTTTTCAAAATAATATTTTAAAACATTTCCAAAGCTCCCTTGAGCTATTTCAAAACCTTTTCAAAACTCCCTTGAGTTGTTTCAATAATATTTTAAAACTCTCTTGAGTTAATTTAAAAAATATTTAAAATCATCTTCAAACCCAATTTTAAAAACACTTCAAACATCCTAAGTCCTATTTAAAGGCATTTTTCTAAACTCTCAAGTTCTCTTTTTTCAAAGATCTCAAAGTGTCTTTAAAACTTTCCAAAGACCTCAATGCATCTTCAAAGTTCCCAAAGGTTCCTAATGTACCTATTTTAAAAAACTTGACCCCAATGAGTCTTTCTAAATTAAGACCCTAACGTGTCTTCCAATGGCCTCAATGTGCCTTTTTTCTATCAGGCCCTTACCCGAATTACGAATGACTTGATTCTCGCCAAATGAGATACGTAGGCAACCTAATATGGCGCGGTCATAACCTTTATTTCAACTCAAGCCCTCTTTTCAAAAGTCTCCATCAAAGTCAAAATTTCCTTCTCAAATTACTTTAAAACTTCATATTTTCAAATATCTTTTCCAAAACTTGCATCATCCATCATTCATCCAAAAAATGATGACTAAATCTCGTTTTAAAAATTCTAAAGAGGATACAAGTAGACTTCTAGTAACCAGTGATTTAGGTGAGTGAATTAAGGGTGACTAGATGTGTTGGTACCGAAAGAGCGGGGTAGGGTGATGATCTTAGAATATCTTCTCTACACATAACCAACCCCCGAACTATAGATTCCTAATTTCAAAGACCAAAACGGAGTCACATTTTCAAAAGGGCTTAAATCTTTCTAAAGATTGCCAAACAACCTATTTTCTCCACAAAAAAAAAAAAACCCTCTCTTGAGGAAGTATTCTAAAACTTTTTGAAAAACCCTAAATCTAATCTTCGGATTGCACTTAGTTTTAGGTGACCTAACTCACCTTAACAAAGTTAGGTGACGACTCTAAACATTTTCCAAAAGCCCTTAATCAAATCAATTTCAAGTTCAAACCTAGTCGCACACATCCTTTTAGGAGGACAAGTTCTAACAAGAGAGTACCGTGCATTTTTCCAATTGTTTTCTCAAGTGCGAAAATCTGTGGTGCGACAGCTGGCGACTTTACTGGGGACGCTTAGAGGGTTAGGTCGTTGTCATGTCTCCTCACCATTCACTCACCCATAATCTCCGGTTAGTTAGTCTAGTTTCATCCACTTTTCGAAAATTTTCTAAGTTTCCAAAAAGCTTTTCAACATTTCAAGTTTGCAAAATCAAACATTAATTTTCAAAAAAAATTTCAAACAAGTATTATCACTTGCATTCATTGCTTACATTCATGCTCTTGCATCGACATCCATTTGCATGTTCTTACATTGCTTTTCATATTCATCTATTTTATCTGGCATTGAGTTTTTCAAAAAGTTACTAACTCCTTGCATTTTCTTTTGTAAGTGGGCCTTTGTTCACACTTTATTTTATGTCATATTAACTGCCATGCATGTGATGAATGAATAGAATGAGATGTGTGTTGTTGGGTCATTTCCTCTATTTTTCAAAAAATCTACACACACTTAGTGCTCTCACTTGCATTTGTATACGTGCATAATTACTTGGTTACCACCCTTCTAGTTAGAAGGGGGAACAATATATTGACTGTGGACAGATATTGTGTCACTTTCTTAGCCTATGGTCTCTTAATAGTTCTCCTGCTCAAACCACCAACCAAAGATAGAGTTCACCCTTTTGGGGGTAGACACTGGAGGTTTGAAGGTACGGGAACTGAGCTTTTGAGGAAGCATTAGTAAACCCCCAACCTTATGCTCATGTAGCACCCCTTGCATAGCCGAACTTTTGCCGCATTTAAGACACAGGCATCAATTTCAAAACCAAGGAGGAAAGGGTGACTATTTTACTTTCCCCTTACATTTTGCTCAATTCATGCTGTTATGCTACTCAATTCCTATCGTTATGCTATTCATGCGTTTTTTTGCATTATAACTATTCATGCATCCATTTTTATCTCAAGATAGGAGTTCTTAAAGTAACTCAAGTCATTGCATCTCCATGCATCGGATTAACCCCTAGAGAATGGCCCAAAGCTTTTCTCACTCAAATCAAGCCAACCAAAACTCCTAAAGGTACCAAGTGACTCTAAGGACTCATGGCATTCATCAAAGTCATTTCGTAAAGGGGGCCCCCAATCCCTTTTTGCTTATGGAGATAAGGTTGCCAAGAAGACAAGGGGTAATCCGAAATCAAGGTCTCTCACCGACCTCCATCAAAGAAGGTGAATCTGAAGACTCAAGAGTACTTTAGGATTTCAAATTTTAAAATAGAATAGGCGAAAGTCCTAAGGAAAATGTCCGCTCTCCCCATTTTAATGTACTTTTAAAAATTTCATGTACAAAGGAAATTCACCTCAATAAAGTTATCATTTATGTTGAATGAATGAGTGTACAAATGAACGACTACATGCATAGGTATAGTATTGCATAACAAGGGCAAGGCCTTATCTCCAAAAATGAGTCAAAATATCATGCTTAATCCCCCTCTTGAAGAAGGGGCATCCCTAAGGCATTCATTGCATAAAGAATTCCAATCCAAAGGCACTAACTTCTTATTTTTATTTTTCTTTCTTTTTTCTCTTGTCTTCCCTGTCATCTCCAAAGGCCAAGAAGGCCAGAGGTTAAAGCATGGACAAAAAGGGGGTCTTCCAAAACTGTTCATTCGCTGCCATTATGCTACTCACATATTCACTACTATTATGCTCATGCATTAATATCTATCCCAGGACAAGAGTTCCAAGAAACTCAAGTTATTGCATTCTCATGCATTCAATCAACCGTAGAGAGAAAGGGATGATCCAATCTCATGGTAATCAAACCTACCTAAACCCTTAAGGGTTTCTCCAACTCTAAGGATTCATGGCATGCATAGAACCATATCTCAATAGAGGCCCGAATCTCTCTCCGTCCATCGAGGTGATCCGCCTAAACAAAAAAACATCAATCGACCTATGCCGAAGGGCTATTGTATTGCATACAGGGGGCAAAACCCCACCTCCAAAATGGACTCAACATCATGCCTAGATTCCCTCAAAGAAGGGACCCCCATAGGACATGCATTGCATAAAATCTCCAAATCCACATGCTAACTACACTTTGTTTTTCTTTTTCTTTTTCTAGTACCAAGAGCACAACCAAACCTATGGAGAAAAACCTTCCAGCATCCCATCCAGTTCACAAGATGCTATCTCTTAGCCATCACCTCGGCACTATGTTGCCATTCCACCCAGTCCTCAAGCTCTTGTAGCCATCCCGACACAATCAAATGAAACACACGGCAAATGGCATAATTTCCAAGCCTATCTTGACGGTCTGTTTCAGAAAAGGGATTTCTTTCTAATTCATCTTTCAACTTCCTTTCAATTTGAGCCTAAAAATAACATCATTCAAAGTTTTCATATTCATATCATTGTCTCATGACTCTCCATGAATGATGTTCTTTTCTAGGAATTTCTCCCCAAAATGTTTTACCTCGACTTGGAAGATGGGATAACATAAGCACCACCTTCGGCAGAAACAATCTCTTACTCCTAAAAGAAAGCAAAGAGAAATAGGAAGAAAAAAGAAAAAGACAAGGGGATGAGAGATAAGAATCAATCACGTAGCTCATTGAAGTCCAATGAGTGACCCCCAAAGGATGTCCTGGCTGTCGCGCCCCAGTTTTTATATCCAAGGTCCTTTCGGCTTGGAGACAAAAGTACGAAACTCTATCAATAGAACTCATCCTCTTAGGAGGACAAGTGCGACTAGGTTCGAATTGAAAATTGGTTTGATTAAGGGATTTTTAGAAAAATAGGAGTCACCACCTAACTTGAATAAGGTGAGTTAGGGCACCTAAAACTAAGTATTAATCCGAAGATTAAACTTAGGGTTTTTGGAAAAGATTTTTAAAAATTCCCTCAAGAAAGGGGTTTTAAGGAAATAGGTGGTTTGGCAACCTTTAAAAAGATTTAAGCCCTTTTTGAAAATAACTCCATTTTGGTCTTTCGAAAATAGAAATCTTGGTTCGGGGGTTGGTTACGTGTAGGGAAGATATTTGAAGATCATCACCCTACCCTGCCCTTTCGGTACCTATATGTCTAATCACCCTTTGTTCACTCACTAGAGTAGCCGGTTACTATTGTCCACTTAATATCTACCTTCGAGTTTTGAAAACGGGGTTTAGTTATCACCTTTCGAATGAATGATGCATGATGCAAGTTTTGGAAGAAGTTTGAGATAGAAATTTGGGATTGTTAAAAACATTAGAAAAGGGAGTTAGAGTTGAAATAGAAGTTGTGACCACATCTATGTATCTCATTTGGTGAGAATCAGGTCATTCGTAGTTCGGGCAAGAGCCCGATGAAAAATAGGCGCATTAGGGTCTTTGGAAACTTTTGAAGACGCTTTGAGGTCTTTGGAAGGGTTGAAGACACTTTGTGGTCTTGAAAGCTTTGACTTGAAATTGGATGATGGAGTGTTTTGACAATGTTTTTGGATCAACACAAGGGAGTTTTGGAAAATGCTTTGGAATGACTCAAGGTAGTTTTGAAAATGTTTTAAGGTCTTGTTTCGAAGGTCTTGGATATAAAGTTTGGAAGTGTTGAAAAGCTTCTTAAAAGAGGTTTTTGAAAATACCTAAGGGCTTTGGAACCCTAACATAGACAACCTTGGAGGTTGTTCTAGATATATCACATTCCTTTGGAATCCCTAACCATGGAAAGGGTAGGGACACCTTAGGGTTGTGAGTTCTTGAAAATATTTTTGGGAATACTTTGAACATAAACTGCGGGTGGATTTGAAAGGGTTATGGAGTTGGTTTTTGAAATCTCCAAAGAGTAGAAGGGTTTGGAAAAATGGGTAATGAGCATAACTTTAAATAGAAGGGTCATTTAAAAAGGGGTCCATGGGTTGGAACCTTGAAGTATACTAACCTAGGTTGGGCTGACCAATGGTTAGGGGTGATCTAAGGTTAACTAACTAGGGTTTGGTTAACCAAGGGTTAAGATGACTTAGGGTCAAATAACTAGGGCCAAGTTAATCTAAGGTTAACTAACTTGGGTTAGATTAACCTAGGGTTAGGCAACTAGGGTCAAGTTAACCTAGGGTTGGACAACTAGGGTCAAGTTAACCTAGGGTTGGACAACTAGGGTCAAGTTAACCTAGGGTTGGATAACTAGGGTCAAATTAACCTAGGGTTGGATTGGAAGATGGCTTGAAAGATGATTTTATGCACTTTTGAAAGGGGTTTTAGAAAACAAATCATGTTATGCAAAGGATTTTGGTTGACAACCCTTTTTGAAGATCATTTCCATGAAAATTTTGACTCCATCCAGAAGTGTGGTTTTGATGGTTAGTGTTTAAAAACCATTTCAAGAAAGGTTTTCTTATGACCATGATAACCATTATCTTGACAAGAGTATGGAATTCAAGAATCAACATGAAGATGACAACCTTTGAAATACCATTTTTAATGCAAAGATGGAGAGAATGAATTTTTGAAAGCCATTTTTTGAGAAAAAGATTTTGAAAACCATTTTAAAAGGGAATCATTCAACAAGTTAAGGTTCTTATGGCCAATATAAAGGGAGACCACTCAAGAGAGGGTTTCATGGGGCCATTCCAACTACAAATCTTGAGAGAATGGAAACCTTAGAAATCAAGAAGTTGATACCATTTATGTGCAAGAAATGAAAGAAAAGGGAACCATGGTAACAATTTAGGGCTCCTATGGCCAATGTAAAAGGGAGACCACTCAAGAGAGGGTTCCATGGGGCCATTCCAACTACTAAACTTGAGATAATAGAAACCTTAGGAATTAGAGAGTTTGAAAACCATTTTTATGCAAGTTGGAAGGAAATGATGCAAAAGAGTGAGTTATGGGGTTAGTAGGGAATTTTCTAAGGCATGATTTCTAAGGTCTCATCTTAAATTTCAAGGGACCAACTTTTAGAACCATTTTGAAAGAAATATAGAGCTTGGAAATGGCATGGAAATAAGAGTAATGTAAGCATTGTAGAATATGGTGAAAAGCATGAAAATGAAGTCAAACACACAAGACATCATCATGATAGTAATATGCAAGGGGTCGTGAACACGTACAAGGCTTTAGGCTACACCACATCACCAAGGGGCTCCTAGGCCATACCATCTTAAAGTAAGGTAGTGAGAGATCCTCCTATACGGTGGTTCCCACTAGCTTTCCTCTAGGTATGAACTAAGAGCCCTCTTGGCTCAACCATGCAAAAAAGGTGGGGTTGGAGATGGGGATTAAAATAGAGAATAGCCTAAGTAACCTAGGAGGGAGAAGAGAAGGGTGGGGGAAGACAAAAATGTAAAAGAAATACCACTGTTTGCCTTCAATATGCTTATAGACTTCTAAGGATGCCTTGACTTGAACTTGAATGGCTTCAAGTAGGCTTGAGGGGCTGGAAGGTGATGTTTAATAGTGTATGGGGCCATGTAAGTGAAGTGTATAAAGGGTGGTGGTATCTAGTCTAAGTGTCGGAGGAGTGGAATACATATAGAGATTCGAGATTCTGGAGCAGTTTCAATAGAGATTCTCATCAATTTCGGTGTTAGAATATGCAAAGGGGTGTGCTGGTATTTATAGGCAATCTAGAACAAGCCTAGCGCATGTGCTACATGTGCCTGACTAAATTTTGGCTTAGCACATGTTGCACATGCACCAGTACAGTTCCATTGCCAGAATGAGACGTAGCACTCATTGTACTGGTTAAATCTCGACGGTTGATTGAAATTTGGTCGATTTGATCAAAATTTGGGCGCATATAACATACGCTCCGCCAGTAGGAAGGTTCATTTAAACTTTGCCTCTATAATTGAGCCAACCGGGAAGGTTTCGGGAAAATCGATTACACTCGAGATGTTCTCCTGGGGCTTTTGGTGAACTTTCATGTTTTTTAGTAGTTTGAATGGTGTTTGGAAGTGTGAGATATCATCTCGGGAAATGTGTTTAAAATGGAATCTTTGCGGAGCGTCTGTGATATGCTCCGTGGGTGTTCGAAAGTAGCTGTTTTCGTGTCGCATTTCGTGGGTGATCAAGACCTTTAAGAAGCGATCTTTTCAATCAGACCGTACCGACGGAAAGGACTCTAAAAGTAATTTTGGGAACTCCCTAATTCACGCATTTCTCAAGTCATTTGACGGTGTGTTGCTATCAGGGAATCGGTGGAAAAGTCAACCTAAGTGGAACATTTGCGAGACAATTTAGAGGTTGCTGGAAGTTGTAGTTTTTGCACCGTACGATAAAGTGCTTCAGGAAGCGATCTATTCGATTAAGCTGTATTGATGGAAACATCTATGAATGAGCTTTCAGGAATTCCCTAATTTACGCATTTCTCAAGTCATTTGACGGTGCGTTATAACCAAGGAATCGGGAGAAGAGACAATTTAGGCGGAGCGTCTGCGAGACGCTCTAGGGAACTTTTATCGAGTCGGGGGTGTTTAGCGTCGTGATGTCTTCCTTAGGTTAAACGGGGGTTCATAACGAGATCCACCATTCAGTAACCTAGGACCGGCGTTGTTTTGGGGCGCGTTCGGGCTGTCAGGGGCCAAATGGTCATTTTGACTGGGTTTGGTTGAGAATGGTCAGGAATGGTTTGGCATGTTGAGTTAAGTGTGCTGGGTCGCTCATGGATCGTTTTGGAAGAGTCTTTTACCGCTTGGTGGGGTTTGTGCAGTGTTGGGGCGTTATCAGGGGCAAAATGGTCATTTTGACCAGAGTTGGCCGGAATGGGACCAGATGGCATGTGGAATATGCCTAACAGTTTATTAACATTTTGGAAGGGTGGACTTATCATTTTGAGGGATTTTGAGCTTTCTCAAAACGTGCCTGGAGGCCCAAGGGGCAGGTTTGGTCATTTTTCACCGAGTTGGGCTAGCAGGCGTCGGTGTTGACCTAGGTGTTGGTTCCCGAGACCACCCGGTCTCGAAAAACTATCTGTGCGGTGTTGGTCTCTAAGAACGCCTAGTCTTAGAGGGCCAACTATAGGGTGGTGTTGGTTTCTGAGAACGCCCGGTCTTAGAAAGCTACTTGTGAGGGTGGTGTTGATCTCCGAGAACGCTTGGTCCCAGAGAACTATCGAATGACGAATATTCTACATTGGCGGGCTAGTAGGCGTCAGAAGTGAACCGTCTAGAATTTGACAAGGTGTTGGTCCTCGAGATCGCCCGATCTCGGGAAGCTATCTAGATGGCGTTGGTTTCTAGGACCGCTCGGTCCGGAAAGTTGCTTGGAATGATGGTGCTTATGGCTCTAGCGGGTCCTTGTGGGCCCAAGAAGAGACCAGTTAGCTGGATTGAAGATTGAAGGGCTCGTCTTGAGCTTGCATATGTTGTGGTGTTTGAAAACTGAACCCGGTCGGGCCGGAGATTGCCGAGCAGGCAAAAATGGGGTGCTTATAGCTGCCCTTCTTTTTCTGTCTTTGCTCGTGGAAGGCTGAAAAATAAAAAAAGTAAGAATCCCTTTTTGGTCGAGAGGCGATCGGAGGGATGGCATGTTGATAAGTTTGAAATGTTTTGGGACCCTCTGTGGGTAGCCAGTTTGGAAGATTTCAAAATTCGAAAAGCTTTGCATTTTGATCGGGAATCGGGATGCTGGTTTGACATGGTTCGGTTCGGATCACTTGATCTTTGAAAATACATGTTGAAAGCTTGATTGTCGACCTTCGAAAAGCCTCGGAAACAAGTTCGGACTTTCGGAGCCTTGAAAACTGATTTTGGCAGAAAGTTGAATGGTTAGGTGCATGTGCTACATGCGCGTGGTCCGTTTTAAACATGGTGCATGTAGCACATGCGCTGGTTCATGTTTTATTTTGGCGCATCTGCTACATGCGCCAACCTGTGGGCATTTAAACCAGAACAGGTTCGCGTTTTCAGTGCATGCTTCATATTTTGAGTTTGATCTGAAGGTTGCTCTGAAGGATTTTCAAGGGATTTTGATTGGGAATCATCAGAAGGGTGTTAGGAGACGTCGGGCACTTGCCGGTTACCGTCATTGTTGCTGGATTCTCGTCAGAAAGTTTGTTTTTCGCTAGAAAACTCAAAGGTTAGTTTTTTGAAAGTTTGTCGATTTTGATGCGTTTGTCTCCACTTTTTGCAAGTGATCAGTGTAATCCTATGTTTTAAGACGTTTAGAACACAGTGGTCAGATTGTTTTCGCGATTTGGAGGAGATTTGAGTGTGTTTTGGATGATTTTGCATGTTTGTGAAAGTGGGTTTCCTGCAGGATTTTAAAATTGCCTCTACAGGCTTGGGTATTGCTCGTTTGTGTGTGATTTTTGCGCCGGAAACCTTAGAAAAATGTGTAGGACAACCATATGAAGTTTTGTAATTTTTTAAAAAATTTTGAATTTTTGAATTTTTGAAAATTAGAAAAAATAGAACAATTGAGGAAAATTAGAAAATGGATCTTGTTGACGGTTGAAAAATCATAGAACATTTTTGAAAAATTGTGGTGACATGCTCGAATGTTCTAGGAATTTCTATGAAATTTTTTGAAATGTAGATAAAATCGAAAAATTTGAAAAGATTGAAAAACTGGTTTAAAAATTGCATTTGAGAACGGGATGTTTGTTTTGGAGGATGGGGCTGTTTTGGTTGATGGTTTGAGACGTTTTAGGCTGTGTTTGTGACTTGTTGAATTTCGGGGTGGTGACTTTCTAAGGCGAAACTCTACCAAAATTTTTGAAAATTTTAACTCTTTAACTTTAAAACTTTTCGGTAAAGCAAGTCTTTTTGGGAATCGGGCTTTTGAAAGGGAAAGCTTGGAGAAACCGCATTTTTAAAAAATTTTTAGGAGTAGGATTTCTTTTAAAAGAGAAAATGCGAAAAAATCGATTTTAGAAAAACTTTGGAACAGGGCTTTTGAAAGGGAATGCCCGGAGAAACCGCATTTTTAGAAAATTTTTAGGAGAAGGATTTCTTTTGAAGGAGAAAACCCTGAAAAATCGATTTAAGAAAACCTTTGGAACGGGGCTTTTAAAGGAGAAAGCCCGAGAAACCGCTGAAAATTTTGAGATGAAACTTTTTGTGGGAAAAGTTCGGCAAAACCGTTAGATAACATTTAGAAACAGGGCTTTTGAGGGGAAAGCCAGGGAAACCAGTTTGGAATTTTGAAACTAGACTTTTTGAGGAAAAAGTTTGGAAAGCCGTTAGAAAACATTTAGAAACAGGGCTTTTGAAGGAAAAAACCTGAGAAACCGGTTTGAAGCTTTGAAATGAAACTTTTTGGGAAAAAAGTTTGGAAAACCGTTAGAAAACATTTAGACATAGGGTTTTTGAGGGAGAAAGCCTGGGAAACCGGTTTGGAATTTTGAAACGAGACTTTTTGAGGAAAAAGTTCAGAAAATCGTTAGAAAACATTTAAAAACAAGGCTTTTGAGGGGAAAGCCCAAGAAACTGACTAGAAACCAAACTTTTTGAATGAAAAGCTTGAAAACTGTTGAAAAATTTTGAAATAAGGATTTTGAGGGAAAAGCTTGGGAAACCAATTGAAATTTTGAGATGAAACTTTTTGAGGAAAAAACTCGAAAAACCTTTAGAAATCTTTAAAACAGGGCTTTTGAAGGAGAAAGCCCGTGAAACTGGAAACTTAGAAAATTTTTAGGAGCATGATGTTTGAGGGAGAAAACCCCGAAAACCGATATAAGAAATCTTTGAAACAGGCCTCAGCAGCTCCAAGTTAGCCGACCAAAGGTGTTAGCCGGCAATGCCTTCCCGCGGGCCACGAGGTGGGCTAGACAACAGGTAGTCCAACGGTCCTTGTTCACAGATTTTGTCACCCTTCGGGCTAACTTGGAGCTGCTGAGGCCTCAAGACGTGACCTGGGCACCTTACCACTGATCCTCCCAGTATGCCAGTATGAGGGATGTCATTCTACTGTCCAGATTGTGGGTTACTTTCTGAGGCCCCGTTTCATGGGAGACGTATTTGGGGGAGCGCCATTGGCTGCAGCTTCACACTGACTTTCGTGCAGCCATGGATCCTCCTCAGTATATGTTCGGACTTTATCGGACTGAAGTGGAGATCCCGCATATAGTTAGGGTTCCTGGCGAGTGCTTCCTTCTTCCGCTAGATGTGGACTACGAGGCTCATTTCAAGGCGAGGTCCATTGGCGTTTTTACTCAGCTAGACTTGGTGGTTGGAGGGCATGTGGCTGGTCATGAGGTGGTGGAGCTATGGCGTCGAGTTTAGGGCTTCGTTTCTGAGGAGGAGTATTTAGCAGCTTGCCAGGCATGAGATCAGTACCATACTAAGGTGGAGGCCCTGACTGCTCACATATCTCTGATGGAGGCCCGCTGGGTATGCTATTCATGATTCATTTCTTATACCTCTCATGCATTCCTCCGTGCTCTAATGTCTATTTTTTTTAGGGCCCCCATGACGCCGAAGTTTCTTCTGGCTAGCCCTCCCCGTATGTGCCGGATATGGGCAATTTCGATTTGGATGATGACCCTGCTCCTTGAGGCACCTTGCTCCACCTGCGGTCACAGTTGTAGTTTAGTTAGATTGACTGTTATTGTTTATGTTTTTGAGGCCGTGTGTTGGCCATTATGGATGATGATTACTTATATGTACATTATTATCATTATCTTTTTGTTTCTTTGCATGAAATGATGATTGGTTTTCCTTTTAGTCTCGTTTTGGATATATGCATGTAGAAATATAATGGATATGAATACAAACATAGGAATACATGATACGCATGAAAAATGGTGGGTATGTGCAAGAAGGTGAGTGTATTGTTGCGCATGTTTCATGCAAAGCATACAGGTATATGACTTTGTGAAGACAGGTCTAAAGATGGATTCTGATTTTCTGGGCGTTCACCGAGAGCTGTCAGTGCAGCATTTTGCTCTTTCTTTGGAGATTCCCTTTTCTGTTACGCCCTTTCCTTGGCATGACGGGATAGTAGTCGCCCCATTTCTAGGGTTTCCATTCTCTGACCTTACATTCCTCTCTCTTATCTAAGGATCTGTCATTCACTCGGCTTTCTCTTGGGGACCTTATATCGAAACTAGTAGACACTCTAGGTGACAACCGAAATAGCCTTTAGCAAAGGAGCAAGCAATTTCCATCCTCAATCCGAGAAGGCTTTACTTTGGACCGTAATGTAAGCTAGGTTATAGGTGAGGAAGGAAGGGGTATTCAGGCCCAAACATTTTCTCTTCTTCTTTTTTTTTTCTTTTTTTTTTCTCTCTTTTTTACTTTCTTTTACATGGGTGATAATAGACCAGGAACACCTTGAGTAAGCTTTTGCTGTTTTGTTCACCTTTTTCCATGAATGTCGCCATTTTCTCTTTGGACTGGTTTAGACTAAGTAATCTTTTCCAATCTAAGGGGACTTTTTGAGGGTTGTGATGTGGCTAGGCTATGGTTTTTTGAAAGGAGGGGCGTTGAAGGCTCAAAATGTTGTGTCCTTTTTGGGGTTTACCGGTGTTTACCTTTTTGGGCCCCCCCCTCCTTTTTTCTCTTGTGTCTCTCTTTCTATCTCCCTTATTTTTTTTATTTTTTATGATTGAATATGGCATTGTTTCCTTCCTCTTTAGACTTATGAGGAGGCTTTCTTTCTCTCCCCACTCCTTTTTTGTCACTTTCCTTTACTTTCACCCATTATGGGTGGTGATCACCAGAAAGGGTTGGCCGAAGGAATATGATCTGGCTCGAAGGGGTTTTTCAAAGGAAATTCTTTAAACTGTATGGTAGAAGAATGGACAGCCCCTCTTCCTTCCAGACAAGATTGCTTAGTCTATGAGGTTCAGTCTCAGAGTTTCTGGCGTCATTGTTTTTGAAGCAAGCAGGTGCTAGCTTAATTGTTCTATTACTTGTATTTGCCCCAGTGTGGGGGGTGGTTCCTGGTTGGGGTGCTTGAATGAAAATCACTTACGGCTTGAGTGAGCTGAACAAGGGAGTTACTTTACTATTCTAGGGAATTTGAAATGATGGCTTCTCTTCCTTTTGAGGGTCTAACTGCCGACCACTTTACCATGGCATCCTTTGGGGGCCACCTTTTTATGATCCACTCTGTCTTGCCTCTCGCTAACTTCTCTTTGGATCAGAAATGGTCCCCGCAAATGAGGGTGTGCGTACTATCCCTCTTTTCAAGTTAAGCATAACAATAATACGGGAAATTTCTAAGAAAGAGCAAGTGCCGAAGATGATAAATGCAAATTTTAACTTTTTTCATTTCAAAGGTTTTTTGTATATGATGAGCTCTTGATTAGCAAAAGATGAAAGTAGAGTTGACGAAACAAAACTATCAGGAAAGAAAAAGACAAAGTTTGGTAGAAGAACATCCCTTTGATAATCACTTCTTCAGGTGGGCTTTGGGACCACGCTTACCTCCTCTATGCTCCATCTGTCGACTTCTTCACTTGGTTGTGCTGGACAAATTGATGCATCAGTTGCGGAGTGGTAGAGATGGGCGGTCATGGTGCAGTCGGGAACCTCTCCCTTTCCTTCCCCTTCTTTAGTGGGGTCATTGAGGTTGTGCGTCCCATCTTGGGACCCTTGCTGGCTTTCCTTTAGTTGGACAGTTTTCTCTTGCTCAGCTTCTTGGGGTTTCACGACCAGACTCTCTTCTAAGATTTGTGATAGTTTTTCTTTGGCTTCTTCTTTTTTAGCTTCCTCCTTGTCAATTTTAGCAAATAGGCTATCTAGATCACCTTCATTGAATTCGAACTGTGGGTTTGACAATTTTGGCTCATAGATGCCCCAGCCCATATCCTCATAATTGAAGAGTTCCTCCTTCAGGTGGGCCTTAGCTTCAGAATATCTAGGATGCAGGAATTCTTCTTGCTAGCCATCTACGAGTGCAGTATCATAGGGAATGTTTGCAATGGGCTCATCCACAGGCTAGTCAAGAGGATCTTGCTCGCCACTTGCATTGTAGAGATAGATAGGGCATGGTGGCAGTTCCTCTTCCCAATCACTTTTTACCTCAGTGTCTAACTCGCCTTCAAAGTACTCTAGGCTATGATGCCATCCGGGTCTGCCTCCTCTTCAGTGATGATATTGACAGCATGGTGTGGTAATGGATTCGCCGTGACATTAGGAATAGGGGTTGGCTTTGCCTCTTGGGTATTGATGACCTTATTATCAATGAGGTCTTAGATTTTATGCTTTTAAAGAAAAACAGGACTTTGTGTCATGCCCTTGTTCCCCAGAATGGTACTCGCAAGTAAGGGCAGGGTTGAAAGTCGGAGGCAACGGGCTTGGCCATGGCCGCGGGGGAACAAGGTTTATGTGCTTGGCCTTGAGGAGCTCATGGTAGGCCTTTGTCTGGGTGTATGCCAAACGTGTGAACTCTAGGTTTCGCCAGTTGTTCTTGTTGGGGTTGAGGTATGGTCGGGCTGTGATGGGTCCAATTGCAAGTGCTTGGGTATTAGCAATGGGGATATTGACGATGGGAGCAGGCGATGGTGGTCGAGCTTGGTATTGGGGGTAGTATGGTTGCTGCTGTGTTGGCAGGATGGTAGATACCTCTCATTCTTTCTTGCTGGTACCCCGAGTGGTTACTACCTTCTTGGCCGTACTTGTAAATCCCTCACTTGTCTTAGCATAGGGGTCCGTGATTCTGCCAATTTTTAATCCATTCTCGATCATTTCCCCTTGTATTATCAGCTTAGAAAAACTATTTCTGATGCTCAGGCACAGGCGCTCATAGTACAGACCTTGGAAAGTGTTCACAAACAGCTATACATACTCTTTTTCCAGCAGCAGGGGGTTGACTTGAGCAGCTATTTCTCTCCATCTCAGCGCATAATTCTTGAAACTTTCTTTCTCTCCTTGAGTCATCATCATCAGGGCACATCGATCCATGGTTAGATCACTGTTGTGGCGGTATTGGGATTGGAAGGCTGTGGCCAATTCGTTCCAGGTTGTAATCTTCCTTAAATCTAAACGGGTGAACCATTACAGTGCAGGCACAGTCAAGCTATGTTGGAACAGTTGCATTAGGAGTTTAAGGTCATTCTCATGACCACTCAGTGCCCCAGCGTATAGCATCAGGTGAGCCACAGGATCACCACTTCCATCATACTTCTGGAAATCGGGCATCTTAAATTTGGGTAGCCTTGGGTGGTCAGGAAAGAAGCATAGTTCATTATAAGATGTCCCACCAAATGTGTCATGACCTTGTAGGCTACGCAGGGACTCTTCTAAGACTTTATCTTGAGATCGAGAGGGTCTAGGCCTTCCTTCTTTGATGTGGCAGTTAGCAAGATGGTTTCAGGGTTATCTTCTTCTCCTTCCTCAATGTGCGCCACTTTGGGGACTTCTTTGTTCTTCCCTATATTGTCGATTCATAGGATGACCTTTGGTGGGATAGTTTTAGTTTCTTTGGGGTGGGACGTCGAGGCTGACGGATTCATGGGAGGTCCTTTGAAGCCCATTAGTTGCATAAGCTTGAACATCTAGTCTATCTTTGCCTTCATTTCATTCACTTCTTCGCGTGTAATGGATTTTTTCTGTTGATTGGGAGTGTTGCCTTCACTTGACATTTGTGCTGCTCGCTGTCGGGTAAGGACTGGCGTTCGGAGTATAGGGGTCACTCGTGTTCCTCTCTTTCTTTTTCTTAGAGCAATGGTGGCCTAAAACGCAAGCAGTCTCACCAAAAGCTATTGCTAGTCTTTTGATGAGATGAGGGGAGGAATAGAAAATAAAGAAAAACAAAACAAAAAGATTATATGTTAGGTTCTGGGTTTGGAAAGATTTTATACAATGCATGTCCTATGGGTGCTCATGCCTTTCGAGGGGAACTAAGCATGATGCTTTGGCTCATGTCTGGAGATAGGGGGTTGCCCCTGGATGCAATACTATACATGTGCCTGTCCGTTCATTCATATATCCATTCATTCATTTGACAACAAAAATAATTTTGTTAAGTTGAATTCTCTTTGGTACATAGAATTTCTCAAAAATACATCAAAATTTGGAGGGGGGGAACATTTTCCTTAGGACTTCCGCCTATTCTATATTTACATTGTGGGATCCTAAACTACTCTTGAGTCTTTGGATTCGCCTTCTTGAATGAAAGTTAGTGGGAGATCTCGATTTGAATTGTCCCTTCGTATTCTTGGCAGCCCTATCTCCATGAGCAGGGAGGGATTAGGGCCCCTATTTGTTAGATGAGTTTGAATACATGCTATGAATCCTTAGGGTATCGTGGTGCCCTTAGGAGTTTTGGATTGGGTTGATTTGATCGAGAGGGTCATTGGGCTTTTCTCTGAGGGTTAATTGGATGCATGAAAATGCAATGACTTGAGTTACTTTGGGAACTATTGTCTCAAAATAGATTCCGATGCATGAACAGTTATGATACATGTATATGATAGAATGGCAAGAATTAAATAACATAATAGCATGAATTGAACAAGATACTTAAAGAAAAATAAAGCGGTCGCCCTTTCCTCCTTGATTTTAAAATTGACGCATGTGTCCTAAACCTGGCAGAGGTTCAGCTATGCATGGGGTGCTATATGAGCATGAGGTTGGGGGTTTACTAATGCTCCCTAAAAAGCTCGGTTCCGGAACCTTCAAACCTCTGGCGTCCACCCCTGAAAGGGTGAACCCCATCTTTGGTTGGTGGTTCGAGCAGGGGAACTATCAAGAGACTGTAGGCTGAGAAACTAACACAGCATCTACCCACAGTCAATATACTGTTCCCCCTTCTATTTAGAAGGGTAGCAACCATGTAATATATGTAAGATGCAAATGCAAGTGAGCGCACCAAGTGTGTATGAAATTTTTGAAAATGGAGGAGAGGACCCAACAACACACATCACATCTTGTACATTCATCACATACATGACAATAAATAAGACATAAAATAAAATATGAACAAAGGTCCACCTACAAAAGAAAAATGCAAAGAGTTAGTAACTTTTCGAAAAACTCAATGCAAAGCAAAATGGATGGTTAATGTAAGAATGTGAATGTAAACAAAAAATGTAAGCGATGACACCTATTTGAAAATTGCTTTGAAAAATATGATTTGTTTTGGAAACTTGAAAAAATTTGAAAAGTGGATAAAACTAGACAAAGTAACCATAGATTCTAGATGAGTGAAGGGTGAAGGGTCATGTCAATGGCCTAACCCTCTAAGTGTCTGCAGTGGAGTCACCAGCTGTCGCGCCCGATTTTTGGGTCCAAGGTCCTTTTGGCTTGGAGACAAAAGCACGAAACTCTGTCAATAGAACTCATCCTCTTAGGAGGACAAGTGCGACTTGGTTTGAATTGAAAATTGGTTTGATTAAGGGCTTTTTAGAAAAATAGGAGTCGCCACCTAACTTGATTAAGGTGAGTTAGGGCACCAAAAACTAAGTATTAATCCAAAGACTAAACTTAGGATTTTTAGAAAAGATTTTTGAAAATTCTTTCAAGAGAGTGTCGCGCCTAGATTTTTCGCACTCAAGGAATACTCACACAAGCGGGAAAAATGTTATACTCTCTCGTTAGAACTCACCCTCCTAAAAGAATGAGTGCGACTAGGTTTGAATTGAAAGATTGGTTTGAATAAAGGGTTTTTAGGAAGAAAAAAATTTGGAGTCGCCACCTAATTTGATTAAGGTGAGTTAGGTCACCTAAAAACTAAGAATAATCCGAAGACTACACTTAGGGTTTTTGGAAAAAGGTTTTTAAAAATACCACCTCAAGAGAGGGTTTTTAAGAAAAACAGGTTGTTTGGCAATCTTTGGAAAATATTTATCTCTTTTTGAAAAATAACTCTGTTTTAGTCTATGAAAACAGTGATTCTAGGTTCGGAGGTTGGTTACGTGTAGGAAAGACGCACTAAGCCATCACCCTACCCTGCCCTTTCGATACCTACATGTCAATCTACCCTAGATTCACCTATGAGAGTCTTTAACTAACTAATGTTCAACCCTATTCACTTTAGAAAAAACAATATTTAGAAAAGAGACTTGATTTGGAAATAAATTTGAAAAGAAAAATTTGATTTGATTTGGAAATAAAGAGATTTGAAAAGATAGACTTGAAATAGAAATTGAAAAGAGATTTGAGAAAAAGGATTTGAAAATAGAAATTTGGAATTGGAAGTTGGAAATAGAGCATAGAATTGAAAACTTGAAGAAGATTTGTAGAATTGGAGATTTGAAAGAGGTTGTGGAATTGAAAATTTAAAAAGTGTTGTAGAATTTGAGATTTGAAAAATGTTGTGGAATTTAAAATTTGAAAGAAGTTGTGACCGCACCCACGAGGGTTGCTTACGTATCCTTTTGGAGGAATCAGGTCAGTCGTAGTTCGGACAAGAGCCCGATTGAAAATAGAAGAGTTGATTTAGAAGAAAGAGATTGAATTGGAATTTAGATTGAAAGATTGAGAGATTGAACTTTGATTTGAAAAGATTGGTTTTAGGAAACCTAGACTTAGGAAAGATAGGATTTAGGAAAGACTTGAGGTTTAAGGAAGTTTGACTTGAATGTTGGATTTGGAAAGATCTTGGAAGATTTGGATTAGGAAAGTTTCGAATTAGGAAAGCATCATTTTAGGAAAGTTTTGGAATTAGGAAAGTTTTCGACTTAGGAAAGTTTTGAATTTGGAACGTTTTGAAATAGGGAAGTTTTGAAAATTGGAAAGTTTCGTTTTAAGAAAGGTTTTGAAATAGGAAAGTGTTGAATTTAGAAATGTTTTGAATTAGGAAAATTTAGTTTAAGAAAGGTTTAGAATTTGGAAAGTTTTGAGTTTAGAAAGCTTTGGATTTAGAAAGATTTGGAATTTAGAAAGTTTAGGATTTAGAAAGTTTTGAGAGTAGGAAAGGTTTGTGTTTAGAAAAGATTTGAAAACTTGGACTTGGAAAATTAAGATTTGAAAAGGGGTAGAATTAGGAAAGGGTTGAATTAGGAAAGATGTGGAAGTTAAGTTTTAAAATTTAGGAAAGATCTTTATGTTCAAGTTTTAGAAACTTAAGGCTTAGGAAAAGAGAAGTTTAGGAGGGAGTTGAATTAGGAAAGATTTGGATTGGGAATGGATGGGATTTTGTTTTTAAAAGGGAAGGTTTGATTTTGTTTCCAAAAATGGAGGATTGGATCTAGTTTCCTAAACGGGGAGATTGGATTTGGTTTCCTAAAGGGAGGATTTGATTTGATTTCCGAAAGGGAAGATTAGATTTGACAAGAATTTGGAAAAGGAAAGTTTTAGAAACCCTAGATTTGGAAGGCTATAGTTTTGACGTAGAAAAGAGGTTTCGGAAATATGTAATTTTGATGTAGAAGCCAAGAGGTTTTGGAAACCTAGGTTTTAAGGCAAGTTTCAAAACCATGTTTTTAGAAAGAAAATTAGGGTTTCCTAATTGTGGGTTCTAGGGCTTGACGTGGGCACCAAGAAAAAGGATTTTTGGAGAGTGCATTTTTGGAAACGAAGATTTTTAGAAAGGAAATCCTAGAGAGGAGTTTCTAGAAGGAAGATTTTGGAAAGAGAGTTTTTGGAAACGAAGATTTTTAGAAGGGAATCCTAGAGAGGAGTTTTTGGAAAGTGTATTTTTGGAAACAAGTATTTTTGGAAGGAAATCCTAGAGGGGAGTTTCTAAAAGGAAGATTTTGGAAAGAGAGTTTTTGGAAAGTTTTTGGAGAGAGTTTTTCTAGGAAAGAGACCTAGGGAATGTTTTCGGAAAGTGGA
The DNA here is from genome assembly GCA_033060915.1 of Euryodendron excelsum. Taxonomy (NCBI): domain Eukaryota; kingdom Viridiplantae; phylum Streptophyta; class Magnoliopsida; order Ericales; family Pentaphylacaceae; genus Euryodendron; species Euryodendron excelsum. The sequence continues at coordinate 51,868,006 of CM065378.1, forward strand.
CTTTGAAGAGAGCGTTTTGGAAAGGAGTTGAAAAAGGAAGTTTTGAAAAGAGTTTTTAGAAAACAATTTTGGAAAGAGGAGCTTTTGGAAAGCATGTTGGAAAAGAGATTTTTAGGAGGAGGGATTTGAAAAGAGAGTTCTTAGAAGGTATAAAAACATCTCACTTTCCTAAAGCGATTCTAGCCATAAGAAGGCTAGAACCACTTTAAGAAAGTGGTTTTGAAAACAATAAAAGTTGAAAATATGGACCATGTTGGTCACTTTAAATGTAACACTTTTCTAAAGCAATCAGCGCCATGGAAAAGCTAGAATCACCCTAGGATTGTGATTTTGAAAACAAGTTTTGAAAAAGAGGATTTTGATGCAATTTTGAAAATAAGTTTGAAAACAATTTTGAAAACAACTTTGAAAATGATTTTTGGAAGATGCAAGATCATGATATGCACAATGCAATTTTAGGGTCGTGAACATACAAGGTTAAGGCTTCACCACATAATCAAGGGGGCCGCACTCACGTGGTCTCCGGTTCGCCTAGAGGAAAGCCCCCGACACGGTGACTCTTCGATAGTCTAATCCTACACATGGACCGAGAATCCTCTTGTTTTAAGCATGCAAAGAAAGAGGGGGAAAGAGATAGGGGATTAAAATAGAAAAAACCCAAGTGGGTTAGGAGAGAGAAGAGAAAGGGGGGAGTGCAGAAATTTAAACAGAAAACCTACCTTGAATCTTGTTTATTTTGCGCGCCTTGCTTTCTTCGGTCTTCACGTCACTTCAGTCTTGATCTTCAAGGGCTCGTCTTTAATCTTCAAGGCTTTGGTTTGCAGCTCTTCAAGTCCTCAAAGGAGGGTTGGAGGCTAGTGTATAAGTGTATGGAGATATGTATGAGTGTATATAAGGTTAGGGTTTGTGTATGGTGGCTAGGGTTTGGAGAACCTAAGGAGGCTAGGGTTTAGAGAGTATTCGAGCTCTGTATATTGAATTTTAGGATTTTTAGATTGAGTTTGCGGACCTCCTTCACGTTGGAGGAGGCTGGCGCCAGGCCAAACTTTACACTGGCGGCACTCCTAGTGGCGCCAGGCCATTTTTTGGCTTGGCGCCACTACTAGTGGCGCTAGCCATTTAGGAAATGTTTAAGGTCAGCAAGCAACGTATCTTTGACTAGATTTGGGCGCCTGTACTAGTGACTACCATGCAATTTCTAGCTTGGCTTCACTAAGAGTGACTCCGGAAAGTCTGGGAAGGAGTTTGGGAGGCCGGGAATGACCCAGAAGGCCAGAAAAGAGAAGGAACACTTAAAATAGTGTCCTAGAGGTATTTGACTTGAAAAATGAGGATAGGATATGTCGGAAGGGTTGACCGGGCCTCTAGGGACAAAACGGCCCATTGGATCGAGAAGCTGCCGGGACGGACTTGGACTGTCCTGGAAGAAGACTTAAGATTTGAAAACATTATTCAGAATGTTCCCAAAGGTTGCCGGTTTGATACCCAGAGCCGATGTGGTCGGAAAAGGTGACCGGCCCACTAGGGGCAAAACGATCATTTTGCACTAGGTTTGCCGGAATTGACTTGGAACGATCCAAAAGGACAAAGAAAGGTTGAGGACACTATAAAAATTATTCTCGGGAAGTTATCGGTTTGATACCCAGAGCTGGTGTCGTCGAAAAAGGTGACCAGCCCTCTAGGGGCAAAATGGTCATTTTGCACCGGGTTTACCGAAACTGACTCGGAATGATCCGGAAAGGTAGAGGAAGGTTGAGAATACTATAAGAAGTAATCTTAGAAGGTTACCGGTTTGATACCCAGAGCCGGTGTGGTTCCCGGAGCGTTTGGATGCCTAGGGGCAAAATAGTCATCTTGACTGGAAAGTTTCGGAAAAGGCCCAAGGGGCAGTTTGGTCATTTTTCACCGAAGTGGGCTAGCAGGCACTGGTGTTGACCTGGGTTTTGAGTGTTTCCGCCACTCTGATGGCGGTTGTCATGACACAAGGGTTTGTTGGCAATTCTCTATATCGACTTGTTTACGAGTATTTCTGCTACTCGGACGGTTGTGATGTTTGCGAGTATTTCTGCTACTCGGACCGTCTCGAGAAATAAACTATCTTGAGAGAGGGATTGGAAAGGGGTCTAATCGTCTCCTAAAAGACATGCCTGATTTGGAACTGTCTCGAGGAATAAACTGTCTCAAGAGAGGGATTGGAAAGGGGTCTTATCGTCTCCGAAAAGACGTGCCTGATTTGGAACCGTCTCGAGGAATAAACTGTCTCGAGAGAGGGATTGAAGTTGGGATTGGAAAGACTTAAGATTTGGAAACATTATTCAGAATGTTCCCAAAGGTTGCCCGTTTGATACCCAGAGCCGATATGGCCAAAAAAGGTGACCAGCCCACTAGGGGCAAAACGGTCATTTTGCACCGAGTTTGCCGAAACTGACTTGGAACGATCCGAAAGGACGAAGAAAAGTTGAGGACACTATAAAAAAGCATTCTTGGGAAGTTACCGGCTTGATACCCAGAGCCGGTGTGGTCGGAAAAGGTGACCGGCCCTTTAGAGGTAAAACGGTCATTTTGCACCGGGTTTGCCGGAACTGACTCGGAATGATTCGGAAAGGTAGAGGAGGTTGAGAATACTATAAGAAGTAATCTTAGAAGGTTACTGGTTTGATACCCAGAGCCGATGTGGTTCTTGTTGAGTCAATGCCTTGATTTTGATGATAACAAAACATGGTTAAATGATCTAATAATTCTACTTAGTGTGCAGATGAATTATTAATTAGATCTTGACTTGAAGCTTATCATAATAGAGGATTTATGATAAAAAGCATGATGGAGTGATGTATTCTACAATGGTGATGTTACAAGAGAATGAAGATGATGGATATCAAAGAAGAAGAATGAAAATGATCAAAGTATTGATTTAAAAGATTGAAGACTTTGAGTACTTGAAGATATCTTGCAAGAATGGAAGAAAAAGATACCAACTCAAAATATGGAAGTTTTCTTAGAAGATGTAAAGATGTCTTGAAGACATGGAAGGAATCACAAGATTTGTAAAGCTTTCTTTAGTTGTTGAAGTCCATGGAAAAGCCATGTTGTTTGAAGAAATGAAGATTCTAAGTCATGGAAGCTCTCTTGAAGATATTGAAGAAGACTTGAATCAATAGATGAAGCTATGATAATGGAAGAGCTCTACAAGTGATGAAAATGAAGAAAACTCACCTTGAATGGATTGAAGATGTTCTTGGAGTCATCTAATCTTGAAGAAGTGTTTGCAAGCTTTAAAAAGCCTATTTAGATGATCCTTGAAGAGATTGGAAGCTTTGAAAAAGAATGAAGAAAAGTTACAAAAATATGGGTTTTTGGAAAAAGGGTCGACTCCTCAAGTTAAAAGAGCCGACTCATTCGAACAGAGCCTTGGAATTCTGCTGGAAGCTTAAAAGAGTCGACTCCTGGCCAAAAAGAGTCGACTCATTGCAACAGAGAACAAACAATTCTGCAGACTGCTGAAAAGAGTCGACTCCTAGGACAAAAGAGTCGACTCATTTGGACAGAAACTTGAAAAATCTGCTGAAATGCAAAAAGAGTCGACTCATTGAGAAAAGAGTCGACTCCTAGACTCTAACGGCTAGTTTTCTGACAGACGGTATGGGCACAAACACAACCAAATCTTCTCCCATACTTCTCCAACGGCTAGAATCGATCCATACCTATATATATGAGATATATACAGCTTCAAAGAAAAAAGAAAGAGCAATTATACCATTCATATCAAGTGCTTCAAAGCTAAAAATCACCTGCACCTAACTGTTACATATTCTTGCTGAGTGTTTAAAGTTATCCATTGAGTTGTATTCATTTGTATACTCACTAGGAGAGTCACTCTTTGTATAATCTTCATTCATTCTTGTTTGGGAGGGTTTGTAACCTTGTAAGTTTAAGTGTTCTTGGGAAAAACACTTGTAAGTTTAAGAGAAGCTTGGACAAAATCTCTTGGGTTTTGAAAGCTTGGGAAGAAGCTTTTGTAAAGAGTGAGCTGGGCACTCGTGGCACAACCAGCGGCTGTGTAAGGTGTATTGCATAGTGGAATTCCTTCGAAAGGATCGAAGAAGAGAGGACGTAGGCAAGGTTGGCCGAACCTCTATAAATCTGGTGCATATTTCTTCTGCCTCTGTTTTGCTTACTTGCTTATTATGCATGCTTGCAAATACTTGCTCTAATGTACACTTCATTTGCTTGATACATATACTTTGATTATTTGTTACTAAAATCCATAAACGATCTTTTAGTTGAAACTCTTGTTAAAAATTCTATAAAACCCAATTCACACCCCCTCTTGGGTTGCCTACTTGGGCCAACAATTGGTATCAAAGCTAGTACTCTAGTTTAAAGGCTTAACATCCTTAGAGTTGATCCATGGCAACCATGTTTGGAAGCTCTCTAGGTGAGGGTCAATCCACTAATAGACCTCCAATGTTTAATGGTATAAACTACAACTATTGGAAGAATAGAATGAGGATTTATATTCAATCCGTTGATTATGAGTTATGGATGATTATCGTTAATGGTCCTAAAACTCCCAGCAAAGTTATTGAAAGAGAAGTTATCCCCAAACCTGAAAATGAATGGGATGAGAATGACATGAAGCTTATGCAATCTAATGCTAAGGCTATGAATATCTTATATTGTGCATTAGATCCAAATGAGTTCAATAGAATTTCTACCTGTGAATCTGCCAAAGAAATTTGGGACAGACTTGAAGTAACTCATGAAGGAACAAATCAGGTCAAGGAGTCAAAAATTAACATTCTTGTGCATAACTATGAATTATTTAGAATGAAATCTGATGAGTCTATAACTGAGATGTTCACCAGATTTACTGACATTGTAAATGGCTTAAAGTCTCTTGGAAAAGTGTATCCTAACAGTGAACAGGTGAGAAAAATCTTAAGATCACTGCCAAAGACATGGGAAGCAAAGGTGACAGCCATTCAAGAAGCTAAAGACCTCAACATTCTACCTCTTGAAGAACTTCTTGGCTCTCTTATGACTTATGAGCTAACCCGAAAACAGAATGCTCAAGAAGAAGAGGACAAGAAAAAGAAGTCGGTTGCATTCAAGACCACCACATCAGAAAATGAATCTGAAAGTGAAGAAGAAGATGAGGAAGATCTTGCTCTCATCACAAGAAAATTCAAGAGATTCATGAGAAGAAGGTGGAAGGGAGGAAAGAAGATTGAAGCAAAAGGTGAATCCAACAACAAGGATTCTACCATCATATGCTACGAATGCAAAAAGCCAGGACACATGAGAAATGAGTGTCCTCAGCTGAAAAAGAAAGGAAAGAAAGAAAGAGGGAAGAAGGCTCTAGCTGCAACATGGAGTGACAGTGAGGATTCAAGCTTAGATGAATCTGAAACTCATGAAGTAGCCAACCTATGTCTTATGGCACATGAAGAAGAAACAGAGGTAACTAATTCTGATTTTTCTTTTAATGAATTGCAAGATGCTTTTGATGATTTGATAGTTGAATTTAAAAAGCTAAGCATCAAAAACAATCTTCTCAAGAATATGGTATTCACTCTCACAGAAGAAAGTGAAGAGTTACAAAATGAAAATGACATTTTGAAAAATGAAAACTCTGTTTTAAAAGAAAAAGTCACTGATTTAGAAAAATCTCTTTCTAAATGTGTCAATGGAAGAGATAAACTTGATGTTATGCTTGGAAAACGAAATTGCTCTCTTGACAAGGCTGGAATAGGTTACAATGTTTTTAAACATAAAAAGTTTTCAAAAGCACCAATCACATGCTTCTATTGTCATAAGAGAGGTCACTTTGCAAATCAATGTTTTCTTATACAACAATCTCATGTTGTCAAGAAAGCTTGGGTTCCAAAAGGAACATTGAAGACTAACTCCACTGGACCCAAGATGATTTGGGTACCAAAGGTCAAAGGTTGAGTTGCTTATTTTGTAGGTGTGTCTTCAAGCCAACTCCAAAAAGGATCAATGGTACTTGGACAGTGGCTGTTCAAGACATATGACTGGAGATGAAACTCAATTCACTTCTCTCACACCAAAAGATGGAGGATTGGTCACTTTTGGAGATAATAGCAAAGGCAAGATCATCGGTATAGGTAGTATTGGTAAAAATTCTTCAACTTCTATTGAGAATGTTCTACTTGTTAAAGGACTTAAACACAACCTGTTAAGCATTAGTCAATTGTGTGACAAAGGTTGCAAAGTAGTGTTTGAATCATCTAAATGTAATGTAGTAAACATAAATGATAACAAGATCATATTGACTGGCCAAAGACAAGGCAATATTTACACTTTCAACTTAAATGAATTATCTTCTTGTAAGATCAAATGCCTTGCTGCTGTGAGCAAAGAGGATAGTTGGTTGTGGCATAGAAGGCTTGGCCATATTAGTATGAGTATTATTTCAAAAATTTCTAAAAATGAGTTAGTAAATGGTCTTCCCAAACTCAATTTTGAAAAAGACAAAACTTGTGATGCATGTCAAATGGGAAAACAAACCAGAGTATCTTTTAAATCTACCAACATGCTCTCTACTTCTAGACCACTTCAACTATTGCATATGGATTTGTTTGGACCAACTAGAACTCTAAGCTTAGCTGGTAAACAATATGCTCTTGTCATTGTTGATGATTACTCAAGGTTTACATGGACATTCTTTCTAGCTCACAAAGATGAAACAATTGCTTTCTTTACCAAATTTTGTAAAAGGGTTCAAAACGAAAAAGGATTTACAATCACAGCAATTAGGACTGACCATGGTGGTGAGTTTGATTGCAAACCTTTTGAAACATATTGTGATGAAAATGGTTTTGAACATAACTTTTCAGCACCTAGAACTCCTCAACAAAATGGAGTTGTTGAAAGGAAAAACAGGACTTTGGAAGAAATGGGGAGAACAATGCTTTGTGAAAACAATTTGCCAAAATATTTTTGGGCTGAAGCTGTTAACACAGCTTGCTATGTGTTAAACAGAGTTTTGGTAAGAAAATTTTTAAATAAAACCCCATACGAGCTTTGGAAAAACAAGAAACCAAGTGTTTCATATTTTAGAGCTTTTGGATGTAAATGCTTTGTGTTAAATAATAACAAGGACAACCTTGGTAAATTTGATGCAAAATCTGATGAAGCTATCTTTCTAGGATATTCCTCACATAGCAAGGCTTATAGAGTTTACAATAAGAAAACCTTAGTTGTTGAAGAATCAATTCATGTTACTTTTGATGAACTAAACTCTTTGTCTAGAAAGGCTGTGAATGATGATATAGATGATGTGGAGAAGAACTTGGATAAGATGAACATTGATCAAACTCAAAATGAAGCTTCACCACATGACAAAGGAAATCAAGATGACTCCTCAAGCCAACAAAATGAGAATGAAGGATTGCCAAAGGAGTGGAAATTTGTCCACAACCATCCAACAGAGCAAATACTAGGTGATCCATCACAAGGGGTAAGAACAAGATCATCTCTTAGAAATGTGTGTAATCATCTTGCTTTCCTTTCACAAATAGAACCAAAATGTTTTCAAGATGCTGAAAATGATGAGTCATGGATTATGGCCATGCAAGAAGAATTAAACCAATTTGAAAGGAATAAGGTTTGGAATCTTGTTCCTAGACCTAAAGATCATCCTGTAATTGGAACCAAATGGGTGTTTAGAAACAAGATAGATGAATCTGGAACCATTATTAGAAACAAGGCTAGACTTGTAGCTCAAGGCTATAGTCAAGAAGAAGGTATTGATTTTGATGAGACGTATGCACCTGTAGCTAGATTAGAAGCTATTAGAATGTTGCTTGCATTTTCATGTTTCAAGAATTTCAAACTCTATCAAATGGATGTGAAGAGTGCATTCTTGAATGGTTTTATTTCTGAAGAGGTGTATGTTGAACAACCTCCTGGCTTTGAAAATCCTATATTTCCAGAACATGTTTTCAAACTTACTAAAGCATTATATGGTTTAAAGCAAGCTCCAAGGGCCTGGTATGAAAGGCTAAGCAAATTTTTAACCGAAAATGATTTTACGAGAGGTAAGGTTAATACAACTCTTTTTATAAAGGTTAAAAATCATAACATGTTGCTTGTGCAAATTTATGTTGATGACATTATATTTGGCTCTACTAATGAAAAGCTTTGCAAAGAATTTGCTAAGTGTATGCAGGGTGAGTTTGAGATGAGCATGATGGGTGAGCTCAATTACTTCCTTGGACTTCAAATCAAACAATCAAGGGAAGGAATTTTCATTAACCAAGCTAAGTACATCAAAGATCTACTCAAGAAGTTTGGGCTGGAAAATGCGAAACCATTGGGCACTCCTATGAATACTTCAACAAAACTTGACAGTGATGAGAAAGGTATTTCGGTAGATACCAAGCTATATAGAAGTATGATAGGCTCATTGCTCTATTTGACTGCTAGTAGGCCTGATATTGTGTTTAGTGTATGTTTGTGTGCTCGATTTCAATCTAATCCAAAGGAATCACATGTTGTTGCTGTTAAACGAATATTTAGATACCTTAAGCACACACCTAATCTTGGATTGTGGTATCCTAAAAACACATCTTTGAACTTAATTGGCTATTCAGATGCTGATTATGCTGGTAGCAAAGTTGATAGAAAAAGTACTAGTGGATCTTGTCAATTTCTTGGAAATATGCTTGTTTCATGGTCTAGTAAGAAACAAAACTCTGTTGCACTTTCTACAGCCGAGGCTGAGTATATTGCAGCCGGAAGTTGTTGTGCACAAGTGCTTTGGATAAAACATCAATTAGAAGACTTTGGTTTAACATTTGAACATATTCCAGTTAGATGTGATAACACAAGTGCCATCAATCTGACTAAAAACCCTATCCAACACTCTCGCACAAAGCACATTGAGATTAGACATCATTTTATACGTGATCATGTGCAAAAAGGTGACATTTTGCTTGATTTTGTGAGTACTGAACATCAACTTGCAGATATATTCACAAAACCCTTGAATGAAGATAGGTTTTGTATGATTAGGAGAGAATTGGGAATGAGCAACCCTTTATCTTGAATGCTTAGATGTTTATATATGTTTGATAAATGCATAAGTATCCTTGAAATTGATTACAAACTTGTTTGATGCATTTCATGGCTTTTAAAAAGACATCTTTGCATTTCTGGAGAAAAAGAGTCGACTCATGCTCCAAAAGAGTCGACTCCTGGACTCTGGAATCAGCCTCACATGTCCTCTGTCGAAAAGAGTCGACTCCTCCTGGCAAAAGAGTCGACTCATTTGAACAGAGAGCTCAGGAAGCTTTCTTCGCTCAAAAAGAGTCGACCCTTTTTAACCATGAGTCGACTCATTTAAGTTAAAATCACTTTAAAACTGTAACACCCCTGTTTTATTCAAATCATTCCAACGTTTCAAATTTCTCTCTTCTTTCACGATCAACCGCCATCTCCACTTCCAACCACCGAAAAACTCTCCCTCAATCCTTACCCAACCTATATTTGATCATCCTAGAATCTTTCTAACTTCCTTCAACCGTCATTTGCAACCTTCCATGGCTCCTAAATCTGCTCCATCGAAGAAAGGCAAGAAAGCCCTAAAAGAGCCGACTCCCATATCCAAGAGAGGAACGAAGAGGAAGACTAAAGGGGACTCTTCTAAGCTTTCAAAGAGGAGAAAAGGGAAGCAAACTGAGGAGGAGGAAGATGTATTTCTCGACAACACCATTTACTTTGAGAAGAAATCAAATCAAGATAAGTATGAGAAAATTTTCTCTTCTAGAGTCATTTTAAATGGAAGATGGATAGATTATGCTTTCTTTGCTAAAGAGAAGTTTGCTTTTGAACCAAAATTTGAAGCTCTTGGTTGGAAATCTATTACTTTGTTAAAGGATGATGTATATCCTGAAATTGTTGGACAATTCTATGCCCATGTAGAAAAGGAAACTGGAGAAGTAAATGTGATTAGTTATGTGAAGGGTGAAACCATTACCCTCACTAAAGGAGTGATTTGTCAAATTTTAAAAATTGGTAGTGGTGGGCAAATGGACAAGAAAGATGTTAGTAGAAAGACTGCTTTATCTGCTTTACTGGGAAAGGAAATTACTGATGATTCATTCCAACCCATGGCCAATGACTTGCCTTTGGAACTGAGATTGGTGCATCACTTTATTTGTCACATTCTCATTCCTAAAGGTGGGAAGTTTGACTATATCACTGAAAGGGAATTGTTTTTCCTCTGGGCTTATTTGACAGACACTAAAATTGATTTGCCTGAGTTTATTTTAGAGCACATTGTCAAAGCCTCAAGAACCAAAGTTAGCCTACCCTATGGGATCCTCTTGACCAAAATTTTTAAACACTTCAAGATAGATTTAAGGGGTGAAAAGCACAGAACTCCTGATTCTAATTCAGATGAGTATAATCAGAAAACTTTGTCAAGGATGGGCTATCACTTCAACCCACAGAGCAAGACCTAGACCCCTAGAAAAGAGAAACATATTGACAGTGGGACTCCTGGAATTGAATCCACTGAAAGAGGTGAACCTTCCAGTGCCATACCAGAAAGTGGTGAACCCTCTAGACCTGCCTCTTCTCCTACTCCAAGGGAACTTTTTCCAATGAGCATTGTTCCAGGTGGCCAATCAGTAGATATGAGTATTTTGATGAGCATGGTAAGAGACTTGAAAAGGCATCAAGAAGAGATGTTCACTAAATTGGATAAGAAAATTGATAATGGGGCAACTAGATTATTCTTTGTTGAAAAGAAGGTAAGAGAATTGAGCAAGGCCTTTGTGTCTGAAGGAACCAAAATCAGAGAGAAACTTGCCAATGACATTGCTCTTTCCACTGAGCATATTAGCAAATATATGAAGAAGCTGGTGGGAGACCAATACCAGCCACTCTTCCCTTCAGCAGCAGAATTTGTAGCAGAAGACTCAAGTACTGATGAGTTGGAAGGATCCAGTGGAAGGGAGCATACCTCTTCTCAGCCATCACCTGCAGACCCCTCTGATCCTCTTGACCAAACTCCTCCAAAGTCTTCTGTAGCTCCTCACAAATATGGCCTGAGACAAAGACCTTCAAGCAGCAAATTTACAAACACTCCTGATAATCCAGTTGATCTCTCTCAAACTCCTTCTCCCAAAAGAAAATGAAGACCTCTGCCTCTGAACTCTCTATTTTCTGTTTTTGAACAAGACATTTTCTAAAGCATCATGTAATATGTTTGTGGATGGTTCTTTTTGTTAAACTCTTTCAATATTTCTTTATGAATGAATGGTGTGTTTTGAATCTCTTTATCTTAACATTGCTATCTCATTTGTGTTTGGTTGAATGAATGATTGCTTTAACAATACTGAATGAATGATTGCTTTAACTATCTTTGTAAATGATCTTCACATAAACATCATTGTATACTATTTTTTTTTGCTATTGTACCTGTCTGTTTTTCTCCATCTATTACTCCTCTTTTTGAGGATTTGACAAAAAGGGGGAGCAATTTTTCTCAAAAAGATCAAAAAGGAGAGAAAACACTCCTCAATGCACTACCAGGAATTATATCATAAGGCATCAACTGCAAAGGAAAGGGGGAGCATTGGTTTGATGAAGTTAAAGCAGTAAGAAGTATCCAATGAATGCAGCATGAATTTTTTACATCACCAGCTGCCTACATACCCTGCACTTCTGAGTTAGAATTTGCTTTACCCTGAATCTGAGACTGCTCTAAGGCACAGAATACAAAAGCAAGGGGGAGCTAAGGCATGGTATAAAAATCTTCCTTTATCTAAATTTTTCTGATATTGCAAGTTATTGAGCCTCTTAGAATTTTGAGCATATTGTCTATACTCTTAAAGGCTTCTTTGTATGCCATTTCAAAGAAAACTCCTTCATTGAGGGGGAGGATTTTTTTTAAAAACTGAACTATGACTCCACCTTCTCATTCAAAATTTGCATTTTTTTTGATTGATTAACAAAAAGGGGGAGAATACTTATAAAAAATATATATATATTGACATGGAAAGAAAACTGAGACTTTGAAGTCCCATACTTCAAATACATATTCATCCTCATGTTTTATATTGAGCTTAATTGCATATATTTTTAATGTTTTGTCATCATCAAAAAGGGGGAGATTGTTGAGTCAATGCCTTGATTTTGATGATAACAAAACATGGTTAAATGATCTAATAATTCTACTTAGTGTGCAGATGAATTATTAATTAGATCTTGACTTGAAGCTTATCATAATAGAGGATTTATGATAAAAAGCATGATGGAGTGATGTATTCTACAATGGTGATGTTACAAGAGAATGAAGATGATGGATATCAAAGAAGAAGAATGAAAATGATCAAAGTATTGATTTAAAAGATTGAAGACTTTGAGTACTTGAAGATATCTTGCAAGAATGGAAGAAAAAGATACCAACTCAAAATATGGAAGTTTTCTTAGAAGATGTAAAGATGTCTTGAAGACATGGAAGGAATCACAAGATTTGTAAAGCTTTCTTTAGTTGTTGAAGTCCATGGAAAAGCCATGTTGTTTGAAGAAATGAAGATTCTAAGTCATGGAAGCTCTCTTGAAGATATTGAAGAAGACTTGAATCAATAGATGAAGCTATGATAATGGAAGAGCTCTACAAGTGATGAAAATGAAGAAAACTCACCTTGAATGGATTGAAGATGTTCTTGGAGTCATCTAATCTTGAAGAAGTGTTTGCAAGCTTTAAAAAGCCTATTTAGATGATCCTTGAAGAGATTGGAAGCTTTGAAAAAGAATGAAGAAAAGTTACAAAAATATGGGGTTTTTGGAAAAAGGGTCGACTCCTCAAGTTAAAAGAGCCGACTCATTCGAACAGAGCCTTGGAATTCTGCTGGAAGCTTAAAAGAGTCGACTCCTGGCCAAAAAGAGTCGACTCATTGCAACAGAGAACAAACAATTCTGCAGACTGCTGAAAAGAGTCGACTCCTAGGACAAAAGAGTCGACTCATTTGGACAGAAACTTGAAAAATCTGCTGAAATGCAAAAAGAGTCGACTCATTGAGAAAAGAGTCGACTCCTAGACTCTAACGGCTAGTTTTCTGACAGACGGTATGGGCACAAACACAACCAAATCTTCTCCCATACTTCTCCAACGGCTAGAATCGATCCATACCTATATATATGAGATATATACAGCTTCAAAGAAAAAAGAAAGAGCAATTATACCATTCATATCAAGTGCTTCAAAGCTAAAAATCACCTGCACCTAACTGTTACATATTCTTGCTGAGTGTTTAAAGTTATCCATTGAGTTGTATTCATTTGTATACTCACTAGGAGAGTCACTCTTTGTATAATCTTCATTCATTCTTGTTTGGGAGGGTTTGTAACCTTGTAAGTTTAAGTGTTCTTGGGAAAAAACACTTGTAAGTTTAAGAGAAGCTTGGACAAAATCTCTTGGGTTTTGAAAGCTTGGGAAGAAGCTTTTGTAAAGAGTGAGCTGGGCACTCGTGGCACAACCAGCGGCTGTGTAAGGTGTATTGCATAGTGGAATTCCTTCGAAAGGATCGAAGAAGAGAGGACGTAGGCAAGGTTGGCCGAACCTCTATAAATCTGGTGCATATTTCTTCTGCCTCTGTTTTGCTTACTTGCTTATTATGCATGCTTGCAAATACTTGCTCTAATGTACACTTCATTTGCTTGATACATATACTTTGATTATTTGTTACTAAAATCCATAAACGATCTTTTAGTTGAAACTCTTGTTAAAAATTCTATAAAACCCAATTCACCCCCCCTCTTGGGTTGCCTACTTGGGCCAACAGTTCTTGGGGCGTTTGGATGCCTAGGGGCAGAATGGTCATCTTGATCGGAAAGTCTAGGAAAAGGCCCAAGGGGAAGTTTGATCATTTTTCACCGAAGTGGGCTAGCAGGCACTGGTGTTGACCTGGGTTTTGAGTATTTCCACCACTCTGACGGCAGTCGTCGTGACATAGGGGTTTGTTGGCAATTCTCTATATCGACCTGTTTACGAGTATTTTCGCTACTCAGATGGCTATGATGCTTGCGAGTATTTTCGCTACTTGGACCGTCTCAAGGAATAAACTATCTCGAGAGAGGGATTGGAAAGGGGTCTTATCATCTCTGATAAGACGTGCCTGATTTGGAACCGTCTCGAGGAATAAACTGTCTCAAGAGAGGGATTGGAAAGGGGTCTTATCATCCCTGAAAAGACGTGCTTGATTTGGAACCGTCTCGAGGAATAAACTGTCTCGAGAGAGGGATTGGAAAGGGGACTTACCATCTTCGGAAAGATGTGCCTGATTTGGAACCGTCTCGAGAAATAAACTGTCTCGAGAGAGGGATTGGAAGGGGGACTTATCGTCTTCGGAAAGACGTGCCTGATTTGGAACCGTCTCGAGGAATAAACTGTCTCGAGAGAGGGATTGGAATGGGGACTTACCGTCTTCGGAAAGACGTGCCTGATTTGGAACCGTCTCGAGGAATAAACTGTCTCGAGAGAGGGATTGCAAAGGGGACTTACCGTCTTCTGAAAGATGTGCCTGATTTAGAACCGTCTCGAGGGATAAACTGTCTCCAGAGGGGGACTTACTGTCTTCGAAAAGACGTGCCTGATTTGGAACCGTCTCGAGGAATAAACTGTCTCGAGAGAGGGATTGGAAAGGGAACTTACCGTGTTCGGAAAGATGTGCCTGATTTGGAACCGTCTCGAGGAATAAACTGTCTCAAGAGAGGGATTGGAAAGGGGACTTACCATCTCTGGAAAGACGTGTCTAATTTGGAACCGTCTCAAGGAATAAACTGTCTCGAGAGAGGGATTGAAGTTGGGATTGGAAAGAACAATGCCCCTAAGGGCATTTTGGTCATTTTGCCTCTATTTGGGCCTGGCGGGCCCGCGAAGTGATGGACAGACAGGATTTGGACTTAGAAAGTTGGTTTCGATTGGAATATGCCCACAATGACTTGAACACAAGTCTAGACGGAGTGTAGACTGCCGAGCAGTAAAAAATGGGGTGCTTACAGAGAGTGGTTTTAAGAAAATAGGTGGTTTGGCAACCTTTGAAAAGATTTAAGCCCTTTTTGAAAATAACTCCATTTTGGACTTTCGAAAACAGAAATCTATTGTCCGGGGGTTGGTTACGTGTAGGGAAGATATCTTAATATTATCATCCTACCCCGCCCTTTTAGTACCTTCATGTCTAATCACCCTTTTGTTCACTCACTAGAATAATAGGTTACCATTGTCCACTTAATATCTATTTTAGAGTTTTGAGAATGGGGTTTAGTCATCACCTTTCGGATGAATGACGCATGATGCATGCTTTGGAAGAAGTTTGAAAATGTGGGAGTTTTGAAGGAGTTTGTGATAGAAATTTGGGATTGATAAAAACTTTTAAAAAGGGAGTTGGAGTTGAAATAGAAGTTATGACCACACCATTTTAAGTTGCCTATGTATCTCATTTGGTGAGAATCAGGTCATTCGTAGTTCAGGCAAGAGCTCGATGGAAAATAGGTGCATTAAAGCCTTTGGAAACTTTTGAAGACGCTTTGAGGTCTTTGGAAGGGTTGAAGGCACTTTGTGGTATTAAAAGCTCTGACTTGAAATTGGATGGTGGAGTGTTTTGAAAATATTTTTGGATCAACTCAAGGGAGTTTTGGAAAATGCTTTGGAATGACTCAAGGGAGTTTTGAAAATGTTTTGAGGTCTTGTTTCGAAGGTCTTGGATATAAAGTTTGGAAGTGTTGAAAAGCTTCTTAAAAGAGGTTTTTGAAAATACCTAAGGGCTTTGGAACCCTAACATAGACAACCTTGGAGGTTGTTCTAGATATATCACATTCCTTTGGAATCCTTAACCATGGAAAGGGTAGGGACACCTTAGGGTTGTGAGTTCTTGAAAATATTTTTAGGAATATTTAGAACATAGACTGCGGGGGGATTTGAAAGGGTTATGGAGTTGGTTTTTGAAATCCCAGAGAGTAGGAGGGTTTGGAAAAATGGGTAATGAGCATAACTTTAAATAGAAGGGTCATTTAAAAAGGGGTCCATAGGTTGGAACCTTGAAGTATACTAACCTAGGTTAGGGGTAATCTAAGGTTAACTAACTAGGGTTTGGTTAACCAACGGGTAAGGTGAGTTAGGGTTAAACAACTAGGGTCAAGTTAACCTAGGGTTGAATTGGAAGATGCTTTGAAAGATGTTTTTATGCACTTTTAAAAGGGATTTTAGAAAACAAATCATGTTATGCAAAGGACTTTGGTTGACAACCCTTTTTGAAGATCATTTCCATGAAAATTTTGACTCTAGCCAAGAGTGTGGTTTTTATGGTTGGTGTTTGAAACCATTCCAAGGAAGGTTTTCTTATGACTATGATAACCATTATATTGATAAGAGTATGGAATTCAAGAATCAACATAAAGATGACAACCTTTGAAATACCATTTTTAATGCAAAAATGGAGAGAATGAATTGTTGAAAGCCATTTTTTGAGAAGAAGATTTTGAAAACCATTTTTAAAAGGAAATCATTCCAACAAGTTAAGGTTCCCATGGCCAATGTAAAGGGAGACCACTCGAGAGATGGTTTCATGGGGTCATTCCAACCACTAATCTTGAGAGAATGGAAACCTTAGAAATCAAGGAGTTGATACCATTTGTGTGTAAGAAATGAAAGAAAAGGGAACCATTCGAACAATTTAGGACTCCTATGGCCAATGTAAAAGGAAGACCACTCAATAGAGGGTTCCATGGGGCCATTCCAACCATTAAACTTGAGAGAATAGAAACCTTAGGAATTAGAGAGTTTGAAAACCATTTTTATGCAAGTTGGAAGGCAATGATGCAAAAGAGTGAGTTAGGGGGTTAGTAGGGGATTTTCTAAAGCATGATCTCTAAGGTCTCATTCTAAACTTCAAGAGACCAACTCTGAAAACCATTTTGAAAGAAATATAAAGCTTGAAAAATGCATGGAAATAAGAGTAATGTAAGCATTGTAGAATATGGTGAAAAGCATGAAAATGAAGTCAAATACACAAGACATGATTAAGATAGTAATATCCAAAGGGTCATGAACACATACAAGGCTTTTGGCTACACCATATAATCAAGGGGCTCCTAGGCCATACCATCTTAAAGTAGGCTAGTGAGAGATCCCCCTACACAGTGTCTCCCACTAGCTTTCCTCTAGGCATGAACTAAGTGCACTCTTGGCTCAAGCATACAAGAAAGGGGGGCTGGAGATGGGGATTAAAATAGAGAATAGCCTAAGTAGGCTAGGAGGGAGAAGAGAAGAGTGGGGAAAGACAAAAATGTAAAAGAAATACCACCTTTTGCCTTCAATAAGCTTGTAGACTTCTATGGATGCCTTGACTTGAACTTGAATGGCTTCAAGTAGGCTTGAGGGGCTGGAAGGTGATGTTTAATGGTGTATGGGGCTATGTAAGTGAAGTGCATGGGTTAGAGGGGGGTGGTATCTAGTCTAAGTGTTGGAGGAGTGGAATATATATAGAGATTTGAGATTCTAGAGCAGTTTCAGTAGAGCTTCGCATCAATTTCGGTGTTGGAATATGCAAAGGGGTGTGCTGGTATTTATAGGCAATCTGAACAGGCTTGGCTCATTTAGCACATGCGCCTGGCCAAATTTTGGCTTGGTGCATGTTGCACATGCGCTAGTACTGTTCCATTGCCAGAATGACATGTGGCACTCATTGTACTGGTTAAATCTCGACGGTTGATCGAAATTTGGTCGATCTAATCAAAATTTGGGTGCATGTAGCATACACTCCGCCACCGGGAAGGTTCGTTTAAACTTTGCCTCAGTAATTAAGCCAACTGGAAAGGTTTTGGGGGAATCGGTTGCACCCGGGATGTTCTCCTAGGGCTTCTGGTGAAATTTCATGTTTTTGAGAAGTTCGAATGGTGTTTGGAAGTGTGAGATATCTTCTTGGGAAATGTGCTTAAAATGGCATCTTTGCGGAGCATCTGTGATACGCTCCATAGGTGTTTGAAAGTAGCTATTTTCGTGTCGTATGATCAAGGCCTTCGAGAAGCGATCTTTTCGATCGGACTGTACCGATAGAAAGGACTCTAGAAGTACTTTCAGGAACCCCCTAATTTACGCATTTCTTAAGTCGTTTGACGGTGCGTTGTAATCAGGTAATCAGTGAAAAAGTCAACCTAAGTGGAGCGTTTGCGAGACGCTCCAGGGGTTGTTGGAAGTTGTAGTTTTTGTA
This sequence comes from Euryodendron excelsum, assembly GCA_033060915.1. NCBI lineage: Eukaryota > Viridiplantae > Streptophyta > Magnoliopsida > Ericales > Pentaphylacaceae > Euryodendron > Euryodendron excelsum. Next base: position 51,886,251 of record CM065378.1, read on the forward strand.
CCATACAATGAAGGGCTTCAGGAAGCGATCTATACGATTGAGCTTTATTAATGGAAAGATCTATGAATGAGCTTTCGGGAATTTTGCTGATTTATGCATTTCTCAAGTCATTTGACAGTGCGTTATAACTAGGGAATCGGGAGAAGAGACAATTTAGGCGGAGCGTGTACGAGACGCTCTAGGGAACTTTTATCAAGTCGTGGGTGTTTAGCGTCGTGATGTCTTTCTTAGGTTAAACGTGGGTTCATAACGAGATGAACCGTTTAGTAACCTAGGACTGGCGTTGTTTTGGGGCGCGTTCGGGCCGTCAGGGGTAAAATGGTCATTTTGACCAGATTTGGTTGAGAATGATCAGGAATGGTTCGGCGTGTTAAGTGAAGCGTGCTAGGTCTCTCATGGATGGTTTTAGAAGAGTCTTTTACCGCTCGGTGGGGTTTATGCAGTGCTGGGGTGTTATTTGGGGCAAAATGGCCATTTTGACCAGATTTGGCCGAAATGGGACTGGATGGCGTGTGGAATACGCCTAATAGTTTAATAACATTTTAGAAGGGTGGAATTATTATTTTGAGGGATTTTGAGCTATCTCAAAATGTGCCTGGAGGCCCAAGGGGCAGGTTTGGTCATTTTTCATCTAGTTGGGCTAGTAGGCGCCGGTGCTGACCTAGGTGTTGGTTCCCGAGACAGCACAATCTTGGAAAACTACCTGTGTGGTGTTAGTCTCTAAGAACGCCTGGTCTTAAAGAGCCGCCTACAGGGTGGTGTTGGTTTCTGAGAACGCTCAGTCTCAGAAAGCTACCTGTGAGGGTGGTGTTGGTCTTCGAGAATGCCTGGTTTTGGAGAACTATCGAATGACGGACATTCTACATTGGCGGGCTAGCAGGCGCCAGAAGTGAACTATCTGGAATTTGACAAAGTGTTGGTCCCTGAGATCGCTCGATCACGGGAAGTTACTTGGATGGCGTTGATTTCCGAGACCGCCTGGTTTGGAAAGCTACCTAGAATGATGGTGCTTATGGTTCCAGCGGGTCCTTGTGGGCCCTAGAAGTGACCAGTTGGCTGGATTGGATATTGAAGGGCTCGTCTGGGGCTTGCATGTGCTGTGGTGTTTGAAAACTGAACTCGATCGGACTAGAGATTACCGAGTGGGCAAAAATGGGGTGCTTACACTGGCAAAATAGTAAGTAGCTACACCTTCAAAAGGAAGATTACCACATATTGGTAAGCCCGAGTTTATTGAATCTTTGAAAAAAATTAGAAAAACTAAAAAGATTTTTGCTGGTGTTTATCCTACACGTAAACAACCACTGGGACAAATATTCAATTATGAACAAATTGATGTGCATGCTTGTTTAAGATTGAATCTTGTGTGCATGATCACTTGCATAAATATGAGTTAATAGTTTTGATTTTCTTTACCATATTAGTGATTCCTGTTCATTTAAATGCACACTTCTCGAGACTTCTTAGAATTTGGAATCTGCCTTTATGTTCTGTTTTATCTGGTTTCACTATTGTTAAATATTTTTCGATTATCTCACACCCAGATTGACCTTTTGTCGGTTCCTTCTCTCATTACTTATGGAAAGGGCTACCAGTGAGTGTGAGTGCAACTACCATTGTTATGTGACAAGAGGGGAAGGCTACCTATTCATGTGTGTGAAAGCCGTCATATCTCTACATTGTAGTATTCCCACCATTGGAGAGATAAGGTTGGATTTTCATAAAAAAAAAAAACAAAATCAAGAGTATGGGATGAGATAGGTTTGACTTCTAGGAGTGTTGATCTGCAAGCTATTAAACATGGTACACCATCCTAGATCACGCCCAGGGTCTATATTCTCATTAGTCTCTATGAAGTTCACGCTTGCACCACTACATTGTTATCAATATGGTCTTGATAATCTTACGACTAGCTGTGCTTATTTTTCTGTGATCTTATACGTGTTTGATATTGATATTTTCTAGCTAAGTCATATCTTGATATTCATGAATCCATATTTTTCATATATTGATTGATCATGTCATCATAAGGGCTCCTATAAATTGAATAAGTCTAATGGTTCTACAACAAAAAATAAATTTGAGCTTTCCTGCACTTTTAAATAGCTTCAAAGTCTGCTCGGACTAAGAACAGAAGTTACCTGTTGCTTTGCCAAAAGGCAATATTGGCCATCACCAAATCCCAAAGGAAATTTCTAGAAAAAGTTGAGAGGCCCACCTAATAGAGTTTTTCCTTTCACAAGATTAAAAAAAAAAAAAACGAGAGAGTCAATAGGTTAAACCTTTGAAAATAGTGCGCGTGCTATCACATTCTAATAAGAAAAAGGCAAAGCTAGAAAACGGAATCTCAAGAAAAAAACAAAAGTTTAAAGATTGCTTGATCCTAAAATATAACGCTCATAACTGAACATGAACCCTGGGTTAACCCCTGAGACTTATGTCCATTTCAATCTATATATCAAACATGTGCATTCATTAAAAGTATGACATCCATTCAATTCCATTCTTGTATAAACTTGTACATTCATCAAAAAGTATGACATGCATTCAATTTCCTATATGAACCTGTGTATTTGTTTCAATTCATGTACAAACCATCTCTGTTCATGCATCCAAAATTCCATCTCTATGCATTGATAAAAAAGTATGACATGCATTCAATTCTATTTATGCATAAGCCTGTGCATTCATCAAAAAGTATGACATGCATTCATTTCAATCTCTGTGTAAACCTATACATTCATTTATTCATATTTCTGTCAAATTTACGTATCCATCCATGGGTATAACATACATCATTCAAACTTCCCGTGAAAACTTTAAACAACTTAATCCGACCTTTTTCAAACAATGAAGACTGGGGCAACATCCCACCCTCGACCTCCCCAGTCAACTTTGGAAAGCCTGATTCCACCATTTCAAATCATTAAAATTAGGACAATGACCCACCCTATACCTTCCATCCAATTTTAAACTAGTTGATCCATTGAAAAAGAACTAGCCAAAGATGTTTGACCTTTTGGATCCCTTAAACTTTTCAAAAGAGACCTCACCCCCCTCCAGAAACAAACTCAAGATGTTTGACTTCAAAGAAGCACAACCCCTCAGAAGATATGTCAGCAAGAATCCTATTATACCTAGCAAAAATAGAACTCGATAATCAAGCAAACATCGAGTATTCCGATTTCAAGAAATCTCAATCTAAGAGGCCACAAGTGTCACCCCTTCAAGCTCCGAGATAGAAGACATACAAGCATGGAGCATTCTCTGATGATTCCCCAGGCTCCACCATCTCTAAAGCTTTAAGGACAAGCCAAGGTACAATTCTAACTGAATTGTCTCAAAGTCAACTTTTAAAAACAAAAGCCCTTGCTTTCTTTCAAATCCACAATTCAGTTTTCAAAAGTTCAAAATTTTTCAAGGCTTCGTCTACAAAAACTTTCAAATTTCAAAGTCAATGTCAAAAGCTTTCAAAACTTTTTCCACAAAAGGTTTCAAATTCAAAAGATCAAAGGTCTTTCTTTCTTTCAACTTGAAAATTAATTTTCAAAAGTTAAATGAGTTTTTCTAAAATTTCCTTCAAAAGGTTTCAAGTTTTGAGTCAAAACGAATTTTTTAAACGTTTTGCTTTAAAAAAAAATCAAAAGTTTGGAGTCAAAATGAATTTTTTATACATTTTTTCTTCGGAAGTTCAAGTCGCAAGTCAAAATGAATTTTCTGTACATTTTGTCTTTGACAGTTCAAATCTTAAGTCAAAATGAATTTTTTATACATTTTGTCTTTGACAGTTCAAGTTTTGAGTCAAAATGAATTTTCTAAACTTTTTTGTTTTCAAGAATTCAAATTTCGAGTCAAATCACATTCTCTAAACATTTTTCCTTCAACAAAACAAGTTTTAAATCAAATCAATTTTGAGGTTTTCTAATCTTTTTCCTTCAAAAAAAGTTTCAATTCTAGTCGAATTCCAGGTTTTCTAGACTTTTTCCTTCGAAAAATTTAATTTCAAAAACATTTCTTGGGCGTCTCAAGATTTTTTTCTTCAAAAGCTCTATTTTATGAAAATCTCGGATTTTCAAGCTTTCGCCTCGAAAAGCCTAACTTTCAAAATTTTGAGTTTTCTAGTTTTCCCCTGAAAAATCCTAGTTTTTCAAAATTTTTGAGTTTCCTGAGCTTTCTCTGTCAAAAGCTCCGTTTTTAAAACATCTTCTCAGGTTTCTCAAGCTTTTTCCTTCAAAAGTTTTATTTTTAAAAAATCTCAGGTTTTCAAGGTCTCACCTCAAAAAGCCTAGCTTTTCAAAATTTTTGGGTTTTCCGAGCTTTCTCTTTTAAAAGCTCTGTTTTCAAGATATCTTCTCGGGTTTCTCGAGCTTTTCCCTTGAAAAACTCTACTTTCTAAAAATTTCAGATTTTCAAGCTTTGGCCTAAAAAATCCTACTTTCAAAAATGATTTCGGGTTTTCAAAACTTTCTCCATAAAAAGTTTCATTCCAAAATCGAAGTCTAGGTTTTCTAAATTTTTCCCTTCAAAAGTTTAATTTCAAAATTCTAGGTTTTCAACCTTTTTCCTCAAAAGTTTTGTTCCAAGTTTCAAAAGTTTTCCAAACCCTTCCAATTCAAATCCAAATTTATCTATTACAGCAAGCCATTTCAAATAATCAACTTCAATTTCAAAATAAGTTAAAAATTCTTCTTCAATTTCAAAAATCCTGAATCTCCTTAAAGGAGTGTCATTCCACTGGTCAGAATGTCAGTTTAGGAAAAATCAAGTTAAAAAATTTTCAAAAGAAAATCATCTTCAATTTCGAAGTATTAAAGCCTTGAATCTCCCCAAAGGAGAGTCATTCCATTAGTCAAAATGTCAATTCAGGAAAAATTAATCTAAAATCATTTCAAAATCAAGTTTTTAAAATTTCAAATTTCAAAAATCCAAACAATCCAGTTTTCAAAACTCAAAATTTCAAATTCCAAATTCCAAATTCTAACGACTCTAGTCCCTCCAATCACTTCGCGATCAAAATGCGACCTTTACTTTATCGTTTTTTGTCTTCGACATGTAAAGATTAAAAAAGAGAGGCAGCTATTAGTGTCCCATTTTTGCCCTCTCGGCAATCTCCGGTTCGCATCAGTCTTTCAGTAAAATATCACAACACATTCGAGCCTAAGCCGGCTTTTTCGAACTCTAATCCAGTCGATTGGTCACTTTCCAAGCTCGCAAAGCCCAATTAAAGCTAAGAAGACTATATTGCCCTTAGGCACTCTAGGCAGCTTTCTAAGACTTGGCGGTCACGGAAACCATCGCCATCCAGGTAGCTTTTTGAGACCGGGCGATCTTGGTAACCAACGCCATCCAGGCAGCTTCTTGAGATCGGGTAATCTTGAGAACCAACACCTTATTAAATTCTATATAGTTCACTTCTAGTGCTTGCTAGCCCGCCAATGTAGAATGTCCATTAACCGGTAGCTGTTCGAGACCAGGCGATCTCGGGGACCAACACCACCCTATAAATAGCTTTTTGAGACTAGGCGATCTCACGAACCAACACCACCCTATAGGTAGCTCTCTGAGATAGGGTAGTCTCAGGAACCAACACTGCACAAGTAGCTTTCCAAGACTGGGCAGTCTCAGGAACCAACACCTAGGTCAACATCGATGCTTGCTAGCCCGATTCGATGAAAAATGACCAAACCTACCCCTTAGGCCTCTAGGCACGTCTTTGAGAAAGTTCAAAATCCCTCAAGACGGTAAGTCCACCCTTTTAAAATGTTCTTAGACAATTAGGCATACTCAATGCGCCATCTCGACCAATTTCGATTCTGTTATGGTAAACTCTGGTCAAAATGACCGTTTTACCCCTAGGCATACCAACATGGAACAAATCCCTCCAAAATGTAAATAGAACCTACCAAGACCATCCCCAAATAGTCTGGCATGCTTAATATGTCATTCCAGCCCATCCAAGCTCTTTTTGACAAATTTGGGTCAAAATAACCATTTTACCCCTAGTGGTCCAAGTGCACCCCAAAACCACACCGACTCTGGATACCAAACCGGCACATCCCAAGATACCCTGTTGTGCGCCCGTGTCTAATCCCAATTGCATCTAGTGACACTAAAGATTCCCAAATCATTAAAAGTCCCCTAGAGCATCTCACAAACGCTCCGCTAAGGTTGTCTTTTTCTCCCGTTCCCTAATTATAATGCACCGTTAAATGACTTGAGAAATGTGCAAATTAGCAAATTCTCAGAAGCTTGTCTATAAGTCTTTCCTTCAATATGGATTCATTGAATAGATTGCTTCCCAAAGCCCCTGATAGCGTGGCTCAGAAGTTACCATTTTCAGAAACCCATGGAGCATCTCATAGACGCTCCACTAGGGTTGTCTTTTCTTCTGATTCCCAAATTATAACTTACCATCAAACGACTTGAGAAATGCATAAATTAGAAAATTTTTGAAAATATTTCCATAGTACTTTCCGTCGGTACGGTCCGATTGGAGAGATTATTCCCCAAAGATCTTGATCATGTGGCCCAAAAATTGCTACTTTTGAAATCTGCGGAGCGTATCACAGATGCTTCGCAAAAAGTTGATTTCATACATGCTTCCTAAGGTGATATCTCACTCTTCCGAACACTTTTGATGCTCCCCGAAAGTTTCCAGTTCTGGAGAAACAATAGGAGAACATCATGGACGTGACCGATTTTCTCGAATCCTTCCCGAATTGCATAATTATCAAGGCAAAGTTAACATGAAATTTTTGGCAGCGAAGTGTATGCTACATGCTCCCAAATTGTGATAAGATCAATCAACACTTTGCTTGCTCCCTAAGTTAAGTCAGTACAGAGTATGCAACGTGGCATTCAAGCAGTGGAACAGTACTAGCGCATGTGCTATATGAGCCAGGGTAAAAATTGCCTAAGCGCATGTAACACATGCGCCTTAGATTTAACCTCTCTTTAGTGCATACACTCCATTTACAAAGGCTTCAATGCCATAGAAGAGCTATTTCTAGCCCCCTTATGCCTCTCCTAGGCTACTCAAGTTCAAGAAAAGTCATCTATGGAAGCTTAAAAGTGGTTTAAAGGCAAAGGTGGTATTCTTTTTTGATTAATGTCTCTCCCACTTCTCTTTTCTCCCTCCTAGTCCACTTGGACTATTCTTCTTTTTCAACCCCCATTTTCTACCTTCCTTTCTTGCATGCTTGAAACAAGAGAGCTCATAGGTCATGCCTAGAAGAAAGCTTGTGGGAGCCACCGTGTAAGGAGATCTCTCATAAGCGTATTTTGAGATAGTATAGCCTTGGAGCACCTTGCAAAGTGGTGTGACCTTTTAGCCTTATATGATTTCATGACCCCTTTGCATATGGTTGCTATGCTCATATATTGCATGCTTGACTTCATTTTTAAAACCCTTTAGCATTTCTAATCTCTACATATTTTTCAAAATCCATATTCAAGTATTTTTCTAAAAATGACCCTAAGAGTTTGTTTCTTGAAGCCTAATTTGAAGCTTTAGATTTGCATGTTCTAGGGAGCCTTCTTTAAACCCTTTGACTTCATTTTGCATCATTGCATTTCACCATCTTCAAGTTGTATAAAAATGATTTTCAAACCTTATATTTTACTTTGATTTTTAAAGTTTTGCTCTCTTGAGTTTTGTGGTTGAAATGGTCCTCATGGAATCCTCTCTTGAGTGGTTTTCTCATTTATTGACCATAGGAACCCTAGCTCACTAGAGTGGTTTTCTATACCCCAAAAGTGGTTTTCAAAACAATCCTCTTCAAGAAGGTTTCCCAAAGGTTCATTCTTTTAAATTTGTCTAAAAATGGTTTTCTAAGACTTCCAATTTCATTTTGATTTCTAGAAGTTTTGCTTTCTTGAATATTGTGGTTGGAATGGTCCTATGGAGTTCTCTTTGGAGTGACTTCCCTCAAATCGACCATATGAACCCTTATTCTTGGGAGTGGTTTTCAACATCTTACGAGTGGTTTTCCAAACCCCCTTTTTCAAAAAGTGTTTGTCAAAAGTTCATTCTATTTAGTTTTCAATCAAAGAAGTTATCAAAACTACCTTTCATATATTGGTTTTTAAAAGTTTTACTCTCTTGAGTTAGTGGTTGAATGGTTCCAAGGCAACCTTCTCTTGAGTGGTTTCCAAATACCAACCATATGAACCCAACACTCACTTGAGTGGTTTTCATAAAACGGTTTTCAAAACACTCTTTCAAGTTCATGCACAAACCATGTTTCGAAAACCACTAGGTCCAAACCCTAGTTCAAAACCACCTTCCAACCCTAGGTTGATTTGACCCTAGTTGTCCAACCTTAGGTTAACCTAACCCAAGTTAGTTAACCTTAGGTCAACCAAACCCTAGGTTAACCTAACCTTGGTTAGTTAACTCTAGGTCCCCTTAACCTTAGGTCAACCTAACCCTAGTTCAATCCAATCCTAGTTAGTTAATCCTAGTTGAATTCAACCTTAGGTTAGCCTAACTTTAGTTTGTTAACCCTAGATCAATCCAAGCCTAGGTTAACCTAATCCAAGTTAGTTAACCTTAGGTCATTGCAACCATGATTAGAAAGCTTCAAAGACTCAAATTCTAAACTTCTTTCAAACCCATTTCAATTACAAAAGTCATTTGCATGGCATACATTCAAAAAGATCCTACTCTCTTAAGTTTTCAAAAATCAATTCAAAAGTCTTTTCTAATTCTTCTATACCCTATTCCAAAATATTTTTAAGAATTCTCTTAAACTTGTCTTGACAAAAATGGCTAGACATTTACCATTTCCACAAGCTATTTCAAAAGTGATTTTAAAACTCACAACTCTAAGGTGATCTTAACCCTCTTATGGTTAAAGTTTCCTTAGAGAAAGTGACACATCAAGTGTTACCTTCTAAGGTCAATATAGGGTGTCGAACCCTAAATGCTTTTCAAAAACCCTTTTTAAAAGTCCTTTTCAAACATCACTTTCTTGAAGCAACCTTAATCTTTCCATGGTCAAGATTGTTTAAGTGTAGGTAAGATATTTAAGAACGGTTCTATAACCTTAAAGTTTTAAAAATCAAAGGGAAGTCTCTAACTCCTTTTCCAAACATGTTTTCAAAACTCATAGCCCTAAAGTAGTTTAGTTCTTTAATGAATAATCTCTTAAAGGTGATAAAACATTAAACATACCTTTCATAAGGTATTTAAGAAACTACTTTCAAAAGCTTTTCGAAGGTAAGTTCACAAGAGCATTCCCAATCTAAACTCTACCTCCAAAGTTTTCAAAACAATATTTTAAAACATTTTCAAAGCTCCCTTGAGCTATTTCAAAACCTTTCCGAAACTCTCTTGAGTTGTTTCAATAACATTTCAAAACTCTCTTGAGTTAATTTTAAAAATATTTAAAATCATCTTCAAGCCCAATTTCAAAAACACTTCAAATATCCCAACTTTATTCAAAGACATTTTTCTAAACTCTCAAGTTCTCTTTTTCCAAAGACCTCAAAATGTCTTCAAAATTTTGAAAAAATCTCAATGCATTTTCAGAGTTCCTAAAAGTCCCTAATGTGCTTATTTTAAAAACTAGACCCTAATGAGTCTTTCCAAATTAAGACCCCAACGTGTTTTTCAATAGCCTCAATGCGCCTCTTTTCTATTGGGTCCTTGCCCGACCTACGAATGATCTGATCCTCGCCAATTGAGATACGTAGGCAACTTGATATGGTACGGTCATAATCTTTATTTCAACTCAAGTCCCCTTTTCAAAAGTATCCATCAAAGTCAAAATTTCCTTCTCAAATTACTTCAAAACTTCCTATTTTTAAATATCATTTCCAAAACTTGCATCATACATAATTCATCCAAAAAGTGATGACTAAATCTCGTTTTTAAAATTCTAAAGTGGATACAAGTGGACTTTTAGTAACCGGTGATTTAGGTGAGTGAATTAATGGTGACTAGACATGTAAGTACCAAAAGAGCGGGGTAGAGTGATGATCTTAGGATAACTTCTCTACATGTAACTATAAGCACCTCATTTTTGCAGGACGGGCATTCTCTAGTCTGACCAGACTCACATTCAAACAGACACAGATACATTCAAGTCAAAACCAGTTTTCTAGATTCAATCCAATCAATCAATTGCTTCACGGGCTCGCTGGGCCCAATAGAGGCAAAATGACCGCAATACCCTTGGAGCATAGATCAATCAAATTCAATTCAACACATCTTTCGAGAAAGTTAATCCCTTAATCAGTAAGTCTATCCAGTTTGGCACATTCTCTGAGAAAACTCGTCGAAACGGTAAGTCTCTTCAAACTTGTCGACCAGGACAGAACTCAAGTCCCCGAGATGGTAAAACGGTTCACTTCTGACGCCTGCTAACCACCAATGTAGAATGTCCGTTATTGGGCAGGTCTTTCGAGAAAGTTGATTCCTAAGATGATAAGTCTACCTAGTAGCTTCTCGGGATCAGGTAGTCTCTGGAATGAACGTGCGCCATTAAAGTGACGGAAACTCTTGCAAACATCGCAATTGTCAGAGTGGCTGAAACACTCGCAAACAGGTTAACATCGGGAATTGCTAACAAAACCCCAATGTCACGGGACTGAACTCACCTCTTGGTTGTGGTACGTTTACTAAAGGATGAGATACCTTTGAAAACCAACTCATCATACACTGTCAGAGTGATAGAAACACTCAAAACCCGGGTCAACACCAGTACCTGCTAGCCCACTCTGGTGAAAAATGACCTAACTACCTCTTGGACCTTTTTCCGACATGTTTCTCGATAAGGTACCTAAGTCCTTAGAGAGGTAAGTCCACCCTTCCAAGATCATCCCAAAGACGATCCGGCATGTTCAAGTGCCTTTCAGTCGGTTCCGGATCAATTTTGGGATCACATGATCAAAATGATCATTTTGCCCCTACGCATCCGATTGCCTCTGGGAAACACCAACTTTGGGTATCAAACCGGTAACCTCTCAATTTTTGCTTCTAATAGTATTCTCAATCTTTTAGCACCTTTTCGAAACATTCAGAGTCCATTCCAGCAAGCCGCAAAATGACCGTTTTGCCCCTAACGGGCCGGCCACCTTTTCCAACCACGCCGGCTCTAGGTATCAAATCGGTAATCCCCCGGAATACTCTAGATAGTGTTTCTAACCTTCAAGTCCTCTCATGGGACATTCCAAGTCCATTCTGGTGGTTTCCTGGTCTAATTGATCGTTTTGCCCCTAATGGCTCAGTCGACCATTTCAACAATCCCAACATTATTTTTCAAGCCCGTTGCCTTCGGGAACACTATTTCAAGGGTTTCAATCCATTTCCAACCTCCCGAATCATTTTTGGCCTCCCAAAACATTTCTGAACCTTCCGGAGTCACTCCTAGTGGAGTCAAGCCAAAAATTGTATAGTAGTCACTAATACAGGTGCCCAAATCTTTTGCCTTGCATGTCAAGAGTTGAAAGATACATTTCTTGCCGCCCTAAAAACTTTTTTAAGTGACTGGCACCACTAGTTGTGGTGCTTTTGTAAATTTAAGCCTAGCGTCACTGCAACAAGCGCCAGGTCGGTTTAAGTTGCCTATAAATACAGACCCTCCCCTTGAGTGAAAAGGGTCTGCAATCTCAATCCAGAAACATTGCCTCTTTGAAAACAGAGCTTGAATCATCTCCAAACCTTAATTTCTTCAAGTCACTTCAAGCCCTAGCCTCCATACACTATAATCTTAGCTTATACATACTCCATACACTCATATACCAACCTCAAAGCAAGCAATTAAAGACTCAAGTGCTGCAAGTTTGAAGCTCTCAAAATCTAAGTAAAGTAAAGCAAACAAAGCAAGCAAAGCAAGAAGAAGACAAGGTAAACTTTCGATTTATGTTTATATAATTCCTCCCTCTCTCTTCTTCCTCCTAACGCCCTTGGTTTTCTTCTATTTTAATCCTCTATCTTCTACCTCCCTTTCTTGCATGCCTGAAATAAAGGACTTCCTGATTCATGCCTAGGAGGAATTGTTGAAGGTCACCATGTCAAGGGCTTTCTTCAAATTCGACCCTTGATGGTGTAGGCTTGGCCCCCTTGATTATGTGATGAAGCCTAGCCTTGTATGTTCACAATCTTTCTTGTATTATGCATGTCATATTCATTCATCCATTCAAAAAAATTTTCAAAAGTTGTTTTCAAAACTTACATCAAAACTCTCTTTCAAAATTTGCATTCAAAATCACAACCTTGAAGTGATTCTAGCAACTCCATGATTAGGGTTCTTATAGGAAAGTGTTATATTCATTGTGACCATCAAGGTCCATATTTTGGGTGTAAACCCTAAATTTTTTTTCATTAAAACCACAATCTAAATATGATTCTAGCCATTCTATGGCTAGGGTTGTTTTAGGAAAGTGTGATATTCAAAGTGATCATATTGGTCCATATTTCAAATCCGTGTTGTTTTCAAAATCGCATTCCAAGAATGATTCTAATCTTTTCATGGTTAGAATCATTTTAGGAAAGTGAAATATTCAAAAGTCCATATTCAAGCCCCTTTCCAAAATTGCTTTTCAAGTTCATTTCCAAAAACTCTCTTTCAAATCTACTTTCTAAAAACTTTTCTCAAATTTCTTTTCTAAAAATTCTTTTCAAAAGATCTCCTTTCTAAAAACTCTTTTTCTTGGAGTCCAAGTCAAGCCCTAGATCCCATAGTTAGAAAACCCTAGTTTCTTCCTTAAAATTATGACTTTCTTTTTTTGTTTCAAATCATAGGTTTCTAAAATTATTTTCTACATCAAATCATAAGTTTCCAAAACATCTTTTCTACACCAAATTATAAATTTCCAAATTCTAGACTTCTAAAACTTAACCTTTACAATTCCATGTCAAATCCAATTTTTCAATTTCAGAAACTAGATCAAATCCTCCAATTTTAGAAACTAAATCAAATCATCTATTTTTGAAAATAAAATCTAATCTTCTACTTTAGGAAATAGGAATAAAATCTTTCTTAATTCAAACATTTCCTAATTTCAATATTTCTTAATTTCAAACCTTTCCAAATTTTAACTTTCTAAATCTCAACTTTATAAATCTTTTTAAATTCTATTCAAACTTTTTAAATTCAAAACTTTCTTAAAATGAAACTTTCCTAATTTGAAAAATTTTCTAATTCGAAAACTTTTCTAATTTGGTACTTTCCTAAAACGAAACTTTCCTATTTTGAGACTTTCCTAAATTCAAGGATTTCTAAAATTCAATATTTCCTAAACCCTAGCTTCCTAAATCAAATATTCAAATCAAATCCTTTTCAAACTTTTCTTAAACCTCATCTTTCCTGATTCTAAATTTTCTAAAATCAAATCAAACTTTTCAAGTCTAGATCAAACCTTTTTATTTCAAGTCCATGCTCCAACTTTAGGTTACCTAAACCCTAGGATGCCTAAATGCTAGTTCAACCCTAATCCTAAGTTAGGGAACCTCAACTCCTTTCTAAAACTCCTTTCCAAATCAAGATGGTTTTCTAATTTCAATCTAAGTCAAAATGTTTTCAAAACTTAACTCCTTTTCTAAATCATGTCCAAGTTTTTCTTCCAAGTTCACTTTTTTCAAATCAAAATCAATTTCAAATTCCTTAAGTTCTATTTCAAATCAAAGTCAATTCCAAGTTTAATTTCCAATCTTCTATTCCAAGTTCAAATCAAACTTTTTTTCAAATCAAACTCTTCAAAAATTTCAAAGTGTCTATTTTCATTCGGACTCTTATCCGAACTATGATTGACCTGATTCCCAAAAAGAGATACGTAGGCAACCCTCATGGGTACGGTCACAACTTCTTTTAGGTTTTCAATTTTACAATCTATTTCAAGTTTCCAATTTCTAAAATCTATTTTCAAACTTCAAATCTTCTTTTCAAAATCTATTTTCAAAATCAAATCTTTCTTTTCAAATCTATTTTTAAAATCAAATTCTTTTCTTACACTTACATGTCATGCATCATATAGTTCTTTTCTAAAGCAGATAATATTGGACATTGGGCAATCAAAGATTCTAAATGAGTGAACCTAGGGTGAATAGACATGTAGGTATCACAAGGGCGGGGCAAGGTGATGGCTTAGTGCATTTTCCCTACACGTAACCAACTTCTGAACCTAGATTATTGTTTTGAAAGTCCAAAATGGAGTTATTTTAAAAAAGGGCTTAAATCTTTCTAAAAGTTACCAAACAACCTATTTTCTTAAAAACTCTATCTTGAGGTAGTTTTCAAAACCTTTTAAAAAATCCTAAGTGTAATCTTTAAATTGCGCTTAGTTTTAGATGACCTAACTCACCTTGATTAAGTTGGGTGGCGATTGCAAAACTTTTTTCAAAAGCCCTTATTCAAATCAATTTCTATTTCAAACCTAGTCACACTCGTCCTTCTAGGAGGATGAGTTCTAACGAGAGAGTATTGTGTTTTTCCCACTTATGTGTATTTTTCCTCTAGTGCGAAAAATTAGGGCGCGACAGCTAGCGATTCCACTGGGGACGCTTAGAGGGTTAGGCCAATGTCATGTCTTTTCACCCTTCACTTATCTAGAGTCTTCGATCAATTTGTCCAATTCTATCCACTCCACTTCAAATTTTCAAAATCAAAATTTCCAAAGTTGTTTTCAAAAACATGTCATAGCATGCATTTTATTACGTTCAATCATTCTATCTTGCATTAAGTTTGTCATTCAAGTACTGACTTTTTACATCTTTACTTTTGTAAGTGGACCTTTGTTCACATATTTGTTTCATATTATATTAACTGTCGTGTATGTCATGAATGAATAGGATGGAATAGACAGGATAGATGGGAGTTGTTAGGCCTTTTCCTCCGCTTTTTAAAATTTCACACACCCACTGCACGTGCACAAGCATTTACATACTTGCATTCTCTACCTGAATATGTCCCTTTTAGTTAGAAGAGGGAATGGTATATTGGTTATGGGTAAGATGCTATGTTAGTTTCTTAGCCTACGGGCTCTTGATGATTCCTCCGCTCGGATCACCAACCGATAATGGCACCACCTCAGGGAGTGGGCCTAGGTTTGAAGATCTGGGAATCGAGCCTTTTTTAGGAAGTATTGGTAAGGCCTCAATCTCATGCTCACGTAGAAGCCATGCATAGCCAAACCTCTGCTGGATTTAAGACACTCGTGTCGATTTTAAAACCATGGAGAAAAGGGCAACTGCTTTATTTTCCTTTAAGCTTATCTATTCTTATTATTATAATGCTTGTATTCCTACTGTTATAATGCTTGTATAATTGCTCATGCATCCATGTTTACTTTACAATTGCATTCTCTCTCTCTTTACTTTACGTATACATGTTTATGCATTCAATATTCCATGTTAAGACAAAAGTTTCAAAGTAACTCAAGTCATTGCATCTTCATGCATATGATCAACCCAAAGAAGGTGACACCAAGTTCACTCTCCCTTGCATTAAACCTATCAGAATCCTAAGGGTTCTCATGCAACCCTAAGGACTCATAGCATTCATTCCAAGTCATTCCATAAGAGCAGCCCCAATCCCTCTATGCTCACGGAGATAGGATTGCCAAGAAGACAAGGGGCAATCAAGTAGCAAGGTCTTTCAATGACGTCCTCAACATCAAGTTTAAAGAAGACGAATTTGAAGACTCAAGGGTAGTTTAGGATTTCAAATGTAAAAATAGATAAGTGGAAGTCCCAAGGAAATTGTTCCTTCTCCCCTTATTAAAATGTATTTCAATTCCGTTGTATTTTAAACTCCAAGTTCAATGTACTTCTTTATTATTAATGAATGAATATATGTTCCTATTCAAATGGTAAGGTATCTGTATACAGGGGTAAACCCCCTATCTCCAAAAAAGTGAGCCAAATTCATTATGATTAGTCTCTCTATCAAGAAGGCAAACCCCTAAGGAATGCATTGCATAAAATTTTACAATTATCAAAAACTAATTTATGGCTTGTGTTCTTGTTTTTCTTTTCTTCTTTTTCTTTCAAAGATATTACACCTCAATGGAGCCATTCAATGAGTCACCAAGTTTGATCCTCAAATAAAGCTAGGCCTAGATATTAGATGAAGAAGAGGACTTGGGAAAAGGATGACCAAAATAGAAGCAATGCTCTCCTTGCTTCTATCCCATATAGGTATGACAACTAATGAGCAGGTAGAGGCTCCTCAAGACCAAATCTATGAGGGGCATGCTATCCTACTAAAAGAACCAAGGGAGAGGGCCAAGATTACGTTCCATTGGACTACCGACATCTTCGCCAAGCTAACCACCTTGTTCCGATACCTCTCAGGCCTGTTTTCAACCGAATGCCCCAATCATATAATCTATCGTATGAATCCCATTCTAACTCACCTAGCTATGATACAAAAAATGATCCCACTTTGAAATGCAAAACCCGAAACTTCCTTTCTCTCCAAGACATCAACCCTGCTAGTATCATGCCAGAAACAGACCCCCGGCCTTTTAAGACACCTTTCTGATCTAGAAGGGGAACTAGAAAAGACCGATTCTTTACTAAACTTGCTTACACACAAACCACAGCCTATTACGACCTTTTAGCAGCGGGATACTTAAAGCCTATACCCTCTCAATCTCTGCCTAATCGTTTACCACTCAACTTTGACCTGGCAATTTGCAAATACCACTAGGGAGGGCATGACAGTGAAATTGCTTCACCCTCAAGCACAAAATTTAAGAGCTAATAGACAATAAAACCATCGATATACAACCGATGAACCCTCCTTCTACCCCCAATCCTCTATCGGACCACACTGTTAACCTGATACTGGAGGAAATTGGAGATGATGATAGGGTGAAAGAGGCCATGATCGAAAATTATGATGGGGACTGGGAGACTGATGAAGAGAGTGATTGGGAGGAGGAATTCCTACCATACCTGATTTATCAGACTGGTCGATTGAGGAGCCCACACTTGTGAAGGAAGACCCTACCAAAGATATAACCACTAACGATTGGGGTCATGAGTTTTTACACCCTAAGTATGCCATGGCTACACGCCACCTATTGAAAAACCCTTGGCCCACAACTGAGTTTAACTATAAGGGCATGGGCTTGGAACTAAATGAGCCAAAAGCACAATCAGAGCCATTCAAACTAGAGGGAGGTGAGCTAGCCAATCTGTTTATCGAAGAAACTGAGAAGGCAACTACAGACAACAAGGAGGTCAATGAAACTAACAGCTGCACTATCAACATCAACACACCCAGAACCCTAGAAGAAGTCTTTACCTACCTTACATGGTTCAACAATCTCAATGATGGTTGGAGCATCAAAGATGTGGGCATCGTCCCAAAGCCCTACTGAGAGGGATCTCTTCAAAAGTGTACAAGAAAGGAGTGTTTTCACCCATTTTCTTTCTATCCCTTTTATATTCGATCTTTAAATTAATATCTACATTTCCAATGCTTCTAAAGAACTCTATGTTTTCACATTATTAAAATAATAAAATGATAGTTTTTTTCCAAATTGCTATTATCTTATGCTTTTATTGTGAATGGTGAATGCTTCCTACACAAAGGGCATGGTCTAACTTGAAGGGTAAAATAGCATGAGTTAACCACTTGCCGAAGGATCAGCTTCACAAAAAGAGAGGATGAGGTGAGTGAGGAAATAACCCAAAAGTAGCACTTGCAAGACACCGAAGTTAAGCGATGTGTGGTTGACAATCAAAAGGAAGAGGAGCCATTTTTCATTTTTCCTGAAAAAAAAAAAACCTTTGCTCGTCCCACTAATGCCTCGCAGAAAGTGAAGATTTCTTGTCATCCCTAATCCAACACCATCTCCCCACACTGAGGCATATAGATAACTGAGGTTTCCATAAAGAATGTCACTCATCTTCCATCAAGTTGAGGCAATGTGAAGACTCTATGGATCAAGTAATACTTGTCAAAATGAAGAGGGACCCTCATTTCATGTCCCATATGGGTCAAAGCAAACATTGTCAAACCTTTTGAGTCAAAGACTTTTCTTTTCAAGAAAACCCCTAACTTAGGGATCATCGCCCACAATGGGTTAGGACGAAATACTAAGGAAAAGATCAGATAGAATAGAATTGTAGAAGTATTTGTCTCATAAAAAGGAAAAAAAAAAAAAGAAAGGAAGAAAAGGGAAAGCAAAGAGAAAGAGTTGTTAAGGGGCAAGCTACCCTAAAAAAAGGGGGGGGGGTCATATAGTAAAAGCTAGAAGAGAAAAGAGTCATTTCATGGCATCCTGAGAAGTATATAGTAAAGGCAAGAAGGGAAATCTAAAGATGATCCTAGGTGATAAGAAGCCCAATAGAAGCTATAGGTCCGAGCCTTTACCTTTTCTTGTAAAACCCCAAAATCATGGCCTACATTACAACCCTATTAAAGTCCATTCTGATTGAAAGAGATTGCTTGATTTAAATGAGCTAGACGTGTTGCCGAAGTCAAAGAAGGATGCTAGAGGGCTAAAACCTGCCGGAAGAACAACCGAGGATGGTGTGGATCTAAACCCTAATGAAAGCAACATCAAGTTTGAGCCTGCATATCCAGTTGTTTCAAAACCCTATAACTTAGCCTACATTACGGTCTTGAAACAAAGTCTCCTTAGATTGAAAGACTGGTTGCTCATTGCTCTACCAAAGATTAGGTAAGTAGTTGCCAAAGCCCCGAGGGTTGAGAGTTCAAGTCAAATGATCCCATACACTAAACCAAGGTAGAAAGTCAGAGTCGATCAAAACGATGAGAAGGGTACAAACTGCTATCATCTAGTCAAGGTAGGGTTGAGCCAAAAGAAAGACCAAACCCCTAACAAGGAATGAGTTGCCATTTCAAAGATCTATAGTTTGATAGTGCCCCGTTCATTGTATTAACTGTTGCATCCCTTATATGTGCATTGCATTTGTATAAAAATTTCGACATGAGCTTCGCATATTTAGGATATAGCTCCTTGTAGAAATAGAAGTCACCAAAACAGTTTAATATCATCTCTAGAACATGTAATAAACATACACCATCATCATCCCTGTACATGCATCTATCCATATACCTAGCTATGTACATCATAAACATCCATTCCTGCTCATACACTAATACATACATCTGACTGTCGAAATCATAAATGTCCATTCTATTCAAAAAGTCAAATAAACTATTTAAACAAAATAAATGCATGTAAAGGTCATGATACAGGAAAAGAAGCTAGCTACAGAATAAGGGACATCCATCAAAGGTTAAAATCAATGTTTGGGTCAAAGTCTCGAAAACCTGGTTCAGGTGGAGGCGGCCGATTGCTAGAAGCACTAGTGTCCTACAAAGAAGAAAAAAATAGGATTAGCAAGGCAATTGAATAACTAAGCTATGTTAGAACAAAGAGAGGGAAAGGATAACATACCCCTTTGCCTCCCATCTGAGCCAACCGGGAGGTCAAAGTAGCTATCTTGGCTTGGAACTGATCCCTCTCCATCTGGAGCTGGTCCTTCTCAGTCTGGTATCGGTCCCTCTGATCCCTCATAGCAATAAACTCGGCCTGGGGCACATATCCTGCCGCTCGATGCCACAAGTTAACCACCTCTTGGCCAACGGTATACCCATCGGCCACCACCTCAAACTGAGTGAAAACACCTATAGAATGAGCTCTCAAAAGAGTGGCGTAGTTAGTCTCTAGAGGAAGTAAGAAATCGGCACGTGCTTGACGCTCCTGATATGGAATATGAACTCCTTCAACCAAGGCTCCAAACATGTACTCTGGCAGATCCTCTACTGAACGGAACTCCTCATGGAACTGGTGACAATGCCGGTCTCCCAGATAGGACTCCCAAGACTCGTCGCTGAGAAATGAAATCCTCGATAAGGACATCGGGACCATATACCTTATTGCCTCGTAATGAACTGATCCGATAAAGGGCCTCCAAGTCACATCCCTTGACTCAATCAACTCCAGGTTCGCTTGTATCGTCATAGAGTCAGTGATCTCAAATCGCTAAGTCACCCGATCACGAGCCCATCTCAAGGCTCGAGGATAAAGATCAGCCTCTACAACCTTGGGACAGTAAACCGGTAAGTACTCGTAAATCCACTATACTATAAAAGGCCAAAAACCAATCACGCTACCCCAGTAGGAAGTGGTTCGGACTCGCATGGATCGAAGGAAGCAGCCAAAGGAAAAAGACCCCTAGTCTAGCTCAGATAAAGCTCCCAGATTGGCTACTATGCTTACCAATCGAAAAGGGACGATCCACTTATTGTTGTTGCAAAAACAACTGAAAATGATGTACAAAACAAGTCGTCACCTTATGATATATTGTCGTGCGGGTGATGGCTCAACAGCAAAGGTACTCTCATCTCGACTAAGCCAAGAAACTGGAAAAACAGAACACTCAGGAGGTGGCAAGTCCAACAAAGCACATGCATCAGCCCTGCTGACTGGCTGTAGGCTGATCTGTCAACCGACAAAAGAAAATCCCTTAATGATGGCCCAATCCAATGGAGTAGGAGCCAGCTTGAAGCCCACAAAGTGGAAAGTACTCGTCTCACCAAACCACCTCTCAATCAACGCCCACACCAAATATCTATTTAGGCGATTAGCCTGTAATCCCATAAATGCCCCAAACCCGATCTCCGCCAAGGAGGCACAATAAGATGGAGCAACCCACTGCATAGTGCTAAAAACCAGATGGACGGCCCCTCTAAAATATGTATGTACCCGGGGAGAAGGCAAGTGTTGTCGGCAGTACACGCTGGGATGATAAGCTAAATCCCCCAGTGGAGGAATATCTAGTACCTCCAAGTCACCAAGATCTGCATCCGTTTGCCTGTGTCTAGTGGAAGCTCGCCCATAACTTCACCCAATCTCTGAGGCCCAGCACCTCGTCCTCAGCATCCATCTCCTCCTCAAAGGCTGGCTCAACTAAAAGGAAGGGGTTGACTAGAGGTCTACTCCCCCTCCCGCTCTAGCTAAAAGATGCCCGGCTAGCAAATCTCTGGCTACCTCAAGAACGACTGGAGCTATCCACCGAATTTGTACGAGCCCTCTTCACAAAAAAATGTCTCCTCTCGAAACCATTGTCACCTGCGTCTGCCATCCTGAAAGCCAACGTCAATATATGGTAAGTACAGTTCAAAAGATTAAAGGTAGTAAAGAAAAAAAAGGATCAAAAGATTTCAAATTTCAAGTCAAAAAGAATTTCCAACACGTTTTGTTTTCAAAATTTCAAGTTTCAAATCAAAATGAATTTTTTAAGCATTTTGTTTTCAAAAATTCAGTTTCAAGTCAAAGTGAATTTTCTACACATTTTGTCCAAGTTTCAAATCAAAATAGTTTCTAATTCAAAATCAAATCTCAAAAATTTTCAATCAAAGTCTATCTCAAGTTTGTTCCTCAAAAAAGCTTTCTATTCCAATCAAGTTTCAAAGTTTTCTAAAAGTTCTTCTTCCAAAAAAGTCTCATTCAAAACTTAGTTCTTAAAATTTTTTTCAATTTTCAATCCTCCAAAAAAAATTCTTATCAATTTTCAAGTTTTCCAATTTCAAAGTCCATTCTCAAAATTTTTCGAAAAATATTTTCCTCAAAAGTTATTATTCAAAATTCCATTTTTAAAAATTTTTCTTAAGTTTTTTCATCAATAACTTTAGGCCTCCCTAAGTTTCTCGCGGCCTGCTTTGCCAAAAAGGCCCCACCCTCAAAGATTTTACCTCTTTTTGCTTTAAAAAGATTTCTTTTCAAAATTTTCAACTCTTTCTTCACTTCAAAAAATTTCTCAAGAGTTTCTCGGGGCCTTCTTCACCAAAAAGGCCCCACCCTTAAAGGTTTTATGTATTTTCCCTTCAAAAATATTTCATTCAAAAAATTTCTAACTCTTTTCTTAATTTTGAAAAATTTTCGATAGAGTTCAGTTTAAAAATGGTCCCTGCAATGCCCACAACACTATAGCAAGACACAAACAATGTACTTCACAATATCACAATCACATAATAGCAACACACACAAAAAAATCTGTGCACATTTTCAAGATTTTCAAATTTTCAAAGACATGTTCTAATTTTCAAAAATCCAATCGTTTTCAAAGTTATCACAAAATTTCTCAAAATTATTTTAAATATTTTCTAAAATATTCTCATATTTTTTCTAAATATCAAATTCTAACAATGACATTAATTTCTCAATTTTCTCTATTTTTCAAGCATTTTTCTATTTTTTGAAAAATCAAAATTTCAAAAGTTTTCAAAAAATCACGACATTTCATACTATTGTTCATCACATTTTTCTAAGGCACATGGTATAAAAATCTAGCCAGAAAATCCAATACCCAAGGCTGTAGGGGCAAATCCCCAATTTCTGTAGAAACTTCTGTTACATAAACATGCAAAATTACCCAAATTCAGTCAAACAAAGCATCAAAACGTAAAAATAACTCCACTAAAATGTTCAAAATACATCAAAGCATTAGTATCAACTGTTTACATGACTCAAACAGAGTTCTATATATCAAAATCAACACACACAAAAAAAAAAAAACTCACCTCTTGGAGTTCTTCGGCGAAATCTTCTTCTCCAGCGACGGTGATTACTTCCGGCAACCCTCCGAGGTCCCCAAAAGTGACTCCTTCGATGATCAAGTCTCTCTTCTTGCAAAATACTCGAAAGAGGCTCTCTACTCTTCCAAAATTGCAAACTTTGAATTAGAAGTTTTGCTGGTTTTGTCCTCGGGCCTGGCCACTACTAGTGGGGCCACATCAGATCATTTTTTCAAAATTTTCAAATGAGGTTCGTACTGGTACCAAAAGTGCACTTCCCCCTCTAAATGAGCTTCTTAATAACTATGATCTTTAACTAGTTGTAGTTGTCATATGGCTTAAATAATAAAAAAATATTAATGGTTTAAAATAGTACTTTTGCTGGAGTTATGGTTCTCATTGGATTGAACCAACATAACAGTTCTACTCCCCTTGAAGTGGGTTGTTCTATCATTTTTCTATAGTTTGATTAACCATGTCATCAAAACCACTTTCTTGACATATCTGTGGATCAATGAAATATGAAGGTTGTGATTTATTTTTTATGCTTTTATTTTTATTGTTCTCTGATACGATATGTGGAGGAAATGTTTCGAAAACTCTTAAAAAATATTCGAAAAACTATACTTGATGGAAACTCTTGGAAAACTTGGAAGAAAACGCTTCAAAAAATTGAAATTTAATTTTTGTAGATTTTTTCTCCTTAAGTTCTAGCTAAGTATCTATGAAATTATTTATATAGGTTTTCATTAAGTTTTTCAAAGGTTTTGACTAAGTTTCCCAAAAACCTTGTCCTTGAGGTTCAAGATATTAGAACACCATAGTGGTAACATGCATTTTGGTGAAGTGACTACTAGAGCCTTTATCTCTTAGATTTTAAAACTACAAACAGTGGTCTGTGAACTTGCAATTATATATTCAGGCAGGTTTTCAAATTATGTTATCAATCAAGTAATTGCGTTTGCAATTTGAACATATATACTTCCGCATGTATTTCTTCAATTGATGATTGAACATTTTAAACTAGACATAACAACAGTGTTTCCAATGTTTTATATATAAATACAACGGATAATTCGTGCCTATGGCACTGCTCAATAAAATTTAAATATGCATGCATTTGATAATGAGTTTTATTTAAGTTCACATACCATAGATTTTGATATACATCACGTTTACCTTTTGTATATTAATGCAGAAAAAAAAAATATTTCTTGATTATATTTGCAGTACGTAGCAAATCCAATGGAACAAGAAACAAAGAAAAAAGTAAAAGTAAATCTTATAAATGCATTAGAGATTCAATAACAAAGTTCACATAGACAAAAGGCTACAAAAAACTTATAAATGTAACATAGTTCACATCAATAATATGCTTTACAAAAGGTGCTTTACAAAACATGCACGTGACTATTGTACCAAAAATGTCTGATAATATGTCATGAAACTTGTTTTTTTTTTTTTCAGGAAGTCCTCGGACGCCTCAAGTCATGAATTGCTTTCATCAGTTTTCAAAGTGTCTTTGTATCAATTTCTATGTATTATTTGCCAATGAGTTGCATATGCGATAATCTAGAGAAATATGAAAACTCTAAAATTAACATAGAATATGCCGATCGAAATAGCAAGAGACTGCAGTTACCTTACTGCATCCCCACACGAACATGAAATTTGGTGATGGTTTAACACGAAATAGGAAGAGACTAACATTTTTCTTTATTTAGCTGTGCATGCAAAGTCAAAACAAAAGACATTGTCACATAAAGGAAATAGCACATACTTCTCAGTACCATAAAGAACAAAAAAACTAACAATACTCATATGGATAAGTATTTTATTAATTCCAAGAAAGACCTATTAAGAAATATATAGATTCTTTATTAATGTGACATACCTAAACTGCTACTCATATGGTAAAAAGATCCATATTCAAAGTGTCTTGCTAATTAGCATTTGTCTAAAACTAAGTTCAAATTGTTCCTCAATGCAACTAATTTTCCTTCTCACACGCCCTTCAACCACTAACAATCCACAGACATGCACAAAAATATAAAAAAAATTACTTGATTGGCTTTATCTTTCTATCAAGCATGGTAAATGAAGAAAAACTTAACATTACAACAAAAGATATGTATTAACTAAATGATAATTAGCAAGACACTTTGAAATCTATCATGTAGCAAGATAATAAATGCTAATTAACTAAATGTTAATCTATCATGTAGCAAGACAATAAATGCTATTAAGATATGAATTAACTAAATCAAGCACAGGTTATAACTTCCCTTTTTAAAATAAAATAATTAAAAACATTACCAATTTGAAATCTATCCATTGGAATGTATTGACTAAATCCAAACGTTAATAGCATTCAATAAATATTAGCAAAATTCTAAGGGTGCTCATCTGCTATTAATGTTATGAATCATTTGTTGGCCTAAATATGCAACTCAAAATGGGATAAATTGGGTTTCTCAAAAATAATAAAAAATAATGCGATTAAAAACTAATTAAGTAATAGAACAGTGACTAAGCAAAGAATGAACAATGCAAGCAGGTAAGAAAGTACAAGAAAAGAAAATAGAGTAAATAAACACCAAGATTTACTGAGATACAGCCACAATATGTGACCTACTTCCTCACCCAAGATCCCCTTGAAAGTTCTTCTACTATACAAAAATTCTTTACACGGTAGGTGCTAATTGTCCAAGTGCCCAGCTCACTTTTTATTAGAGTTCTTCCCAAACTCTCAAAAACCTAAGTAATTGTCTAAATTTCACTCAAACTTATAAGTGTTTTTACCAACAACACTCAAACTTACAAGTATACAAACTCACTCAAGTGAAATAAATGAGGCTTATACAATGGGTAACTCTCAAAAGAGTAGATAAGTAAGTGTAATCTTAACAATCACTCAGTAAAATAGATGTAGAAACTAGGGCTCAAAATTTCTCAGCTTTAATATTTGATTCAACACTTATGATCTTGTATTCTTATTTATAAATGTTGTGAGAATCTTGCATTTATAGCCTTGCATTGATTCTAGCTGTTGGTGGTGGTTGAGAGTGTATTAAATGCAAGATTGCGCTGACAGAATGGTAAAAAAACTAGCTATTGCAACAAATGTGTTGACCATTTTTCTGAATGAGTCGACCGTTTTTGTTTTGGTGCTAATGTCTTCAACCCTTTGTCTAAATGTGTCAACCCCCAAAGAAATAGAAGTCAACTCTTTTTTGTTTTAGCCAAACTTCATCAAGGCTTTGTCCAAATATATTGACTCATAAGAAACAATGAGTCAACCCTTTTTGAACCTTCTTCAAGACTTTATATTTTAGAATAATATGTTGACTCCTAGAATAAAAGAGTCGACTACTCGTCCAGTGCCACTATCTCAATGTGTCAACCCCTGAAATTCATAGGTCAACTCTTTTTACCTAGTGAATTCAATTTTTGTAAGTGTTCTTCAATCTCATTCAAAGTCTTCAAGCTCTTCAAGAATCATCCAACGAAGGCTTCCAAAGCTTGAAATGACTTCTTCAAAGCATGTTGATCTTTAAGAACACATTCAATCTCTTTGATATGAATTTAATCCATTTTAATCACTTGTAGGGTTCTTTAATAAATATAGCTTCTTCCATTGATCCAAGACTTCTTCAATATTCAAGTAGAGCATCCAAGTTTTATGATATTCTCTCAACTGGTCTTCTATTCTTCTAAGACATCCTCAAAATCTTTAAAGAAAGCTTCCATGTCTTGTGTAGATCTTCATCATCTTTGAACACTCAATCTTTTCGAGATAAGATTATGAACATATTCTTGTTGAGATGTTTTTTAATAATCAATCATCATAGCTCAACAACCTTTAAAAAACTTGATAAACTTCTCAATACACAAGATCTTCAATATCTTCTTTATATCAAGATTCAAGCCATAATCCTAAGAGAGATTAAGGCATAATACAATTTGCACTTGAAAAAGAGTCATTACATCCTTAACACAATAGTTTGTTTTCATCAAAATTAAGGCATGGAGTCAACAATCTTTCCATTTTTTATGATGAAAAAACCTTAATAAATATGAACAATATGCTCAAAGTGTAATGATCAATAATGTGCAATATCAAAAAATTAAAATCTCATACCAAAATTTTTTCCCCTATTCTTTTGTACTCAATGTCTTATTATATTTTCAGGTTTACAACAATAATGTTTCAAAGCAAGATATTCAAAATAGGATAGATAGGTTTAGAGCATAAAGTCCAATATAGAGAGACTTTCTTACTAAAGTCTTCTCTCTCTTTCTTATGCAATTCAACCTTTCTTCTTTTTGTAGAAAGCTCAAGTACCAATATCAAATACTAATATCAAATATCAACACAATGCACCACAATGGACTAACACCTTTCATATCTTCTTCATATCAATACTTTCTCCCCCTTTTTGTTAATCCATCAAAAAGAGTTATATATAGAATTTAAAGACAGGTACAAGAGTATAGAAAAATCTTAAAATATAGAAAGAAGTGTTGTTAGGATAACAAACAACTTTAATAAATCAAGCCATCACACAAATCATCAAATCAAGATGTCAAGACAATACTTAAACAGAACAATTAAAATATATAGGCATCTATAAGTGTTAAAACAACAACATCCACAAAAGTATTACAACATAATTTTCTTAAGGATGACATACCATCCTATTTAAAAATATTGTTCAAATATGCAAATGCAAATGCAAGAGTGCTCATTTGGCTATGGGAGGTGGAATTTAGGATAGGTCAACATGGTCATCAACTGTGTTGGTGAATTTTGGAGGTTAGATTCCTTTGCCTCTAGTCATATCTGTGAGTGCCTGCTGATTACTCTAGAGGGGCTTGGCTTGAAGGATCTGATGGTTCAACAATTGGAGTGTTGATTCCCTTAGTTGATTCACTCATCTCATTAGTGGTTGAGTCCTCTTTTGCCAACTTTGCTGCTTCAGGGAAGAGGAGTTTGTATTCATTTCCAATGACCTTCTTCATGTATTTCCCATATGCTCAGTTGAGACAGCAATGTCATTGGTGATGTATTCTCTTAGATTGTTTCCCTCAATCACAAAAGCCTTACTCAATTCCCTCAACTTCCTTTCAGTAGCAAACAACCTCATCACTCCATTCTCCACCTTCTTATCAATCTTTGTGAACATTTCCTCTTGATACTTTTTTACTTCCTTCATCATGTTCATTAAGACTTCCATTTGCATGAAACTACTGCTAGGCACAATGTCCATGGGAAAAAAGTTCCCTTTGTGTTCTAGAGGATTCACCTCTTTCATATGTGCTAGCTCTTGGAGTTGCTTTTACACCAGTAACTTTCTCTTTCTTTAGGATCCACTTCTTGATCTGTTTTTCATAGAAGTACCTCATCCTAGACAAAGTCTTATGATTGTACTCATCAGAATTGGGATGAGGTGTCCTTTTATTTTCATTTGACAAATTAACCTTAAGGTGTTGGTAGACCCTTATAAAAAAATATCCCATAATGCAAATGTTCCTGTTGCCTTAAGCATGTGGTTCAAAATAAAGTCATCCAAGTCAACTTTGGTCTCAGTTAAGTAAGCTCACATGAAAAACAACTCCTTATCATAAACATATTCAAACTTCCCACCTTTAGGGATAAAAATATGACAAATAAGATGGTGGACAAGTCTTAATTCTAATGGAAGTTCATTGGCAATGGGTTAGAAACTATCATTAATCACTTCTTTTCCCATGAGAATGGTTAGGGTTGTACATCTATCAATATTTTTCTTCCCTATTTCTCCACCAGCATTCATACCCAAAAATTGACAAATCACACCCTTAGTGAGAAGAATAGAAACACCCTTAACATAACTAGAAATATTCACACTTGTCCACTCCTTCTTGGCATAGGAATAGAATTGTCCTACCAATTCAGGGTATACATCCTCTTTCAACAATGTCATGGGTTTCCATTCAAGTTTCTCTAGTTTAGGCTCAAAAGTAAACTTCTCTTTAGCAAAGAAAACATAATCAATCCATCAACCATTCAAAATAACTTTAGAAGAGAAATCACTTTCATACATATCTTGGATGAGTTGCTTCTCAAAGTAAATGTTTTCTTTAAAGAAGTCTTCTTCCTCAACAATATGCTTCTCTTTCCTCTTCTTTAAAGCCCTAGAAGATTTCCCTTTGGCTTTCTTCTTCTTGCTTTCCTTTGATTTAGGGGTCAACTCCGCTAGGGTTAGCTTTTCCTTTCTTGGCTTTGTGATTTTTGGTGCCATTGGAAGTTACAACAGAGGTTATGAGTAGTTGAGAGATGATATGGTGGTTCAAATCAAGAATTTATAGAGGTTGGAGGATAGATTTTCAGAAGATTTAGCAGTTAGGGTGACGGTTGATTGAGTGAGAGTGAAACTAATCGATTTGGGCAAAAATAGGGGTATTTATAGTCACACATGCATCTGTGTATATATATACAAATGGATCGACTCCAGTCTTCAGGGGGTCGACTCTTTTTCTGGCAAATGTACTTTCTGAGCTTTTTGTTAAAGTGGGTCAACTCATGAACTATGAGGGGTCGACTCCTTTCAACAAAAGCCATCATAAGCCATATCTAGAAACCAGGAGCAGGTGTAGCAAAGTAGTATTCAATAATAAATCGGTAAGATCAAGGTTGAACCACAGGGAACGGTTATCCAAACATGCAAAGTTAGTGCTAGAATTCACTCACGCTAAAAACTTAAATACCGACTAAGCCATGCTAAACACCGTAGCATTACAATGGTTTCAGTTAGAACTTAAGTCATCCTATTTGAATTCCACCATGAACAGTACCAATCAGATCTAGACAGTTGGTGTAAAAAAAAAAAAGATCAAATAGTAACTAAAATAAAATAGTTTATTTTGGGAGGTTTGATGATTATTGAACTAGACTTTAAATTAAATTTAATAAAACGATCTTGGATCTAATTGATCCAATCATTCGATTCACTCAAAATTTCAATGGAGGTTTTGAAATCAAATCATTAGCTTTGTCTTGAGCCTTTCATTTGGAAGATTTAACAATTAATATAAAAATTCAATAATAATTAAATCTAGAATAATAAAATTAAAATCATAGATTCATACTATCGATTTATGCAATAACTATATCAAACTAAGATTTGTGTATAGAAATTATCAAACTTAGTCAAGAATCTAAGTGTTCTTAAAGATCTATAATTTAATTACCAAGAATTAAAAAATTTTAAAGATAAACAATGAAAACCCAATTACCTCCATAGATATCCCAAGATCCTGGGATGATCTTCACAATTGGCTCAAAAAAAAAAACAAAAAAACTAACTACTCATTGCAATGAAAAGACTTGGCTTGAAAAAAAAAAACTTCATAAATAATTGGAAGCTCTTACATATATCTCTCTTTTACCTCCTCTCTAGCTCTCTCCCTCTTCCTTTGGTGTTGCTATTTATAGACTCTTATGAAGCCATTCATTCCCTACAATGATGCATTATTTTTTTTAATTATTAATTTCTTCTTTTGTCTTCTTTCCATGTCAATTTGCCATCTTTCCATGTGAATTTTCATGTGAGTTGCCTTCTTTCCATGTCAATTGCTATCTGTCCATGTCAATTGCTATCTGTCCATGTCAATTGCCTTCTTTTTCATGTCAATTATCATATGAGTTGTCTTCTTTTATCTAAAAGCAAAAACACGCCTTGCTTGTTTCGGTAGAGTTATTAAAAAATAGATGTTTGCCTATGTGGGTGGGCTCCAATCAATGAAGACTCCTTTTTTTCCATGTGAGTTTGCTACCTCTTTTATCTAAAAGTTTACAAAATGCTCAACCAAATTTGGATTAAAAGCAAATGAATTAAAACTATTTATATTTATTTTAATGCTAACAAACACAAAGTTAGAAACTTGTAATTACATTTTTACAATGTAATCACACCCCCCCCCCCCACCCCCCCAAAACTTGTTTTTGCTAGTCCTTAGCAAAACAAATAAATACACTTAAAAAGATATGCTCCTCTTTAGTAGGAATCACAAGTGCATTTAGCAACCTTTAAAGCTCTAGATTATCCTTAGTGGACGAGTGGTGTCTCGTGAGGATTTCCACTGATGGTACGCACAAACATTAAAATGGGCCTACAACTAAGGATTAGGAGAATAAAGTATGACAAGTATCAAAACACAAGCATGTTCTGTCTATCCTACTCTTTAATACACAAGCAAGATAATATCTTAGAACAATATATGAGAGACTTTTGTGTGTGGATCATTACAT
Source organism: Euryodendron excelsum (assembly GCA_033060915.1). Lineage (NCBI taxonomy): Eukaryota > Viridiplantae > Streptophyta > Magnoliopsida > Ericales > Pentaphylacaceae > Euryodendron > Euryodendron excelsum. The sequence continues at coordinate 51,917,049 of CM065378.1, forward strand.
GATAAGAAAAGTATTACAAGATAAAAACACAAATACATCCTTTAAGCTTTGATTTAATCTCATTGGATATTCTCTCAGAAAGAAAGAACATAGGCATCTCACAGCGGTTGTCCTTACAAAAAAATAAATGTAATGTAAAATAATAAAAAAAAACAACCATAAAGAAATGACGTGAATATATAAAGTGAGAGACGACTTGGCATAGCTCCATGAAATAATACTCAATGTAATAATTACACAAGCAACTGATAAGTGAATTCTCTATGAAGTGAATGAACAACAATATACACATCAAATACTCAAGGACTTTGTTCAGGTTGTAACTTGGCCATGAGGTACAAGGTAGGAAGAAAAAAAGATAAAAGACTCAAAACATGTATGATCAAGACATGAATTGATCAATGAATACATACCTTCAATTTTCTATTTCATTTGATTTGATATTTTTTTAGTAGCAAACCTCTTTTTTCTTTTTCTTTTTCATACTTCCCTTTTTCCTTTGGTTTTTTTTTTCTTTCCTTCGTTACTATTTTTTTTTTTTCATATTGCCGATGAATCACCCCGTTTTTCAATTCAACTTACACAAGTAAAGATACTTATATTTTTATATTCAGGGACAAAACTTTAGCAATAATATATGTAGCAATAGACCAAAAAAAAAAAAAAGGCTTAAAAATGGTTCCAAGGGAATTATGTCAACAAAGAAATCTATGGCTCAAAAGATTAAAGATTGCCTCAATTTATTTTTAAAAGTGCACAACAGCTCAAGGTTATAAGAATTCAACATATTCAATTACCGTAACAATTCAAACAATTGAGTCAAATACAAGTATAATTGTAAGCACCCCATTTTTGACCGCTCGGCAGTCTACACTCCGTCCAGACTTGTTTTCAAGTCATCGTGGTCATATTCCAATCGAAACCAATCCTCTAGGTCCAAATTCCGTCTTTCCATCGCTTCGCGGGCCTGTCAAGCCCAAATAGAGGCAAAATGACCAAAATGCCCTTAGGGGCATTGTCCTTTCTTATTCCAATTCCAATCCCTCTCTCAAGACAGTTAATTCCTCGAGACGGTCCGAGTAGCAAAACTACTCACAAAACCGTTAGAGTGGCGGAAACACTCACAAAACCGTTAGAGTAGCGGAAGTACTCACAAAACCGTTAGAGTGGCGGAAACACTCACAATCCAGGCACGTCTCTTCGGAGACGGTAAGACCCCTTTCCAATCCCACTCTCGAGACAGTTTATTCCTCGAGACGGCTCCAATCCAGGCACGTCTCTTCGGAGACGGTAAGACCCCTTCCAATCCCACTCTCGAGACAGTTTATTCCTCGAGACGGCTCCAATCCAGGCACGTCTCTTCGGAGATGGTAAGACCCCTTCCAGTCCCACTCTCGAGACAGTTTATTCCTCGAGACGGTCCGAGTAGCAAAACTACTCACAAAACCGTTAGAGTGGCGGAAACACTCACAAAACCGTTAGAGTAGCGGAAATACTCACAGAACCGTTAGAGTAGCGGAAATACTCACAGAACCGTTAGAGTAGCAAAACTACTCACAGAACCATTAGAGTAGCGGAAATACTCACAGAACCGTTAGAGTAGCGAAAATACTCAACCTAGTCCGAGTAGCGGAAATACTCCCAAATCATCAACCCCGTCCGAGTAGCGGAAATACTCAACCCCGTCCGAGTAGCGGAAATACTCACAAATCATCAACCCCGTCCGAGTAGCGGAAATACTCACAAATCATCAAACCCCGTCCGAGTAGCGGAAATACTCACACCGTGAGAGTGGCGGAAACACTCAAAGCCTAGTTCAACACCAGTGGCTGTTAGCCCACTTCGGTGGAAAATGACCAAACTACCCTTAGGACCTTTTTCGAGACTTTTCGGTCAAGATGACCATTTTGCCCCTAGGCATCCGAACGCCCCGGGAACCACACCGGCTCTGGGTATCAAACCGGTAATGTCCCGAGAATACTTTTTATAGTATTCTCAACCTTCCTTTACCTTTCCGAATCATTCCGAGTCAGTTCCGGCCAACCCGGTACAAAATGACCGTTTTGCCCCTAGAGGGCCGGTCTCCTTCTTCGACCATATCGGCTTTGAGTATCAAACCGGTAATGTCCCGAGAATACTTTTTATAGTATTCTCAACCTTCCTTTACCTTTCCGGACCATTCCGAGTTAGTTCCGACAAACCCAGTACAAAATGACCGTTTTGCCCCTAGTGGGCCGGTCTCCTTTTCCGACCACGCCGGCTCTAGGAATCAAACCGGTAACCTCTGGGAACATTCTAAATAATGTTTCCAGATCCCAAGTCTTTTTCCGGGACAATTCGGGTTCGCCCCGGCAGTTTTCCGGCCTGATTGACCGTTTTGCCCCTAAAGGCCCGGTCAACCTTTCCAACCCACCTTATCCTCACTTTCCAAGTCAAATACCTCCAGGACACTATTTTAAGTGTTCCTGCTCCCTTCCGGCCTTCCGGGTCATCCCCGGCTCCTTCAAATCATTCCCGGACTTTCCAGAGTCACTCCTAGTAAAGCCAGGCTAAAGTTTACATGGTAGTCACTAGTACAGGCGCCCAAATCTAGTCAAAGATATGTTGCTTGCCGACCTTAATTGTTTCCTAAATGGCTGGCGCCACTACTAGTGGCGCCAAGCCAAAAAATGGCCTGGCGCCACTAGGAGTGGCGCTAGTGTATAATTTGGCCTAGTGCCACTGTAACAGGCGCCAGGTTTGTCTTCCCTCTATAAATACAGAGTCTCATTCAACGTGAAAAGGGTCTGCAAACTTAACCTAAGAATCCTATATTTCGATATACAAAGCTCGAGCACCTCCTAAACCCTAGCCTCCCTAGGTTTTCCCAAACCCTAGCCACTATACACAAACCTTAGCCTCCTATACACTCATACACTAGCCTTCAACCACTCTTTGAAGACTTGAAGAGCAGCCATCCAGAGCTTGAAGACAATCCTTGAAGACTGAAGGTGAAGATCAAGACCGAAGACCGAAGATCGAAAACTGCACGGTGCGCAAAATAAACAAGAAACAAGGTAGGCTTTCTCTTTAATTTTCTGCACTTCCCCCCTCTCTCTTCTCTCTCCAACCCACTTGGGTTTTCTCTATTTTAATCCCCCATCTCTTTCCCGCCCTTTCTTTGCATGCTTGAAACAAGGGGATTCCCGGTCCATGTGTAGGATTGGACTATTGGAGAGTCACCATGTCAGGGGCTTTCTTCTAGTCTAACCAAAGACCACGTGGGTCCAGCCCCCTTGATTATGTAGTGAAGCCTTAACCTTGTATGTTCACGACCCCAAATTGCATTATGCATATCATAATCTTGCATCTTCCAAAATTCGTTTTCAAAGTTGTTTTCAAAACTGTTTTCAAAACTATTTTCAAACTTGTTTTTTAAAATTGTATCAAAATCTCTTTTTCAAAACTTGTTTTCAAAACTTATTTTCAAAACCATAATTCTAGGATGATTATAGCCTTTTCATGGCTATGGTTGCTTTAGGAAAGTGTCATATTAAAAGTGACCGTTTGGTCCATATTTGCAAACCTTATTTTCAAAACCGCTTTCCTAAAGTGGTTCTAGCCCTCTTATGGTTAGAATCGCTTTAAGAAAGTGAGACGTTTTCATACTTTCCAAAAACTCTCTCTTCAGAAATCTCTTCCTAAAAATCTCTTTTTCAACATACTTTCCTAAAGCTCTTCTTTCCAAAATTATTTTCAAAAACTCCCTTCCAAAATCTATTTTTCAAAATCTCATTTTTCAACTCCTTTCCAAAACGCTCTCTTCAAAATCCACTTTTCAAAAACACTCCCTAAAGATCTTTCTAAAAACTCTCTTCCCAAAATCTTCCTTCTAGAAATTTCCTCTCTAGGATTTTCCTTCTAGAAAACCTTCGTTTCCAAAAACACACTTTCCAAAAAACTCCTTCTTTCCAAAAATCTTTCCAAAAACTCTCTTTCCAAATTCACTTTTCAAAAATTCCTCCCTAGGATTCCCTTCTAGAAAACCTTCATTTCCAAAAACGCACTTTTCAAAAACTCTTTCCTTAGAGCCCAAGTCAAGCCCTAGAACCCACAATTAGGAAACCCTAATTTTCTTTCCAAAAACATGTTTTTCAAACTTTGCCCCAAACCTAGGTTTCCAAAATCTTTTGTTTTCTACATCAAAACTATACATGTTTTCAAAACCCCTTTTTTACGTCAAAACCACAATTTTTCAAAACTAGGATTTCTAAAATCTCCCTTTCCAAATCCTTGTCAAATCAAATCTTCCCTTCAAGAAACCAAATCCAATCTCCCCGTTTAGGAAACTAAATCCAATCCTCCGTTTTTGGAAACAAATCCCAAACCTTTCCTAATTCAACTTCTTCCTAATTTCTTGCCTTCCCAAACCATAAGTTTCCTAAACCTAAATTTTAAATCTTTTTTTAAATTTCAAAATCCAACCCTTTCTTAATTCGAATCCTTCCTAAACTTCCGTTTTCCTAAATCTTAAACTTGAACATAAAAATCTTTCCTAAACTTTAAACTCAACTTTCAAATCTTTCCTAGTTCAACCCTTTCCTAATTCTACCCCTTTCCAAAATCTTTTTCAAATCCAAGTTTTCAAACTTTTCTTAAACTCAAACCTTTCCTAATTTCAAGATTTTCTAAAACTCTAAAACTTTCTAAATCCTGAACTTTCTAAATTTCAAATTTTTCTAAATTCAAAGTTTCCTAAATTCAAAACTTTCTTAAGATAAATTTTCCTAAACTTCCAAACTTTCTAAATTCTAAACTTTCCAAAACTTCAAAATCTTTTCAAATCTAAGACTTTTCTAAACTCAAAACTTTCTTAATTCAAACATTTCCTAAACTAAAAACTTTCCTTTTTCAAACCTTTCTTAAAACGAACTTTCTTATTTTCAAAACTTCCTTGTTTTCAAAACTTTCCAAATTCAAAACTTCCCTTTTTCAAAACATTTCTAAATTCAAAACTTTCCGATTTTCAAAACTTTCTTAAATTCAAAACTTTCCTAAACCTAAAACCTTCCTAAATTCAAAACTTTCCTAATTCGAAAACTTTCCAAAAATAAAACTTTCCTAATTCGAAACTTTCCTAAATCGGACCTTTCCTAATTTGAACATCTCCTAAAATCCAATTTTTCCAAATCTTCCAAGCCAAGTGAAATCTTTCCTAAGCCTCTTCTCTTTCCTAAGTCTAGGTTTTCTTAAACCTTCTTATTCCAAAACCAGTCCAAATCTATCTTTTCAAATCAAAGTCCTCAATTTCCAATTTCCAATCTCCTCTTCTAATTTCAAATCCAATTCAATTTCCTTCTTCAATCCAACCTTCTATTTTCAATCGGACTCCGATCCGAACTACGACTGACCTGATTCCCCCAAAGGGATACGTAGGCAACCTTCATAGGTGCGGTCACAATACTTTTCAAACTTCCAATTCCACCCTCATGGGTGCGGTTTCAAAATTCTTTCCAAATCTCAAATTCCAATCTATTTTCAAAATTCCAAAATTTCTATTTTCAAACTTCTACTTTCAATTTTCAAATTTTCCAATTTCAATTCTATTTCTTCAAATCTATTTTCAAATCAAATCAATCTCTTTCCAAATCTATTTTCCACTTCTCTCGTTTTGCAATTGCATCTCATGCATCATATTTTTCAAACATTGTTTTTCAAAGTGAATAGGATTGAACATATGTTAATCGAAGACTCCTGTAGGTAAATCTAGGGTAGATTAACATGTAGGTACCGAAAGGGCGGGGTAGGGTGATAGCTTAGTTCGTCTTCCCTACACGTAACCAACCTCTGAACTTAGGATCACTGATTTCAAAGACCAAAAGGAGTTATTTTTCTAAAAAGGGCTAAATATTTTCCAAAGGTTGCCAAACAACCCATTTTCCTAAAAAACCCTCTCTCGAGGAGATATTTTCAAATCGTTTTTTCAAAAACCCTAAGTGTAGTCTTCGGATTATTCTTAGTTTTTAGGTGACCTAACTCACCTTAATTAAGTTAGGTGGCGACTCCGAATCTTTTTCAAAAGCCCTTTGTTCAAATCAATTTTTCAATTCAAACCTAGTCGCACTCATTCTTTTAGGAGGGTGAGTTCTAACGAGAGAGTACAGTATTTTTCCCGCTTGGGTGAGTATTCCTCGAGTGCGAAAAATCTGGGCGCAACAATAATGGAGCTATTAAAGGAGTGATGTGGAAGAAATTTATTAAGACTAAATACAAACACGCTGAAAGGCGTGATTGGTTTTAAAGCTCACTTGGTAAAAAATTTTCACTTTTGTAAGGAAGAAATTTTACAATATGTAAAAATACTAAATTTATTATGATATGATAATAAGTGATGTAAAATAGCATTTTTCTATGTGTTAAGATAAAATCTCGCAATTGTATTAAAAATAAAAGATAAAACAAAAATTATGCTAAGAAGAATGAAAACATGTTTCAACAAATCCCCAAAATTCAAATTTGCATTTCACATAAAATTGTACAAAATTATAAAAGATACACAAACCTCTTTTGTAGATCTCAAGGCCATTCAAATTGTACGCTTCTCAACCTTGCGCATGTTTTTTTTTTTTTTTGGTTGTAAAATACAAAGCATTTGCAAAATAAATGTTAGTCATATTTAAAAATAAAGATAAACACGCAAACAAGACACTCAAACCTAACACGTCCTAGGAAGAATAATCATTACAAAGTCGAGATAGACTTTTGACATCAAAATAAAGATAATCTACCATTCTAGTGATTCCAATGCGTCTCAATGCCTCAACATTTACTCATCTTTTAATAATATATAAGGTAAATCATCTGATTTCCTAATATTAGTTGGTTACTCCCTTTGCAATTTTTATCCACACACGTGTGTCTAGCACAATAGTGGCACTTATTTAGTCTCTTTGCTGTTCTATTACAGGCCAGAGTACTGCAACCACTAAAAAGTTGAGGTTGTTCCTCTTGGAGCTCAACTCTCCTCACCATCTTTGCACGGTGAATTATCTCGCCCTTGATACCAAATGAAAATATCCGGAAGATGCAACCTGCAAATGTAAGCACTCGACCATCTATATGAGAAGTCATGACATTATCCAATTCTTTAACGTTTGCTCGTCACAAAGACAAAATTATAGAAATCAAAATAAGTAATAGAAAATGACAAACCAAATAATAAAAAAAAGAATGTGACCCCCCCCCCCCCCCCCCCCCCCCCCCCCCCCCCCCCCCCCCCCCCCCCCCAAAAAAAAACTAGATATTCTCATTCTTTTCTTCTAATAATTGTAGTTTGATCCATTGAATATAGGAGGTCTATTGGTAGATTGACCTTATCCAATAGAGCTCTCAATCATGGTTGCTATGGATCAACTCTCACGATTTTAAGCCTCTCAGATAGAGTACTAGCTCTGATAAAAATTGTTGGCCCAAATAAGCAACCCTAGAGGGGGGGGGTGAATTGGGTTTCTAAAAAATAATAACAAATCATGCGATTAAAAACTAATTAAGCAATGGAACAATAACCAAGCAATGAATGAACAATGCAAGCAAGTGATAAAGGGCTAGAAAAGAAAACAGAGCACAATGAACACTAAGATTTATCGAAGTTCAATCACAACGTGTGACCTATGTCCTCAGCCCCAAGATCCCCTTGAAAGCTCTTCCACTATGCAAAAATCCTTTACACAACAGGTGTTAGTTGCCCAAGTGTCCAGCTCCCTTTTTACAAGAGTTCTTCCCAAATTCTCAAAGACCCAAGTATTTTTACTAACACTCAAACTCACAGGTATACAGACCCACACAAGTGAAATGAATAAGGTTTATACATTGGGTAACTCTTAACAAGAGTAAATAATTAAGTGTAAGCTCAGTAGTCAATCCCAGTCACTCAACAAAATGAATGTAGTAGTTAGGGCTTAAAATTTCTCAACTTTAATCTTTGATTCAGCACTTATGATCTTATATTCTTATTTATAAATGTTGTGGAGATCTTATATTTATAGTCTTGCATTGATTCTAGTCGTTGGTGGTGATTAGGAGTGCATTAAAAACAAGATCGCAGAAATAGAACATTCAAAAAGCTAGATATTACAGCAAATGTGTCAATCCTTTTTCTGAATGAGTCGACCCTTTTTGTTCTGGTACCAGCGTCTTCAATCCTCTGTCCAAATATGTCAACCCCTGAGAAATAGGAGTCGACTCTTTTTTATTTTCACCAAATTTCATCAAGGATATGTCCCTATTTGTTGACTCATGAGAAACGATGTGTCAACCCTTTTTGGACATTTTTCAAGACTTTGCATTCTGGACCAATGTGTTGACTCTTAGAATAAAAGAGTCAACCATTTTGTCAAAGACTTCTTGTCCAGCACCTCTGTCTCAATGTGTCAACCCTAAGAATTTATGGGTCAACTCGTTTTACCCAATGACTTCAACTTTTGTAAGTCTTCTTCAATCTTCTTTAAAGTGTTCAAGCTTTTCAAGAATCATCCAACTAAGACTTCCAAAGCTTAAAATGACTTCTTCAAAGCATGTTGATCTTCAAAAACACATTCAATCTCTTTGATATGAATTTAATTTATTTTAATCACTTGTAGGGTTCGTCAATTAACATAGCTTCTTCCGTTGATCCAAGACTTCTTCAAATCTTTAAGTAGAACAAACATCCAAGTCTTATAATCTTCCCTCAACTAGTCTTTTATTCTTCCAAGACATCTTTAAAATATTCAAAGAAAGCTTTCATGTCTTGTGTAGATCTTTAGTAGACCTTTAATCGATCTTCATCATCTTTGAGCACTTTCAATCTCTTCGAGATAAGATCATGAACATATTCTTGTTGAGAGGTTCTTCAATAATCAATCATCATGGCTCAACAACCTTTAACAAACTTGATAAACTTCTCAATACACAAGATCTTCAATGTCTTTATTATATCAAGTTCAAGTTATAATCCTAAGAGAGATTAAGACATAATACAATCTGCACACTAAGTAGATTCATTAGATCCTTAACACCATATTTTGTTATCATCAAAATCAAGGCATAAAGTCAACATCATTAATAACATTTTATCAATTTATTAAGTTTTGGTATTAAGGGCTATCAGAAAAAACTCTTTTTTCTTGGATAATCAATTCTAAGGGTGGAGCCATGAGTGCGAAGTTTTGAGGTGCATTAATTGCCTCCAATCAATCAAAAAAATTTGTGAGCTGAAACTATTTCATCTTCCCATAAAATACTGAAAGAAAGTTATGTCTTTCATAAAAAAAAACTTTATTTATCCAATAATATGTTTATCATGTTCCTCCACTTGGTCCACTTATCTCTAACCAATCAAAAGATAAAAAATCAACAAATTACATTTCTTCCAAACACTTAGAATTAAAGGAAAATCACCGCTTCATCAATTCTACTCTTTCATAGAGATTTTTCATCAAACAGATAGAGTACTTCAACCATATAAGAAAAAAAATAATGACCCATAAAATAAGTTGGTTTCTTCATATCAAAACCCATATAATTGCTAAGGGTTTGTCAATTTCTATACAAAACAAACTAATTAAAGGATCCACAGAACATCTCATTTATGCACTGTTTTTGCGATTAATAATATTGAATTCATCCAGTTACCAGTAGTAGTCCTATGGTTGTGGGCCAATGTATGAGACCATGACAACAAAAGAAAGTAATCCAAAAAGGATAGGAGGATTCAATATTAAAGTTGGTGATATGATTCTGAAAGGATATATTGGAATGAGAGAGAGAGAGAGAGAGTCTCTCTCTTCCATTTGTTGCATCTGTAATAGTATCCAATGACTCAAAAAGATCGAAAACAAAATATATGTAATCTCTCTGTTCAGAGAAAAGAAGGCTCCCTTACTAGTACACTACATTTTCTTTTGTCCAAGATTTCACTATCACGAGTTAATAGAGTTTGAGTTTCACCAACTCTACTCTCTCACTCTCTATCTTTCCCCTAACTTATAATGATACAAATATATGCACAAATAACACTCACAAATTACAAGAAACAAAAGAAAAATAACATGGAGGAGAATGCTATAAAGTCCATTAATACAAATAAAATTTTATGAGAAAATACCTGAAGACAATTGGCTATGGATGTTTATCTCTTTCCCTGGAGTTTTCTCTTCTCTCTCACCTTGTTTGATTTGCATATATTATTCGAACACCTCCCCTTTGGGTGGGAGGTTCAAAAATGGAAAAAGAAGAATACCACAACAGAAAGAGGACATCACTGATCAATGAGAAGAAGATAGTAGTGAACATTGAAAAAATAAGGCAAAATTGATTAGTGATTTATAAAGAAAGAAGAAAATAGAATCACAGAAAAGGAGAGAGCGCAGAGGAAGAAAAGAAGAAAAAAAAAAAAGAAAGGAAGAAAGCAGTATGAAGTTTATTGTGGTTGACTGGTGACCAATATAAAAAAGGGAAAGAATTCGTTCTAATATATAAAGGGAGAACACAAGATTAGTGTCCTCCCCAATCAGAAGTTGTGTTAATTTTAGGATTCCATAATTATCACACAAAAAAGTTAAGTTATTGCATTACATACGACTTATGTATTTAGTAACTGTAAGGCAAAAAATGTAACTCGAACACTATCACAATCACCACACGTTCTATAACATTGGTAACTATTGTAGTTTTTGAAGAATTCAGGAGACTACAACCTACTCTTAATTGCCCCAGCTATGAGAATTATGCCTTTAAACCATAATCTCCGATGAACAGCATAGCTCCACCGATACCACCTCTCTCTATCATCTACATTCGTTCCCTGTAGGGGTGTTCAAAAACCTGGCCGACCCGCCAACCCGACCCAAATCCGACCGACCCGTGCAAACCCGAACCGAACCAATTACCCTATGGGTGGATGACAGGTATATTTCACCCAACCTGACCCTATTCGGTTTGGGTGTCGGGCCTTCATTTTTCTCTCTCAAACCTGATCCGATTGGAACCAAACCGAACTTTTTGCACTAAAACTTGTGATTTTCACTCAACCCGACTCCAACCCTACCCGGCATTGATCCAACCCGAACCAACCCGATCACCCTATGGGTCGAGTGCGGTTTCAATTTTCTCAACCTGATATGATCGGATCGGGTGACGGGTAACTTTCCAAACCAACCCGACATTTGTTCACCCCTAGTTCCCTGCAGTAATAAGTTACAATCTCTTCCTTTCAAGTTTTCAAATTTTCATTAATAATGGCGGCTCCTCTCTGCAAGAAAGATACACATCAAAGATGTAATTAGTTATATATAATATATACACGTGTATATATAGTTGCCCATATATATATATATATATATATGTAAAGATATATTATTTAATTTTAGTATAGTAACTTCTATGTAATGTAAGGGTAGGAGAGACTGACCCACACGTTACCATGAGTTACTTTTGGGAGGCCGTAGCATAAACCACCATTCTTTCCATTCTAATCAAGAGTTCCCTCACCAATTCCAACCAACGGCATCAACTATTTAAGGCAACGTGGTCCATTGGGTGGTTTGCACAATGTGGTCTAGTCTGTATGTAATATAAGTGTATTTAATTAATAAGGAAAGAAAAGGCTATTGATTGAAGAGTATTAGAGAATGTTACAAATAAGCTATTGTAAGTGAAATTTTGGGAAGACCTAATCCTCTCCGTAATTCAACTTGACGAGCTCCGAGCAATCTATAAGAATAGGAACAGTAAGAATGCATTGACCCTCTTTGGGCCAATGGCACTCCAAAGATTAAGTTAGGCAAGCTTAATCTCAATGAATCGAACAAAAGTACTATGCACTAACTCGAGTGGACGTACATTGCTTCTTAGTGGCAAGGTATATTTATAGTCTTTGGAGGCCCCATCCCTTCTAGGCATGGTATTCATTCTCTTTATAGGAGTCAATTACTTTTAGGGTCAGTTTTAGATGGATTCTAACCTATCTCTAAGTTTCCTAGTTTAGATCGGCTTGGGACTCTTGCCCATTAGACCTGTCTATTGAACCCTTTGGGCTCAATTCACCTTGTCAAGCCCATCTCCTTCAGATCAGGCCTAGCATGTTGTATTCTCTAGTTTTTTTTATTTATTTGGCCCACAATTGCCCCCAGCCCTTGAGCCCTGTTTGGCAGAGCTCAAGCGATAAGATCTATACTTGCGCGTCACTTCGTGACATGATCGTGGGCTATCATTAGGCACCTCTTCGCAATCTGCACTCCACATGGCATTGCCTGACTTGCTCAGCTACTAAAAGGCAACTTTTCATTAATTGCTGAGGCGACCCCTCAGTTCGAAAGTAATGATGACCGCTTTAGGGTTTTGAAACGATGGCAAGCTCCTCTATAAGAACCCATCTCCATTGGGAACTGGTTCACCTTTGCTTTAAAGAGATAACTGCTGAGAGAGAGTACCTACTGGCTTTCCGTAAGTGTCCATGGCACTACCTAGCCCTTCTTTTTTTACATTCGCACTGCCGACCACATAGTAATAGCCATGCAGCTTAGGAACATGCTTAGTACTCATGGGGCCATTGCTACTTTCAAGGAAAGGTATCAATTCCCATTAGGAGTTGATATCAAGTTGGCCGGCCATGAGGAATTCTATCTGTACAAGTCAAATAAGGGGATGCCTTTCCCTCTCCACCCTTTTCTTATTTAGTTCCTCTGGCACTACTCTTTGTGCCCTACCCAATTTGCATCCAACGTGTTTAGGATAGTGATGTGTATAGTAGAGCTCAATCGCGTTCTCAGGGTGGAAATAGGCATCCATGAGTTTGCATACTATTGCACCTGTGAGAGTCGGCAACAATTATCCAAAGTATTGTTTCTGAATTGCCATAAACACGAGACATTTTCTTGTTTGTATCTGAGTCTTTCTTTATACTGGGGTAGTTTTATAACCTTTGGCCATTCCTAGGCCGACTTGAAAACTTAGTCAGGATTAGGTATAAAATACTAAGTTTTTATCTAGCTTTGGCTATTCTTGGGCCGACCTAAAAAACTCATTTAGGATTAAGTGTAAAACACTTATTTATTTATTTATTTGGTCATTATTGGGCCGACCTGCCTAACTTAGGTAAGACTAAGTGTAAAAGACTTGATTTTTTTATAGATTTGGCCATTCTTGGGCCGACCTGCCTAACTTAGGCAAGACTACTTAAAAAAACGCTTAGTTTTGTATAGATTTGGCCATTCTTGGACCAACCTACCTGACGTAGGCAGGACTAAGAATAATAGACTTAGTTTTTCATTGATTTGGCCATTCTTGGGCCGACCTACATAACTTAGGCAGGATTAAGTGAAAAACACTTAATTTTGTATAGATTTGGCCATTATTAGGCCGACCTACTTGACTTAGGCAGGACTAATTGTAATAGACTTAGTTTTTCATAGATTTGGCCATTCTTGCACCAACTTGCATAACTTAGGCAGGATTAGGTGAAAAACACTTAATTTTGTATAGATTTGACCATTCTTGGGCCGACTTGCCAGACTTTAGTAGAACTAAGTGTAAAAGACTTAGTTTTTCATAGATTTGACCATTCTGGGGCCAACTTGCCTAACTTAGGCAAGACCAAGGTCTTCACGTGGTTTTTTGTGAGTTTGGCCATTCTTAGGCCGACCTACCTAACTTAGGCAGGATCAAGGTCTTTAGTTAGTTTTTTATTTATTTAGCCATTCTTTGGCTGACCTGCCTAACTTAGACAGGACCAAGGATCTTTACTGTTTTTTATTTGGCTTTCATAGGCCTACCTGCCAAACTTAGGTAGGACCAAGGATCTTCACTTGGTTTTTTATGTGGCCTTCATAGGCCGACCAGCCTAACTTAGGCATGACCAAGGATCTTCATTTGGTTTTTAATTATCATTTATTTACACACCATATATATGTGAAACTCAATCTTTATTTCTACAAAAAGTAACTGATATAACACGTTACACCTTGAAAACTATTAATTTCAAGCCAAGTCATCACTGGTAGAATTTCTTTAAGTTATGTGCATTCCAAGGTCGGGGTAGCTGGTGTTCTTCTTCCATGATTTCTAGCCGGTATGCCCATACGCCAAGTTGGGATGCAATTCTATAAGGGCCATCCCGGTTAAGGCTAAGCTTTTCGTCAGCTGCGTTCTTGGTTGCCCCCAGTACATTTCTTAGCGTGAGGTCCCCTAGTTTAAAAGTTCTTGGTTGTACCCGTTTATTATAAGATCGGCTGAGTTACTGATGATAGGCAGTGAGCTTGAGTAAGGCATCTTATCTCTTTTTTTCGACGAGATCAAGATCCTTAGCCAACGTTTGTTCGTTGGAGGCCGTGTCAAAGGTAGTTGACTTGATTGTTGGCAATCCAATTTCAAGAAAGATCACGACCTCTACCCTGTAGGCCATGGAGCAAGGATTTTCTCTTGTTGGCCTCCTCGGGGTAGTTCTATAAGACTAACGAACATTGGAGAGCTCTTTAACCCACATTCTCTTTGCCTTCTATAGCCTCTTTTTTATCCTGTTCAACACTATTTTGTTAGAGATCTCTACATGTCCATTCCACTGCGGGTAGGTGTAAGCACCCCATTTTTGTCCGCTCGGCAATCTCTAGTTCGACTAGGCTTACTTTTACACATCACACGCTTATCCAAACTCTAACCTACCTTCTAAACTTGAATTTAGTTCACCAGTCGCTTTCCGGGCTCGTAAGGCCCACTTGAAGCTAAATGACCATTTTGCCCCTAGGCATCCGAGTGCCCCGGGAACTACACTGGCTCTGGGTATCAAACCGGTAGCCTCTCGGGAATGCTCCTTATAGTATTCCTAGCCTTCTTTTATCTTTTCGGATCATTCCGAGTCAATTCTGGCAAACTCGGTGCAAAATAACCGTTTTGCCCCTAGCGAGCCGGTTGCCTTTTCCAACCACACCGGCTCTGGGTATCAAACCGGTCACCTTTGGGAACATTCTAAATAATGTTTCCAAACCTTGAATCTCCTTTTGGGACATTCCGGGTCGATCCCAGTACCTTTCTAGCCCGGTTGATCGTTTTGCCCCTAATGGCCTGTCAACCCTTCTAACAAATCTCATCATTATTTTTCAAGTCCTTTGTCCTCGAGACATTATTCTAAGGGTTCATGTTCCTTTTAGGCTCTCCAGGTCATTCTCAGCCCCTTCAATTCATCCCCGGACCTTCCGGAGTCACTCCTAGTGAAGGCAGGCTAAAAATTACATGGTAGTCACTAGTACAGGCGTCCAAATCTTCTAAAGATACGTTGCTTGCTGATCTTAAACATTTCCTAAATGGCTGGCGCCACTACTAGCGGCGCCAAGCTAAAAAATGGCATGGCGCCACTCTTAGTGACACCAGTATAATTTTTGGCCTAGCGCCACTACAACAGGTGCCAGTGCATTCCTCTCCCTATAAATACAAAGCCTCTTCCAGCGTGAAAAGGGTGCGTGAACTCAATCTAAAAACCCTAATTTTCGATACACAGAGCTCGTACACTCCCAAAACCCTAGCTTCCCTAGGTTTTCCAAACCCTAGCCACCATACACTAAACCCTGACCTCCTATACACTCATACACACCCCAATACACTCATACCCTAGCTTCCAATCCTCCATTGAAGACTTGGATTGCTGCATCCACGAAGCTTTGAAGACCAAAGACAAGCCCTCAAAGATCAAGACTGAAGTGAAGCGAAGACCGAAGAAAAGCAAGAAGCACAAAGCCAAGAAAAATAAAAAGGACTTAAGGTAAGCTTCTTATTTAAATTTCCGCACTTCTCCCCTCTCTCTTCTCTCTCCTAACCCAATTGGGTTTTCCCTATTTTAATCCCCCATCTCTTTTTCCCCCTTTCTTTGCATGCTTGAAACAAGGGAATTCCCGGTCTATGTGTAAGATTAGGCTATTGGAGAGTCACCGTGTCAGGGGCTTTCTTTTAGTCTAACCGGAGACCACGTGGGTTCGGCCCCCTTGATTATGTGGTGAAGCCTTAACCTTGTATGTTCACGACCCCAATTTGCATTGTGCATATCATTATCTTGCATTCTTTCAAAAATCGTTTTCAAACTCGTTTTCAAAACTTGCATTAAATTTGTTTTCAAAATTGATAAAATCTCCTTTTTCAAAACTTGTTTTCAAAATCACAATCCTAGGATGATTCTAGCCTTTCCATGGCTAAGATTGTTTTAGGAAAGTGTTACATTTAAAGTGACCGATATGGTCTATATTTTCAACTCCTTGTTGTTTTGAAAACCACTTTCTTAAAGTGATTCTAACCTTCTTATGGTTAGAATCGCTTTAAGAAAGTGAGACGTTTTTATACTTTCCAAAAAAACTATCTTTTCAAAAATCTCTCTTTCTAAAACCCTCTTTTTCAATATGCTTTCTAAAAAACTCTTCTTTTCAAAATTGTTTTCTAAAAATTCCCTCTAAAAATCTATTTTTCAAAACTTCCCTTTTTAAAACTCCTTTCCAAAATATTCTCCTCAAAATTTACTTTCTAAAAACGCTCCCTAAATCTCTTTCCTAAAAACTCTTTCCAACAATCTCCTTCTAAAAATCTTTCCAAAAACTCTATCCTCAAAACTCACTTTCTAGAAATTCCTCCCTAGGATTTCCTTCCCAAAACCTCCTTTCCAAAAACTCATTTTCTAAAAATCTCTTTTCTTAGAGTCCAAGTTAAGCCTTAGAGCCAACAATTAGGAAACCCTAATTTTCCTTCCCAAAAACATAGTTTTCAATCTTGCCTTAAAGCTTAGGTTTTCAAAACCTCTTATTTCACATATTTTCAAAACCTATTTTTTACGTCAAAACTAGTCTTCCAAATCTAGGGTTTATAGAAACTTCCTTTTCCAAATCCTTGTCAAATCAAATCTTCCCTTTAGAAAACCAAATTCAATCTCCCATTTAGAAAATTAGATCCTATCCTCCGTTTTTGGAAACAAAATCAACCCTTCTCTTTTAGAAACAAAATCCAATCCCTTGTTTTAGGAAATAGGAATCTTAACCCTTCCTAGTCCAAATCTTTCCTAATTCAAATCCTTCCTAATCTTCTACTTTCCTAAATCTTAAGTTTCCAAAACTTGAACATAAAAATCTTTCCTAAATTTTAAAACTCACCTTTCAAATCTTTCCTAATTCAACCATTTCCTGATTCTACCCATTTCCAAATCTTAACTTTTCAAATCTAAGTTTTCAAATCTTTCCTAAACTCAAACTTTCCTAATCTCAAGATTTTCTAAAACTCAAACTTTAAATCTTCCAAAAATCCTAAATCTTTCTAAATTCAAATCTTTCCTAATTTAAAATCTTTTTAAAATTCTAAGCTTTCCAAATTCAGAACTTTCTTAAGTCGAAACTTTTCAAATTCTAAACCTTTCTTTAACTAAACTTTCCTAATTCAAAACATTTCTAAATTCAACACTTTGCTATTTCGAAAACTTTCTAAATTTGAAACTTTCTTAAGTTAAAACTTTCCTAAATCAAAATTTTCCTAAAGTGAAACCTTTCCTTTTTTAAAACTTTCCTAATTCGAAACCTTTCCTATTTCAAAACATTTCCTAAGTTGAAACTTTCTTAATTCAAAACTTTCCTAAGTTGAAACTTTCCTAAAATGACACTTTCCTAATTTGAACCTTTTCTAATTCAAACCCTTCCTAAATCCCGGCTTCCTTAATCTTCCGAGTCCAATATTTGAGTCAATTCTTTTCGAAAATCTTTTCAAGTCAAGTTCAATCTTTCTTTTCTAGGTTCCTAAATCTAGGTTTCCTAAAACCAAGTTTTTCAAAACCAATCTTTTCAAATCTTCCAATCAAAGTCCAAATTTCCTATTCTTCCAATTCCAGTTTGAATTCCAACTCAAACTCTTTTCCAAATCAACTCTTCTATTTTCAATCGGACTATTGTCCGAACTACGATTGACCTGATTCTTCCAAAAGGAACGTAGGCAACCCTCATGGGTGCGCTCTCCACATTTTTCAAATTTCAAATTCCACAACATTTTTTAAGTTTCTATTTCCACAAAATCTTTCCAAATTTTCAATCTATTTTCAAACTTCCAATTTTAAATTTCTATTTCCAAATCTCTATTTTCAATTTCCAAAACCTTCTTTCCAAATTCAAACTTTTATCTCTTTCTTTTCAAATCTATTTCCAAATCTATTTTCAAATCAAAATTTTCTCTTGCACTTGCATATCATGCATCATGTCTTTTTAAAACATTGTTTTATAAAGTGGATAGGATTGTACATTAGTTAGTTAAAGACTCTCATAAGTGAATCTAGGGTAGATTGACATGTAGGTACCGAAAGGGCGGGGTAGGGTGATGGCTTAGTGCGTCTTCCCTACACGTAACCAACCTCTGAACCTAAATAACTGTTTTCGTAAGACCAAAAACGGAGTTATTTTCAAAAAGGGCTTAAATATTTTTCAAAGGTTGTCAAACAACCTGTTCTCTTAAAAACTCTCTCTTGGGGTGGTATTTTCAAAAACCTTTTTCCAAAAACTCCAAGTGTAGTTTTCGGATTATGCTTAGTTTTTAGGTGACCTAACTCACCTTAATTAAGTTAGGTGGCGACTCCAAATCTTTTTTAAAAGCCCTTTATTCAAATTAATTTTCAATTCAAACCTAGTCGCACTCATTCTTCTAGGAGGTTGAGTTCTAACGAGAGAGTACAGTGTTTTTCCCACTTGTGCGTGTATTTCTCAAGTGCGAAAAATCTGGGCGCGACAGTAGCCTGGCATAGAGTAATAGTTTATGATTCCTAGCTTGGAACAGAAGCCCCAGAACATGTTTCCATCTAACTGAGTGTCATTGTTTGAGATCAGTGCTCTTGGTATGCCAAACCTTATATTGATGTTTCTCTGGGCGAACATTTTTGCATCCATTTCACAAATTGTTGCCAATGGCTTTGGCTCTATCCATTTGGTGAAGTAGTTTGTTGGAATGATAAGGAATATCTTTTTCCCTGTAGCTCGAAGGAGCAGGCCGACTATGTCCAATCCCTTACAAACGGCTAAGGGTTGGTGATCGTCTAAGGTCTTTGGCGCGCTAATGGATTAATAGTGAGAACTTCTACCATTTTTTGCATTTTAGCATATACTGGGATGCAACCTTTAGCATATAGGGCCACCAATACCCCTGTTCGATATCTCGATGGGCAATCGATCTCTCGCTTACATGACTCCTGTAAATCCCTTTGTGGATTTCATAAAGAATTCCATGTACCTTCTCTGGATGAACACAGTGGAGGTAGGGGCTGGTGAAAGATCTCCTATAAAGCTCACGGTCAAGCAATAATCGGTATTTCAACGCTTTATGCTTTATCTTTCTAGCCTCATTCTTATCTTCCAGCAACTTGTCCCTATCAAGGTAAGCAATGATGGGGTTCATCTAGGACGGGCCCAAGCTTTCCAGAACTAGCATGATTTCTTCTTCAAGATAAATGCTCAAGGCAACAAGGTTCTCAACAAGAATTGTTCTCTTCGATCCTGATTTCAAGGCTGCTATGAGCGTTACCAATGCATCAACATTGGCATTACTACCATGCCCGATACGGAATAACTTTATCCCTTTCAACTTTTTGAGCAGCTTTTGAGCTTTTGCCAAGTACTGGGCCATTATGTCTTTCTTAGTAGTGTACTCCCCGATTATCTAATGCACCACTAGCTATGAGTCTGAGTAGATCGCTAGCTCAGGGATTGTCAATTCTATAGCTTGGCGGAGCCCGGTGAGCAGAGCCTTGTATTTTGACTCGTTGTTGGAGGCGGTAAACTTTAGCTTGATGGCTTGTTCTAAGGCCATCCTATCAAGGGTAATAAGCACTACACTAAATCCTACCCCCTGTCATTGGACGATCCATCAACAAAGAGCTTCCAATGTTCATTAGCCTCCAAGGCTCCAGCTGCGGATTATTAGGTGGGAGTTCGACGACCTCTGTACCTTTGGTTTCCTATGGTAGCTCAACCAAAAATTTTACAATTAAATCAGTAAGTACATGACCCTTATCTGCCAATTTAGGCCAGTATTTGATGTCGAATGCACCGAGCTCTACTGTCCACTTGGCTACCCTTCCCGAGAAGTCTACCCTTCAGAAAAGTGGCTTTAATTGATGGTCAGTTAGGTCATTAATAGTGTGCACCCTGAAGTAATGCACCAGTTTTGTGATGCCATTATCAGGGCTAAAACCAACTTCTCTAATGGTAAATATCTTGTCTCTGTCCCTATGAAGGTTTTGCTCACTTAATAAAATGGCTTTTGTTGTCTCTCCTACTATCATAGTAGCACAACACTAATTGAATGCTTAGAAATGGCCAAATACAGGTAGAGCTCCTCATCTTTCACTAAGGTTAATAGGAGTGAAGGTTAGGTTAGGTAGGCTTTGAGGTCAGCGAGTGCTGCATCACAATCTGAGCCCCAATTAAAATGCTCTTATTTCTTCAGTAACTGAAAGAATGGTCGGCACTTGTCTAAAGATCAGCTTATAAATCGGATCAGTGCAGCAACCATCCCTATCAGCTTCTGAACTTCCTTGACACTCTTCAGGGCTTGGATGTTTTGGATGGTGGTTATCTGGTCGGGGTTGGCTTCAATTCCCTGATGGATGGTCAAAAACCCCAAAAACTTTCCTGACCTGACCCTGAACACACACTTTGCGGCGTTCAGCTTCATCTTATACTTCTTCAGGGTGTCAAACTCCCTTCCAATTTTTAAGGTGGCCTCTACTGATCTTACTTTTCATCACTATATTGTCAATGTAAACCTCCACACTGCTGATGTACTGCTTGAACATGTTTGTTACCAGCCTCTAGTAGGTTACATCGGCGTTCTTGAGTCTGAAAGGCATCACCTTGTAAAAGAAGATTCCCCATGGCGTGATAAAGGCTGTCTTTTCTTGATCATCCTCATGCATTGGTATCTGGTGGTAACCCCGATACGCATCTAGGAAGTTCATCATTTGTGTCCACTAGTTGGTCAATCTTCGAGAGCGGGAAATGGTCCTTAGGGCATGCTTTGTTTAGATTAGTGAAGTCTATGCAGACTCTCCACTTGTCGTTCTTCTTCTTTGCGACCACTATATTGGACAGCCATCGTGGATAGTAGACTTCTCTTATTGCCCATGCCTCTAGAAGCCTTTCCACTTCCTTGATAACAGAATCAACATGTTGGGTAGTTGCCAGCCTGCACATCTGTACCACAGGTTAGCACTGTGGATCTACATTGAGCTTATGGCAGGCGACCTTGGGATCGATCCCTAGCATCTCGTACGAAGTCCATGCAAAGACCTCCAAGTTCTCTGTCAGCAGTTTGATTAGGGCCCTCTCTTCTGTGGTTGGCAAAGATGTACCAATCATGAAGTACTTTTCCTTGTTTAGTTTGTCGATCTCAATCTTCTTAAGTTTCTCCGTGACCTTCTTGTCAAGGAGTTCCCCAACATCATCTAAAGTGGGGGTGTTTTCATGCAGCTCCATTATCTGGACCTGACTTGTCTTTATCTTAGGGTGCAGGCTGTCAGAAAGCATTGCTTAGTAGCAACTTGGTCTCCTCTGATCTCCTGTATGCTCTCACTACTTGGGAAGTGTATCAGTTGATGGCAGGCGAAAGGTATGGCCTTTATCAGGTGCAACCATGTCTGACCTATGATTGCAATGTAGGGTGAGGGCACATTGACGACCAAGAATTTAGTCTGTAGGGTGATATTTCCAGCCATCACCAGTAAGGTCACCTTTCTTAGTGGCCAAACTGGGTCTAGGCTGAAGCCAATCAAAGGATTAAAAGATGGTTGCAGATCAGCATCTTTTAGCCATAACTTCTTGAACAGGTCATAGTACATTACCTCGAATGAGCTTCTGTGGTCTATCAGAATCCTCTTAAGATCACAGTCCTCGATTCATAGCGTCACAACCAATACATCATTATTTGGTGTCTGGACCCTCACTAGGTCATCGTCAGTAAAGGTTATGGCCCCATGATCATTGCCAATCTTCAGCCTCTTTGCTGGGGGCTGCACCTACATTACCTCTCTTAGGTGTGCAGCCTTTTGAATCTTTGCACATTATTTGTTTGGGTCGACCTCCATCAAGTCGGCTAAGGCATGTAGTACTACTATTACTCTCGGCTACTCCGCTCGAGCTTCTCTTTGCGGTGCCTCCCGCAGTTTGGCCTACTCTTCCTACTTCATTTTGTCTTGGTCTATGAACTAGCTGAGGTGCCTCGCTTTCACGAAATCCTCCAGATGATTCTTGAAGTGTCTGCAATTTTATGTCATGTGGCCCCTTTCCTTATAATACAAGCAGAACTTCTTGGAGTCCCTAGTGCTGGGATCCCCTCCTAATTTTAGGGGCCACTTAAAATAAGGCTTATCTCTAATCTGAAGCAGTATCTTGTAAATCGAGTCCTTGAAAAGTGTGTTTATTCCCTCCAAATTCTTTTTGCCCCTACTATTAGGCTCTTCTCACCTAGGCTTCTTAGCCTCCATTGGCTCCTTCTTTGCAGTTTTGTCGCCGACCTTCTCATATTTTGGCGATATAAGGTCTTCCTCTACTCTGGAGTACTATATTATCCTCTCTATTAACTCGGGTATGCCATTTGCTGGTTGCTTTGTCAATGACTATCTCAAGCAATGCTCCCTGGGCAAGCCGATCTTGAACTATGCGATAGCAAGTTGCTCACTGCAGTCTTCAATCTCATTGTAGGCCTCCTAGTAACGCCTAGCATACTGCCTCAGTCCTTCGTCCTCCTTCTTCTGTAGAGCCAATAGGTAGTCCACCTCCCTTGGTTGCTTGCTATTAGCAATAAACCATGTAGTAAATAGCTCGGGCAGTTGCTTCTAGCTTCCCATTGATCTCGATGATAGTTTGTCAAACTAGCGAAGGGCTGATTCATCTAAGCTGGATGGAAAACGTCAACACATCAAAGACTCATCTCCATTCCATAGAGCCATCATCTATTTATAGTGTTGTATGTGACTAATAGGATCAAACTTCTCGTCGTAAGGAGTAAATCTCGAGGGCGTGAACTTCCTGGGAGCTCAGTGTCCTTCTATCTCTTCTGTGAACAAAGACAATGTAATATGCTCTAGGGCCTTTCTTGCCACATCCTGGGCAGTTCTTCCTTTTGGTTGTGCAACTCTTCTCTCCAACTAGCCACTAAACCATCAATTTATGTCATCCTAACCAGCCTTCGAATCAGCCCGATCTCTCCGTATTGACAACCGACCTCTCCACAGCAGCTATCCCTCTTCATGTGCCTTCTTGTGATAGCTAGTACTAGAGGCAAGGCTACCGGGCTGACTAATAGAGGGGACGTTGGTGCTTTGTGAACTCGATCTCCTTCTCTGATGTCCATGTTGAACTTCGGATCTCCCTCAATTCCTACTTTTACTCGCATGCCAACTTCTTTGCATAGCGGCATCCTCCTTCACAGTTCTTAACTGCCATTCTAGGTTGGCGATCTTCTAGTCACGTTCCCTCAATTCCTCCTCCGGGACCTTGGGGCTCGAGTGCCTTCGAGGGGAATCACTAGAACGTGAGGGGTTCCTCTGACTATTACCTTGGCGGAGAGGATTCCTGCCCATAGTTCGGGGCCTTCTATACTGATCATCTTCCTCGGTGTCTGGGAGATCAAAAGCCGGGTAATGGACCTCTGACCATAGGTATTAGTCCCTCCAACCTCGGTAGTACGCTGACACGTCCCAGTATTCTAACGGGATTTCCCCCTCTAAAGAGGAATAACTTCGAACATTGTGGATGTCAAGAATCTCGTGGCTAGTAGGGTCTATTCCTCCTTCGAGGTTGCTTGCACTCATCTTCTTAGGTTGGCCTTCCCACTGACGACGTCAATTATAAGTGAACTTTTTGGGAAGACTTGATCCGCCGCAAACCAACTTGACAAGCTCCAAGCAATCTACAAGAACAGGAGCAATGAGAATGCGTTGACCCTCTTTGGGCAAATGACATTGCGAAAATTAAATTAGGCAAGCTTAATCTCAATAAATCGAACAAAAATACTATGCACTAGCTCAAGTGAACATGTCTTACTTTTTAATGGCATGGTTTGTTTATAGTCTTCGGAAGCCCCATTGGACTCTATCTTTAAATGTCCTAGTCCATGTCAACTTGGGACTCTTGCCCATTGGACCTATCTATTGAACTCGTTAGGCTCAATTCATCTTGCCGGGCCCATCTCCTTCAGATTGGGCCGGCATGTTGTATTCTCTGGGCTTTCTGATTTATTTGGCCTACAGCTATATATCACAAAGAAGGGTTATTATATTATATATATATATATATATATATCTTTATATAACGAAGTAGAGCAAAATTTTAAAATATTTATCTCTTAAAGTCTCTATTTCTTGGGTATGTTTGTCTCTTTGTTTTCACTGAGCAATAAGTGCTATTCTCTTTCTCTTTTGTTTTCTCTATACTATAGAACATGGTGGTTTTTTAAAAAAATTTAAAAGTTTACAAATTGAAAATTTCATAAATCCAAATATTCACATTGGAAAATAAAGGCATTGGCAAACACCCTATAATCACCCTCTTGGTTTTCAATGTTAACACAAAATGAAAACTTTCTGGCAATCCATACGCCTATATATGCCGAAATCCACCTATAGTTCAATTTTCTAATGAAAACCCAAGACGAAAAAAATAAGGCAAAATTGATTAGGGAGGAAGGGAAGGCAAAACTAGTCAGTGACGTGTGAGGAAATCAAAAAATAAAACAAAAATAAAAGGTAGTGAGCGCAGATGAAGAAAAAAGGAAAGGAAGAAAGCAGAATGAAATTTAGAGTGGTCAACTGGTGACCAATATGAAAAATGAAGAGAATCAATCCTAATATAAAGAGAGTGTTAGGGATTTATACTAAAAAAACATACTTTGTGTAATGGTTTTAATAGTTATTAATAATTTAGTTATTCTATTTCAAATAAGAATTTATATGAGCAATATTTGCCTTACATTATTTATTAATAATTGTTCATGTGTATATCTTATTATATATATTAGATAATCTGGTGTGTAAAGTACGGTTTAACATGGAAGATTAGATTATTGGTTCTTATACAATATAAGCTTATCATTCATAGTCTTAGATGGAATTAGACACACCATCAGTAGAACTGTAGCATAATATTTTAATAGGTCGATCTTCACTATAGTGAACGGCATAATTCCAACTCCTTATACTTGTACACTTTGTGTATATTGAATATGACCATATTGAGGTAATTATTTTTATACTGACTATATAAAACAATTAATGTATCGTGATTATTATGAGTATTTATACTCTTAATCCTAATATTATTATTAAACACGTGCATATAGAGTTTATTGTTTTGATTCATAAAAGAGTGAGATCTTTTATAGGTAAATAGACTCGGTGAGTTCAGCAATAACATTATGTGTATGGTTAATATTATTAATTATTGATGGAATCTACGTCCCAGGGTAGGGATTGATGATACCTCCTTGAATAAGCTTATAAGTTTTAATTATGTCAAACCTTGCAAATCGATTATAAATCTGACATATCAAATAAGTTAAGTAGAAGGTCTCAAGAAATTAAATATGTCCACTAAATTTAATTGTCAATAAGTTAGTTTAATAGATGGGTATCAGTGATCTTAACATGATGAGATAAATAGGTATTTAATAACATGGAACTCAAAATATAATTTTTAGTATATGTACGATAAGGAGTGCAATTATAATTCTTTAATGGTATAAATTATAATTTTTATAAATAAAGATTAATTCGGGTTGGATTAAATATCCTTATTTGCGTAGAAAACCCTAGTCATACTAATCATGTGGTCTCTACTATGATCTCCATATACACGCACTCTATGAGAAACTAGGGTTACAATCATAATCTCATATACACGTTTTAGTAAGAGAAAAAAACCCTAACAGTTGCGAGCCTACTCTCCCTGAAGTAAGGCATATAGAAGGGATATAATAGAAGTTTGAAGATCGCATTCGAGCAATTGATTCGTACTTCTTGCTATTTGAGATCAAAGTAGAGGGATTTCAAAGATCATACCCATTTCTCTTCGAGATCAAGGTATAATACTAATCACCTAGATTAATTTCTGTTAATCAAATCATAATTTTTTGTATTACAGATATACACTATAGCCGCGTACAGAGCTTTCCGTAGTCCATTTAAGGGAGAATACTGTATTGATGTCCTCCCTAATCAAAAGTTGTGTTAATTTTTAGGATTCCGTAATTGTCACACAAAAAGTTAAGTTATGACATTGCATGTGACTTCTATATTTAGTAATTGTATGGCCAAAAATGAAAATCCAACACCATCACAATCACTACACGCTCTATAACATTGGTAGCTGCTGTAATTTTTGAAGCATTCAGGACTCTGCAACTTTCACTCAATTGCCCAAGCTGTGAGAATTACGTCTTCAGACCATCATCTCTGGCGAACAACACATCTCCACCAGTGCCACCTCTCTTTGTCATATACATCCGTTCCCTACGGTAATAAGTTACAATATCTTCCCTTCATGTTTTCCAATTGTCATCGATGATGGCGGCTCCTTTTTGCATGAAAGGTACACAGGAAAAATATAATTAATTACATATGTATATACACATGTATATATATAATTACATATATATATACTATATATCATAGCAATAAGTTATTAGATGTTTGAGTTTGAAAGTCTTTATTCAATTTTTTTCAGATTTTTGAATTTTAAAAATACAAGAATACAAATGTCATAAAATCATTGGTTCTTTAATTAATATGGTAATATTTTTTGAATTGCCACCCTATTAAAATGGAAACTTGAAAAGTCATTTAACAAAATACTTAAAATCTAAATATAAATGTGTCATTATACATTGTTAATCATTAATATGTTAATTAAACCTTACAATCTTTTCAAATTCTTACAACTAATGCTCTTTTCAAACCATTTTAACTTTATTTAAAGTGAGTCTTAGGCTAGATTTGAGTATATGTAGTTGTAAATTTTTAATGAATTGGATTTAATCTAACCTTATAATTTGTTTAATAAAGTAGGTTACTAAGCTTTCAAAACAAGAATAAATGGGGAAAATAAACCAATTTCACTTTATTTCATATGAAACTTTTAATTTATTCAATATTGTCTGAGCTCATACCAATATATCAAATAATTGCCCCAACAAGAGAAAGGAAAAAGCACTAGGAAATCAGATGGTATAAATAAAGTACATAAACTATTTACAAAAATATTTATACAAACATACATTCTTTGAGCATAAAATTAAAAAGTTTACCTGTACTTTAATCAAAGTCTGTAAACTTAATTAATCTCCTTTAATTATTCATTTATAATTTCTTAAAAGTAATGTACCATAACATTGTTTTATAAGTTTGAATGATTATTTCTTAATAGAGACTAGATATATGCATATATAATATCTCAAGTCGTAAAGACGGATTTGATGAGCATCGAAAGGTGCCATAGATTTAAGATTTTTTTTATAATTTTTGTTTCTTTCTTTCCATTCTTCAATATGGCTCAATAAACTGGACATTGAAATTTATAAATAATGTACTTACTCTAAGAACCAAAATATATTAAAGAGGTGACTTATAATAGTCATGACATAAATTGTTCTTTGTACATTGTTTTTTGGCTATTAGCATAAAAAAAATACTTTTAACTTACTTAATCGTATCATTTAATATCATATTTTAAACACCTGATTCTATAAAACTTTTTTTATAAAATATTATCTAAAAAATCATATTACAATTCTACATTTATAATCCGTGCATAGTACGGGTTTACTGTTAATATATATGTAAAGATATATTGTTTAATTGTAGTATAGTAATTTTTTTTTGTAATGTATTGGCACGAGAGACTGATCCACGCGTTAGAATGAGTTGTCTTTGAGAGACCATGGCATAAACATAAACCACCATTCTTTCCATTCTAATAAAGAGTTGCTTCACCAATTCCAACCAACGACATCACTGTTTTAGGCAAATGGTCCATTGGGTGGTTTGCACAATCTATGGCTATATATATGTATATACACTAGTGTAGTGGCATGTGCAAGACACGACCCATTCGGTATGCAATTTGAGTGTATTAAATTAGTAAAGAAAGCAAAGCCTCTTGATTCGAGACTCGAAGAGTATTGGAGAATATTTCAAATTAGCTATATATCACAAAGAAGGATATATTTTTTTATAATAGCAATATATCTACATAACAAAGTAGAGTAGATTTTTGAAATGTTTATCTCTTATACATTGATCCAATGACGGAGAACATTTCATCTCCTTCTACCAATGGTTAAGAACTACCTACATATTATGCTTTCCTGGCCAAGGACTTTTCTATTTCTTTCCCTCTATTATTTCTCTCTCTATTTTTTGGGTATGTCCGTCTCTTTTCTTTTTCATTGAGCATTAATTACTATCCTCTCTTTTTTTGTTTTCTCTATACTAGAGAATGAGGTGGAGTTTAAAACAATGTAAACATAAACAAATTGAAAATAAAATTGTAAAAATTCATAAATCTAAATATTCACATTGAAAAGTAAAGATACTGGCAAACACCATATAATCTGCCTCCTGGTTTTCAATGTTAACACAATATGAAAACTTTCTAGCAACCCATACACCTATATATGAGAATCCACCCACGAGAGAGAGAGAGAGAGAGGAAGAATAGAAGAAGAACGAAAAAAATTAAAAAGAAACGAGGAAGACAATAAAAAAGAAAGAAAGAAAGAAAGAAAGAAACAGCATGAAGTTTAGCGTGGCTGACGGGTGACCAATTCAAAAAGGAAAAGAACCTATTTTTATATATCAAAATAGAACACCGGATTGATGTCCTCTTAGAGGTTGTGTTAATTTTTAGGATTCCGTAATTTTCACACAAAGTTAAATTATTATTGTACACACAAAATTCTTGTCAAAAATAATAAGATAAAAAATCGTAGTAGCAAATTGATTTTATTAATTTTGAATGAGCGGATTACAATCTCTAAAAGAATTTCTAATCAAAGAAATTAATCCTCTGATTCTTCTCTTCTAGAACGTTTACTTGAGGGCTTGAAACTTTATCTTAAATCGCACACCGTGTTCTTATTCAATTTATGCGAAGAAGATGATCGAAGGAGAAAGTTCTTCAGAGTTTTGATGATTGATCTGTAGAGCTCTCTCTTGCTTGTCTAGGCAGAAATCTTGTCCTCTGTGTGTCCTTCTCTTTGAAGGGTCACCGTATATTTATAGTTGAGGGTGAAAATTTTTGATAAGGTTAAACTTTTTCATGATAATTATCTCTATTTAATTTTAAAAGATAATAATCAATGAGGATATTTATAGACGCATGTCCAATTTTAATTAGAGAAAATATGTGTCTTCTTCCTTGTGGGTCCCATTTAAATAAGTGGCACACTTTGATTAACTTAAAACTTGTCATTTAAAGGTTTCATCATTCTGACACGTGGTGGCATTTTATTCGCCACATCTTGTAGGTTTTGACACATGACAATGTTTGCTTAGTTAGAATTTGTGACTTTATAAAACACTTAACGACTTCTAATTTGCTAAATTTTGCATGTCTACAAATGCTTCCTTAAAACTTGTTCACGTATATGCTCCAGCGGTGGTAAAAGTGAGTAGGTCTTGAAATTTAAATCGCATTTTACGTCAGTAGAAATTTTCTATGAATTTGTTACTTACTTTTTAATCTTGAAATTTGTGTAAACAATTCTTGAGTTGAAATATTGAATCTCCAAATTTAATAAAAAATTGGCGGTTGAAATTTTTACAACTCCAAATTTAATAAGAAATTGTTGAAGATAAACTTAATCCCTTTAAAATTAATCACAATTCCAAATTTGATGAGGTTTCAAATTTAATGAGATTCTAATTTTGATGCAGTTTCAACTTTAATAAGAAATTCAGACGCAAATTTGAGAAAAATTTGAACTCATAATCATAAAAAGATTTAGTTTTTCCTTCTATAAAAGGACTTAACTCCTTTAAATTTTGCCAGGTGAGTTTCGCTTCCTCGATATTGGTGTACACGTGAATGGACCGTGCATTTGATTGCTTGCTTTGATTTGTTCTTATAACATACGTGGATGCCACATGTTGCCATGGCCCATCTCTTAAAATACAATATTTCAAACAAATCAGAACTGGTTTCATGACATCAATCAAAAATATATTTTCTTTATTGTATTATAGCAAGAAGTCGCAGTTTATAAACACATAACTCCTTTTGGCGTGACCTGCACTTTAGTCGTACAGCCTGTCACATGATCGATCATCTAATAAACAATTTCTGAAGCCCCTTTTCCTTTTTTATACACTTTCTTCAAAACCAAATTCCGTAGATTTTAACATGATTCAATAAAGCAATTCATGAATTTTTTTCATGCACACCGAACGAATCGGTATTCAACCCACAGTCGAAAGGTTTCGCTTTTCTTGACACATTTTACCGCTTATTCAACCCATATAATAAAATTATATATTGAGCATGAATAGATTGGACTTGTCCTTTTAGGCAAAGAACCCACTTGGTTTGACTCCAAAAGAAAACTGTTTCTCTTTTCTTTTCTGTTTTTTTTATTTATATATTTTTTTATGTGAATGATCTTATGTGATCAAAGACTCATATAGTTTTTCAGCAAGTGCATAATGTCACCACCCTTACATAAACGGCTGGGGTTACTTTGTCAAAAGTTTTTCTTACTTAAAATTTCAACTCTAATTGATGACGTGCCGACACTCCATTTTGGTTGATGAAGGGCCACCCATTCATAATTGAACATATTATCTGTTAATGGTTCCGTCGCCGGAGCCTTTCAATTTGATTAAGGGTCGCCCTTTCACAAATTGACAGATTACTCAATGGATCCACATCCAATGGCACCCAAATTTGATAAAGGGTCGCCTTTTCACAAATCACCGAAGTCACTCAACTTTGATGAAGGGTCGCCCCTTCATAAATTGACAGATTACTCAACTTTGATGAAGGATCGTCCCTTCAAAATCCACCAAGTTGATGTTGGGATTCATTCTCTAGGCTTTGTGTCATCGCCGAGTCTTTTTCCATCCCCAAGTTGATGTTGGGATTCATTCTCTAGGCTTTGTGTCATCGCCGAGTCTTTTTCCATGAGTTTTATACTTCCTTTATGGTGCCACCACCATGGTTCAATAGAATCTTCATGGAAAATCTTCTAAATACATGCTGCTTATAATATTTATTCCTTGCTTGCAAATTTTGGCACATCGAGCCACTAATGATCAATATCTTGCTTTATTGTCATAGTCATGTCTATTGTTGCTTCTATGATGCTCAACTTCTTGACACTCTACCTAACAAGCATGTTGATCCCACGTTTCTTTCTCTTTACTTTTTCAGGAAAACCTCATACAATGGTAGTATTCCAAGATCTTTCTTCTTTAAAGAAGAAGTATTTACTTATTTTGACAAACGAAAGCGAGATCGAGGAGAATAGCATAAAACTACCTATTCACAAACCATCGATCGGCTCATTTGCCGACACATGGCCAAAACCTAGTGGCTTTCCTAATCTGTCCAATTGGACACTTGCAGCCACTCAAAACAACGATTCTAAAGTATTCTTGCGATTTGCACTCCACAAGATTTCACCAAGTCACTCAAAAGAATTCTCAACTCTAGGATGCAGAATTATCTCTGGCAAAGCACGTTGGGGCCCCACTTTGAAGATTTACGGCGAATTTTCCTTTACTCCCAATTATTGCGAGTGGCTAGAAGATGTCTTAAGTCGCAGCCACGAAATCTTGAAGGAAGCTTGCACTTATAAAGCCGTGTATGCGTCTCTATTCACTTATGACCAAAACTTTGACATCTTTCGAGTATTTTGTGAAGCGTGGTCCCCTTAGAGATATTCACTACATACTTCTATCGGAGAATTGTCCGTCTTTCTCTGGGACCTGCACATGCTCGAGGGACTCCCTATATTTGGGAAGTTCTATTCCATGCCCGGCCGAATTGATTGGTGAAGATGAACTGGACAAAAATTTTACTCCGAAGAGCTGCGAATATTTATTCAAAGCATTCCGCACTTTTATACTCATTACCTCATCCCGATCGCACTAGCTGGCCCCAAGATGACTGAATATTCTGGAGAGGGTGCTGCCAAGTATTTCGATGGACTTGCTGTTCAAACTCTCATCCATGAAGGTGATGGTATATCTTAAAATTCTACTTCACGCTTTAACAATATCAATGGGGTATTTATTGATAAGAAATTCATGGAGAATCCTCAAGGCCTTGTTTATTTCATCAACATTCGTTCCAGCCGCTTAGTCCTTCACAATGGTGACTTCTTCTTTGTAGAGCCGTACAGCCCCATCGTTTTGGTTGCCAATTCGGATATTGTCAAGAGATTTCAAATAAGCTTGAAAAAGATGAACGCTCCACCACTTCAGACATGGCTCATAGACATTGGCGGATTAGCATTCAGTACAAGATTGAATCAAAAGCATTGTTCCCCTCCTCACCCATCAGTTTTAGAAGACATACTACTACTTCTTTTTAGCAATGGTGGGAAAAGGTACATGACGATCATCTCACAAAGACAAAAGATCTTCTTGCACAAAGTACACATCTTGATCCAGCGAAAGCTAAAAAAGGCAAAGGTGAGGAGGATGGAACATGTCAAGGAACCAAGCCTCCAACCATGAATGCGAAGGATGTGAAGGATATGAAAGGCGCTTTAGACAAAGCAACAGCTGGCAAGAATATAAAGACTCCTGCTTCCCGCCTTCCACGTATAATCTCCAAACCTTTGGGCAAACTTGCGATGGTTCGTAATGCAAACAACAAGCATGTCATTCCTCAAGAAGGACAAGAAAGCAGCACAAGCAAGAAAGATCGCAACTGAAAACGATTG